>CAWUFW010014491.1:0-411196 GCA_963921515.1 Calotriton arnoldi | reverse complement strand
GTCAGGGTCTAAATACTTATTGCTGTCTGAACCACACAGGAGCAGAATGACGCTAGGTCCCAATACCCTTCTCAGAACCAACCCTGCTAGGTCTTTTAGTATTCCATTGCAGGTAAGTTCTAAGGGGGAAAAGGGGTTGGGGACAGAGAAGAGACTGCTCCAGTATTCTGCCTGTTCAGCTACGTCTTCTTCTTCTTCTTACTGGACTGCAACATTAACATGTAAAAACCTTTATTTACTGTGCCTTTTAACTTACTGTTTTTTCTATGGTGTATAAATAACTTATCTTACCAGAATGTTTACTGAAGCTTACTTCTCTTCTACTTCTCATGTATTGTTTGCTAGGTTGTATGAGAAGTCTTCACTCAGATCTCTTTCCTTTTCGTTATCAGGTACAATCTGCACTTGATCCTGCTATTCCTTAATGTAAGAAAGATAAGGTAAGTATTTATTTCTGTATTCCTAATTTACGTATTATTTGGGTTTCTCTTTCTTTCTATTAACTCACTGTTAAGAGACTGGAGTGGGCCTTGAACTGGGGTTTCTGGAGTAGGATGACTGGTTTTCTGTCTTTAATTAGTTTTTAAACAATGCTTCAGAACTTAGGTTAAATGTTAAAAGGAAGTTCGTTTTATTCAGGCCTTTGGTTTTATGTTTGCTGGAAGCACAATTTATTCTGCCATATGTGAGGAGAACATTACTGGAGTTCTTTAACTAGCCTTCACATTATTTATCTTCAAACCTAACACATGGCATGAGAAATAAATATGCCGGGCTTTTGACCCTGACTTCACCTTTTAATTAATTCTCAGAAGAGTGAACAAGTTTCAGTCTAAGAAGACACTGTGTGTTGAAAGGTCACGCCTGTATCTGACAGATTCAGGAACAGCTGAAAAAGACAGCTGATTCAAAAGCTTTTTATTTAATCTTCTCAGCTAAGGAAAGCAATTACTGAAAAGTATTTCCAGTTTTCAAATGAAGGAAAATATATTCTGACTTTGTTTCCTTTTTCTCTTTAAATAGAAATTTACCTCTGACACGATAACATTTTCTCACAGAATGTTTTATATTAGCTACATAGTTTAACACTAACCTGATTAGTGAGGGAATATAGTTCCGACAAAGCTAACCCCGATTTTATCGCAACTACCCTAACTGACTTCCACGACGACGCTGGGAAAACAGGTGCTCTTCAAATTATTTCTTCAGTGAAGTGCACAGTGGAATGTTGAAGCACACTTCTCCAGATGTCATGAAACCTAAAAGACTAGACTGCTAACAGTGGTGTGCTGTCGCAGTATGTGCATGTTGGCAGCCATCTTGGAGTTCCATCGGTGCCAACAAGCACTCCAGCTTGAGGGATTATCTGACTTTTGGTAAGTTTGTAGCGGGAAAATGGTAGCCAGCATTGAGTTAGAAGGAGGAAACCTCCCGTGAGTCCTGACAGTACCCCCTCCCTCCGGTCGTGGTTTAACAGGGAATTTGGCATGAAAGGCTCTAATTAAACAGGGGGCATGGACATTAGTACTCTTTTTCCAGGAACGTTCATCAGGTCCATAACCTTGCCAATCAATGAGGTAGAAAATTTCATTGCGGATGAGTTTTGAGTCCAAAATTCGTTTAACTTCGTACTCCGCCTCACTATTAACCATCAGAGGATCAGGAGGGGAAACCCTACGCAACCCCGGTTGAATTGGTTTAAGGAGAGAAACATGAAATACTGGATGAATTTTGGTAGAACCAGGAAGAGATAGTTGATAAGTGACTGGATTTATGACCTTCTCAATTGGATAAGGACCCATAAAACGAGCCTGAAATTTACGGGGACCTTTGAGTCTGAGATTTTTTGTACTCAACCAGACTAAGTCTCCTACATGAAGCTCAGTTTCTTTTTTACGTTTTCGGTCAGCGAAGTGTTTGTAACGATCCTTCGCGATCGACAAATTCTGGGTTACTGAGTGCTGAATTTTAGTTAACTGTCGGGCGATATCTTGAACAGCAGGAACATTAATATCATCAAAATTAGCATGAGAATTGGGATGTCTGCCTGAGTTTATAAAGAAAGGGGAGTGGCCAGTGGATACATTTAGAGCATTATTGTGAGCATACTCCGCAGTCCATAAGTGGTCAGGCCAGTCACCCTCCTCATCTAACAAATAAAGTCTGAGGTGTTGTTCTAGGTCTTGGTTAATGCGTTCAGTCTGACCATCAGTTTCTGGGTGAAAACTGGTGGAATAACGATGGTCAATATTAAGGCCTTTGATGTAAGCCTTCCAAAATCGTGATAGGAACTGAGAGCCCTGTCTGAAACGAGGACCCTAGGAATCCCATGAAGGCGAATAACATGTTGATTGAAAAGTTGGGACAATTGTTTAGCAGTGGGTGTACCTTTGAAGGGTATATAATGTGCCATCTTACTAAAAGTGTTGACAACTACAAGAATGGTATCATACCCATGGGAAGAAGGTAGATCAACAATCAAATCTAAGGAGACTGTGTGCCAAGGATATGGGGGTTGGCATGGGTTGTAGGAGACCTTTAGGAGCTTGCCTGTCCGATTTTCCCCGTGCACAAATTTCACAGCCTAACACATATTGACGAACGTCTCGGCACATGTATGGCCACCAGAAACGACGTTTGAGTAATTCTTCGGTTTTCACAACACCTTTGTGGCCAGCCAGAGGGTTGTCGTGACATTCCTGCATTGCCTTCAGCTGAAGCTCCTTGGTGGGTAACTACAGGGTGGTACCTAAATAGGGGAGGCCATTGCGAATGAAACGTTGTGGATCTTCTGTGGCCCAGTTCTCCATTTCAAGGTCGGTCATCAAATTTCGAACGTGATGTTCAAAGAGTTCTAAGGAGATAGTTCCAATGAATTTTCCATCAGGTATGATTTGCTGGTTTTCAATGACTGAAGTTTGATTTTCTGTGTCGAGTCTAGAGAGGACATCAGCCTTTCCATTCTTGGATCCGGGACAAAAAGTGATAACAAAATCAAAGACCGCAAAGTAAAGAGACCAACGCAGCTGACGTGGTGTGAGAGTTCGAGCAGATCGCAAAAATTTTAGGTTGCGGTGGTCCGTAAACACCGTTACGGTGTGTTTTGCCCCCATTAAGTAATGCCTCCAATCTTTGAAGGCATCTTTGATTGCCAGGAGTTCTTTTTCTGTAATTGTATAGTTGCATTCCGCAGGGTTGAGTTTGCGGGACCGATATGCCACCGGGTGTAACTGTCCTGTGTCCTTGTGCCTCTGAGAAAGTATCCCTCCGATGGCTAGGTCCGATGCGTCTGTCTCCAAATAAAAAGGCTCAGAGGGATCTGCATGAAGCAACACCGGTGCTGTGGTGAAACTGTCCTTCATCAACTGAAAAGCTTCTTCTGCTTCTTCTGACCATTGGAACGGAACTGTCTTCTTCAGAAGACGAGTCAGCGGAAGTATCTTATTGGAGAATCCATTAATGAATCGTCTGTAAAAATTAGAGAATCCGATAAAGCTTTGAACCTCTTTGATACTGGTAGGAGATTTCCAGTCTGTTATCGCCTTCACTTTTTGCTCATCCATTCGAACTCCTGCAGGTGATAACACAAAACCTAGGAATTCTACTGTATCTGTGTTGAAGAGGCATTTCTCCAATTTAACGTATAGAGAGTTCTCTCGTAGATGTTGTAAAACTGCTCTGACCTGGTCGTGATGTTCTTCAACTGTGTTGGAATAAATCAGGATGTCATCTATGTAGACTATAGCGCATCAGTCAATGAATTCACTTAAAACATCATTGATAAAGTACTGGAAGGCCGCTGGTGCGTTACAGAGACCATATGGCATCACAAGATACTCATAAAGGCCAAATTTGGTCCTGAACGCAGTCTTCCACTCGTCGCCTTCCCGGAGTCTAATCAAGTGGTACGCTCCTCGTAGGTCTAGGCGAGTGTATATCTTTGCTTCCTTCACTTGATCAATTAGTACTGAAATGAGAGGCAATGGATAACGATTCTTCACAGTTATCCTGTTAATCGCTCTAGAGTCAATACAAGTCCTGAGATCTCCCCTTTTTCGGCACGAAAAAAGTGGGGAAGAGGCAGGGGACTGCGACGGTCGGATAAATCCGTTCTCCAGATTCTTAGCTAGGTATTCCTTCAAATGGATGTTTTCCTTCTCCGTTAATGCGTAAACTCTGCTGCATGGTAGATTAGCCCCTGGTTCTAGATCAATTTTGCAGTCATAGGGCCTGTGGGGGGGTAACGTCTCTGCCTTAATCTCATCAAATTTCTTTCAGAAAACAATGGTTCCTGTGGATTGGTATGGTCTATTGTAATATTAATATTTCGCGTAATAGCAATGTGAAGGTTTTTTTTGGGGCTGTCAGAGGGCAAAGAACAACCAATACCAATGATTGAATATATCACATACAATTTTATAGTATATAACAAAAGGAGCAACATGTATAGTATCAAAAATTTAAGAAAACATAGATACACAATTGTGCATAGTGTCCCAGTGAAAAGAGGAACCTTAAATAACAGTGCTAAATAGTGACAATAATTTTAACAAGGTTTCCATAATTCTTTAAAAGTCGACCATTAAGTATGTACAAAATGTGCAGCAGCTATATATAATAATATGTGCTTGTTTATGGTTCGCTTTTGCTTATTGAGACAATACACAGGTCCAACTCCCCTTACCTGTGGTGCCTCTAGTTTTCCTTCTCCTTAGCAGGCAACTTTGGTCTTTTTAAGCAATTCTTGACAAAATGTCCACTTCCTCCACAATATAGGCACAGTTTGTTCAGCCTTCTCTTTTCTTTTTCTTCTTTAGAGAGTGGACCTCTGACTACACCGATTTGCATGGGTTCAATTCCCGAAGAACTCTCTACTGTCCGTGTGGATTCTGTTTTGACACGGTCAAAACGAGGAACACTTGGTCTAAGCTCCTTCCGCCGTTCTCCTTTCCGCTCACTTTGCCGATAATCGATCTCTAAGGTTAAATCCACTAAGGCAGAGATATCGGTGGGTCGATTAGGGATTTGAGATAGAGCGTCCTTCAGTTCCTCTCGCAATCCTCTATAGAATACTGCTGCTCTTTTATCCTCGGGCCAGTTGGTCTCGACCACTAGTTTATTAAATTGGGCTAGGTAAGACACGAGTTCTCGGTTTCCTTGCTTTAACTCCAACAGTTCGTTGTCTGAAGCTTGAGATGCTGTTCTTCTATTCGGAGAAATTCCTTCTTGAAGTCATCTAAACTGTACAAAATTGGGTCATCCTTGGTTACTAGTGGCATGGACCAAGAGGCGGCGTCCCCACTAAGGTAGGACAAGATAAACGCCACTCGGGATTGAGCATCGGGGAAGATCGTTGGACGGCACATAAAATGCAGAGAGCATTGGGTCAAAATAATTTGCGCTTTCTGCGGGTCTCCATTGAATCGCTCTGGAGGGGCAAGAGGAATTACTGGGGATAATGAGTGGATTACTTGTGTGGGGGCAAAGGATGAAGTGCTGATGTTAGGACTCTGGGTTTCAAAGGATGTGGTGCTTGGCCTAGATCCCAAAGCTGGTGTTCCCATTTTAAAGGTTATTATCTCCTGTCTTAGTATTTTATTTTCCTCTCTGACTGCCTCTAAGTCCCTTTGTATATTACTCAAAATCTCGCCCAAATTTTTAAAATCAAGTCCTTCTGCCATTCTGCTCAGGTGCTTGTACCAACGTGGGCACTTCACTCTGTCAGGGTCTAAATACTTATTGCTGTCTGAACCACACAGGAGCAGAATGACGCTAAGTCCCAATACCCTTCTCAGAACCAACCCTGCTAGGTCTTTTAGTATTCCATTTCAGGTAAGTTCTAAGGGGGGAAAAGGGGTTGGGGACAGAGAAGAGACTGCTCCAATATTCTGCCTGTTCAGCTACTTCTTCTTCTTCTTCTTACTGGACTGCAACATTAACATGTAAAAACCTTTATTTACTGTGCCGTTTAACTTACTGTTTTTTCTATGGTGTATAAATAACTTATCTTACCAGAATGTTTACTTCTCTTCTACTTCTTATGTATTGTTTGCTAGGTTGTATGAGAAGTCTTCACTCAGATCTCTTTCCTTTTCGTTATCAGGTACAATCTGCACTTGATCCTGCTATTCCTTAATGTAAGAAAGATAAGGTAAGTATTTATTTCTGTATTCCTAATTTACGTATTATTTGGGTTTCTCTTTCTTTCTATTAACTCACTGTTAAGAGACTGGAGTGGGCCTTGAACTGGGGTTTCTGGAGTAGGTTGACTGGTTTTCTGTCTTTAATTAGTTTTTAAACAATGCTTCAGAACTTAGGTTAAATGTTAAAAGGAAGCTTTCGTTTTATTCAGGCCTTTGGTTTTATGTTTGCTGGAAGCACAATTTATTCTGCCATATGTGAGGAGAACATTACTGGAGTTCTTTAACTAGCCTTCACATTATTTATCTTCAAACCTAACACATGGCATGAGAAATAAATATGCCGGGCTTTTGACCCTGACTTCACCTTTTAATTAATTCTCAGAAGAGTGAACAAGTTTCAGTCTAAGAAGACACTAAGGGGTCGATTCCGATTCGGGCCGGAAAAAGCACCGACCGACTCGGATCCGGAAAAAATACCGACCGACACGTACCAGTGGCGCCCGACACGCCAAGTACGATGCAAGCCGCGATAAATCCGACCGACACGTCAGGAAACCAAGCCGACCGACCGACCCGCTCGGAAAATAGCAATCCGGCCGGAAAACACGCGAATCCAACCGACCGACACGCACCCGGAACAAATCCGACCGAATCGTACCCGCCAACTCCAACCTGCAAAGTACGATGCAAGGCGCGAAAACACGACCGAGTCGGACGGAGGACAAGCCGTACGACCGACACGCATACAAAACCGAGCCGAAGCAACACAATACACCGCGACCGACGCGTACGCAGCATACAAAACTGCACAAACACAGCGTGAACGAAACGGAAAACACCGTACGAGACCAATGCACGGTCCGACTCGGTCACAAGAACGTTTCCAACATACACAAACAGCACAAAGGAAAAATCAACCAAAAAAAGGCCAAACAAGCAATTACCAAGCCAATAAATACTGGGGGGTGGGGACAGAGAACAAAGACACACCAACAACTCCACCTATATAAAGGACACAAATCACTACCATGAGCCTTTGCAAATGCCATTCCACTGCCAGCACCCAAGAGAAAGCAACCACACACCCACAGCTCATCCCTCACACAAGCCACACACCAGCAGCACACCAACAAATACCTACCTCACATACACCCAGCACAACACACACCCACACACCCTCACCTGCACACCAACACACACAGCACCCACTATCACCACCCATCACCATGCCCCCCAAGAAGAATCCCAAGTTCCTAGATAGTGAATTGGAAGTCATGGTAGACGAGATCCTCAGGGTGGAGCCACAGCTGTTTGGCACTCTGGTCCAACAGACCCCCATGTCGCAGAAAACCAAGATGTGGGAGAGGATCATCAACAGGGTGAACGCCCAATCACCATGTCGGCGCACAAAGACCGACATCCAGAACAGGTGGTATGACGTGCGCAGGAGGGTCCGGGAGCTGCTCAAGAAAGACTACCACCTGAGCCAATACACCGGCAGTGGCCCTCCTGCCAAGCCAGTATACCTCAGGCCCTGGGAGGAGAAGGTGCGGGCCATCCTTCCGCCAGTGAGCGTATATGGACTAGAGGACATCCCAGAGCCTGGTGAGTACACAACAAATGTACACAATAAACTGCCACAAAACACACACATCACTGTCAAGGGAGAGTCAAACCATGCACTCATAGCAATTACACAGCAACTAGAACAGAATCATCCCAAAATGTGTATGTCAGTCAGATAAACACAACACATGCCATCAAAAAGTCACATCCAACTGTGCCAACACATGTACAAACACAACCACAACTACAGCTAGGCAGTGGCACAAATAGAACTAACACACACATCCACACATGTAGCCACCACAACAACACCAACACACAGTGAAGACCACTCAAAGGAAGGAATTCTGTGTATGCTGGCCAAGTCAGTGTAGCCAATAGCATCATGGGAGTCGCACTCACACATATTGCCCCCCCCACAACTGTCCCATCAACACCACCCTGAACCATGCTCACATCACAGGGAGTGGAGAAGGACTCACAAGATGGCTGACACTGGCTACTGCTGTGGGGAGCACAAGGCTCTGCTGCCAACTGTGCACCAACAAACAGCAGGACACCACTGACTGACATCCTGAGAGACAACTTACACTCCCTGCAATGCAAGCACGTTCCATGGTGGGATATCTGGCTGGCTGGCTGGGTGGGAAGGGGGACTTGCAGCACTGACCATAGTCACCAGCACCTCCCCTCACACCCCCCCAACACAAACTCCACAGTACCCACCTGGTAGAATGCAATGCCCTCCATCCTAACACAAGATCCCACAAAGCACCACCACCCTGGGTTATGTTGTGTGAAGCACAGGGACACTCTTGGGACTCTTAGCCAAACAACTGCCAGGACAACACTCCCAGCCATCCTGTCAGCACAGCCAGCCCACCCCACAGGGAAGCAGAGTCAAAAGGAAGGAAGCATGGGCATGCTGGGAAGGGGGTGGAGGCAATAGCATGATGGGAGTCGTAGTCACAGACATTGCTCAGCCTCACAACTGTCCCATCAACACCACCCTGAACCATGCTCACATCACAGGGAGTGGAGAAGGACTCACAAGATGGCTGACACTGGCTACTGCTGTGGGGAGCACAAGGCCCTGCTGCCAACTGTGCACCAACAAACAGCAGGACACCACTGACTGACATCCTGAGAGACAACTTACACTCCCTGCAATGCAAGCACGTTCCATGGTGGGATATCCGGCTGGCTGGGTGGGAAGGGGACTTGCAGCACTGACCATAGTCACCAGCACCTCCCCTCACACCCCCCCCCCAACACAAACTCCACAGTACCCACCTGGTAGAATGCAATGCCCTCCATCCTAACACAAGATCCCACAAAGCACCACCACCCTGGGTTATGTTGTGTGAAGCACAGGGACACTCTTGGGACTCTTAGCCAAACAACTGCCAGGACAACACTCCCAGCCATCCTGTCAGCACAGCCAGCCCACCCCACAGGGAAGCAGAGTCAAAAGGAAGGAAGCATGGGCATGCTGGGAAGGGGGTGGAGGCAATAGCATGATGGGAGTCGTAGTCACAGACATTGCTCAGCCTCACAACTGGCCCATCAACACCACCCTGAACCATGCTCACATCACAGGGAGTGGAGAAGGACTCACAAGATGGCTGACACTGGCTACTGCTGTGGGGAGCACAAGGCCCTGCTGCCAACTGTGCACCAACAAACAGCAGGACACCACTGACTGACATCCTGAGAGACAACTTACACTCCCTGCAATGCAAGCACGTTCCATGGTGGGATATCCGGCTGGCTGGGTGGGAAGGGGGACTTGCAGCACTGACCATAGTCACCAGCACCTCCCCTCACACCCCCCCAACACAAACTCCACAGTACCCACCTGGTAGAATGCAATGCCCTCCATCCTAACACAAGATCCCACAAAGCACCACCACCCTGGGTTATGTTGTGTGAAGCACAGGGACACTCTTGGGACTCTTAGCCAAACAACTGCCAGGACAACACTCCCAGCCATCCTGTCAGCACAGCCAGCCCACCCCACAGGGAAGCAGAGTCAAAAGGAAGGAAGCATGGGCATGCTGGGAAGGGGGTGGAGGCAATAGCATGATGGGAGTCGTAGTCACAGACATTGCTCAGCCTCACAACTGTCCCATCAACACCACCCTGAACCATGCTCACATCACAGGGAGTGGAGAAGGACTCACAAGATGGCTGACACTGGCTACTGCTGTGGGGAGCACAAGGCCCTGCTGCCAACTGTGCACCAACAAACAGCAGGACACCACTGACTGACATCCTGAGAGACAACTTACACTCCCTGCAATGCAAGCACGTTCCATGGTGGGATATCCGGCTGGCTGGGTGGGAAGGGGGACTTGCAGCACTGACCATAGTCACCAGCACCTCCTCTCACACCCCCCAACACAAACTCCACAGTACCCACCTGGTAGAATGCAATGCCCTCCATCCTAACACAAGATCCCACAAAGCACCACCACCCTGGGTTATGTTGTGTGAAGCACAGGGACACTCTTGGGACTCTTAGCCAAACAACTGCCAGGACAACACTCCCAGCCATCCTGTCAGCACAGCCAGCCCACCCCACAGGGAAGCAGAGTCAAAGGAAGGAAGCATGGGCATGCTGGGAAGGGGGGTGGAGGCAATAGCATGATGGGAGTCGTAGTCACAGACATTGCTCAGCCTCACAACTGGCCCATCAACACCACCCTGAACCATGCTCACATCACAGGGAGTGGAGAAGGACTCACAAGATGGCTGACACTGGCTACTGCTGTGGGGAGCACAAGGCCCTGCTGCCAACTGTGCACCAACAAACAGCAGGACACCACTGACTGACATCCTGAGAGACAACTTACACTCCCTGCAATGCAAGCACGTTCCATGGTGGGATATCCGGCTGGCTGGGTGGGAAGGGGGACTTGCAGCACTGACCATAGTCACCAGCACCTCCCCTCACACCCCCCCCAACACAAACTCCACAGTACCCACCTGGTAGAATGCAATGCCCTCCATCCTAACACAAGATCCCACAAAGCACCACCACCCTGGGTTATGTTGTGTGAAGCACAGGGACACTCTTGGGACTCTTAGCCAAACAACTGCCAGGACAACACTCCCAGCCATCCTGTCAGCACAGCCAGCCCACCCCACAGGGAAGCAGAGTCAAAGGAAGGAAGCATGGGCATGCTGGGAAGGGGGTGGAGGCAATAGCATGATGGGAGTCGTAGTCACAGACATTGCTCAGCCTCACAACTGGCCCATCAACACCACCCTGAACCATGCTCACATCACAGGGAGTGGAGAAGGACTCACAAGATGGCTGACACTGGCTACTGCTGTGGGGAGCACAAGGCCCTGCTGCCAACTGTGCACCAACAAACAGCAGGACACCACTGACTGACATCCTGAGAGACAACTTACACTCCCTGCAATGCAAGCACGTTCCATGGTGGGATAACTGACTGGGTGGGTGGGTGGGTGGGAAGGAGGTCTGGCTGTCAACCAAACACAATCAATGCAGACCATGTTCACACCCCAGAGAATACATAGAAATGCCCAAATAATGCAGGACAATGTGCCACACCAATATCAACCCCTGACTGTGACGACTTAGGACAATACAATGTACAGGCCCGCACCCCGAGGCACAGTCACAACTGTCAGGTGTGTCAACCACTGATGCCTGCAGAAACATGACATACATTGTTTGTGTCTCCCAAAAACAGGTGATGATAGGGACACAGCAGCAGACGCTGAGGAGTCCCAGTCCCAGGCTCAAGAGGATGCCGAGCTCACTGGCGTCGTACAGCCTCTGTCCTCCTCGGACGATGAAGAACAACCTGGCACATCCGGTGCAAGTCAACATGCTGCACCAGCAGGACCACCAGCTGCAGCACCAGCAGGTCCACCAGCTGCACCCCCTGCACCCACCCCTCCAACGACTGTCACCACGAATACCATCCCTGCCGACATGGACAGAATAAGGAACAACACCAGCGCAGTGACCCTGGACCAACCTGGGGCCATGGACACCACCACCACCACCAACCCCCAAGGTGGACCAGGGTTATCTGTGCGTGCAACTGCACACACTGCACATGTCAGCAGGGGTGGTGGGAGGGGTGGGAGACAGAGGTCGCTGCTTGCAGACGTTGCTGGTGTGCATGAAGACCCACAACTGGTACGCATAGCTGATGCGTACCAGTCCAGCACCGGAGAGCTCAGCCAGGTAGTGGGGCTCCTCAGAGACATCAAACAGCAGCAGGCTGCCCATCATGCCCGCTTGGACTCCCACATGTCCCACGTGGAGTCACACATGTCACGTGTGGACTCCCACATGTCACGTGTGGACTCCCACATGACCCGCGTGGAGTCCAAGTGGGATGTACTACATGAGATGACGGCGGTGCACAGGGACATTTTACAATGCCTCCGCCAGATGAACAGCAACCAGTCCACACCTCCCTGTGTGCCAACAACATCTGGTACCGAACAAACTGCAACTGCCACAGGGAGGGAGGAGGACTCTGGCGGAGAGTCCCCTGCACCGCAGCAGCCTGCACTTGAGGGCCCCCCAAGAAGAGGGGTCGTCCGAGGAGGGGAAAGTGAGAGGCTGATGGCCAAGCGCAACTCCCAGGAAGCCTGAACCTGTTCTGGATTTTCGCCTTTGTGCACAGACTGTTCACCCTGTTGATGGCAACACTACTCCCACACATTGCATGGGGAGTACAAGTTGGAACAATGTGTCAGACAACTGTGGCCCCGATACTGGGGATCCTGTCTACCTGGACTTTCTATTCATCTAGGAACTTGGGATTGCAAGATTCATGTACAGCACAATCCATCCTATACACTATTATCACAGATGTATCACAATAAACACAATAATACACCATACTTGCCTCTGTCGTGATTCCAACGTGGGTGCTGTTATGGGGATGATGAACAACAAAATTACACTGTGTATGCGAACTGCAACAGCAAGGACAACACAGGCATGTGAGTACAGGCAACGTGACACATATGAGGGAGACACACCACCAGGGCTACACAACACATACACACCTAGGCCATCTGACTCATTGCCTACACTGATGTTGCCAGGGAAGACGGTGCAATGCACAGACACCACACCCATTCCCAGTTGTAGTCAAGTAGCCCACAGGTGCAGTAAGCAAATGGCAGTCAAATGTGTGACCACAGACAACGCACATCACTAAGTGAAGCACAGGTTTATTACACAGTAGCAACATGCCGTAACCACTACAGATGCAAGGTAACCCCACCTGGTAGCGGGCACACAGTCAACAACTGTAGACAGAAGGAAGTCCATGGGTGTGGCGCACATCACCTGTAGGGACACAACAGCTACCAGCCTGGATGTGCAATCACGTTGTCGGTGGACACAGTTGACCAAACGAATCTGAAAGTACCCTGTGAAGGACAGAAATGACACACAGTCAAAAGCAATGGAGTACAGGACAGAACAGCAAAACTCATGCACAATACATGTTACAAGATACCCACCCAGAACCAAGTTAGCATGTCAACACTGTTGGGGAGTACAGCCCACCTGTCACCACACATCGCAACACACATCCTGTCAAGTAGCCCATGGACACACTCCAACAGCACCAGAGCACCACCCACACATCATGCCAACTCACATCATTGACATGACACCTCAGGATACTCACATTCAGCTAAAGAAGTTGGTGATGAGCTGTGTGCGGACATCACCATCACCATCATCATCATCATCGTCACTGGCATCGTGGTCCAGGCCAGGATCCTCCACAGGTGGCGGATGTTGGTCATCGTCATCCTGGATGAGAGGCAACTCCTTCCGCACTGCCAGGTTGTGGAGCATGCAGCAGACGATGATAATCTTGCACACTTTCGCAGGGGCATATGGGAGGGACCCTCCGGTCTTGTCCAGGCAGCGGAAGCGGCTCTTCAGGAGACCAAAGGTCCGCTCAATCACTCTCCTGGTCCGACCATGTGCCTCATTGTAGCGCATCTGGGCAGGTGTCACAGGGTTCCTGAGGGGTGTCAGCAACCACGGCATGTTGGGGTATCCCGAGTCACCTACGGACAGACAAGTGCACATCAGCTGACTTGGAAAAGTGGGCGGAATACTACAGATCAGATCACACACAATGGCACAAAGTCAGTACACACCGACAAGCCAGGCACGCTGGTTCTGCATCTGTGCCATCAACCTGGGGATGCGACTACTCCTCATCACAAAGGCATCGTGTGCTGAACCAGGGAAACGGGCACACACGTGTGTGATGGTCATGTCTGCAAGACACACCACCAGTGCATTGACCGAGTGGTAGTGCTTGCGGTTCCTGTAGGCCTGCTCCTGGGCCTGTGGTGGTACCAAAGCCACATGTGTCCCATCAATGGAGCCAATGACATGCGGCATCCTCCCCAGGGCATAAAAGTCACTCTTCACGTCAGTGAGTCGTCGCAGTCTAGGGAAATAGATGTACCGGTTCAGGAAGAGCAACATTGCCGCCAAGAAATCGCGGAGCACACGGCTGAACATGGTCTGTGACATCCCACCAGCAGACGCCACAGTATGTTGGAAGGTACCGTGGCAAAGAAGTGTAGGGCTGCCATCACCTTCACCTTGGGGGTCAGCGCTGTAGGATACGGCCGGCCAGGCTGCAAATGTGGGGACAACTGCACTGCCAAATCCTCAATCAGCTGCCTGGTGAAGCGGTACCGTCGGATGCTGTCCCGTTCCACCATCGTTGCCAGGTCTGGGAATGGCCGATGGACAGCAGGAGCCCTGCAGTGCAGAGGAGAAGTAAGCAAGATCGTCAGTCACCCCACATATGCGGCATTGAACACACTCAAGATCCCAACATACATCATCATGAGGCACAACTACATGAAGTGTGCAGTACCGGAACGACATGTATGGTACATACATGGCCAACATCTGTCAACACGGTCCTACAGGTGGCATCAATTTGTCCCAGGTTGGCCCATTGGATATCATGATGCTGTGTCACAGTCACCCCCCAGTGACATGTGAGGACAGATGTGCCCCAGGCACCACAGCTCAACGACAGGCACATTCCCAGGGACCCTGTAATGCCACATGGACACTGGCATCACCTGGAGTATCATGTGTACACCACAACAAAACAAACATGACCCCCACAGGTAGTGGCCACACTTGCCATGGCAGGAGAGCCATGGACGTCTGTGACACACACGCACAACATCAGAGTCCATGCACACACAACGTGGATGTGGAGACTGTCTCCCATTGTGCACATGAAATCAGAGACATTGTAAACACTACATGCACAAAGACTGTGGAGGGCCATCACTATTGTGCCACTGGGACACCCTGGCTCAAACATACCGTCCCACATGGGACTCACGGGGTATGTGACATGACATACACAAACACCACTGTGAAATGTGACCATGGCACATGCACAGATATGAACAGTTGCACATCACAGTGGTCACGTACACGTAACACCCAGGATCCTGTCCCCATTAACACGTGCACAGCCTGGGGGTGGCTGCCCACAGGTGACACCCACAGGACAACATGTACACCAACATACACACAATAGGAAATGCAGCCTTACATGCCTTATGATAAGGTTTGGACAGGCTGTCGTGATGTAGGTGTGCCCCTCACTCCCTGGGAGCTATCTGTGGCTGGCATATGTCCATCTGAGACAGGCATGCTGACATATGCCAGTCACATGTACAGTGATGCGTTGAACAGCAATGGACCGATCGGTGTCTCCGGCCGGCCCATTGCTTTCAATGTGTGCGGGTACGCGTTGTACCCCTGTGCGCGTTGTACTGCAATGGACCGATCGGTGCCTCCGGCCGGCCCATTGCATTCAATGTGTGCGGGCACGCGTTGTACCCCTGTGCGCGTTGAACAGCAATGGACCGATCGGTGCCTCCGGCCGGCCCATTGCTTTCAATGTGTGCGGGTACGCGTTGTACCCCTGTGCGCGTTGTACTGCAATGGACCGATCGGTGCCTCCGGCCGGCCCATTGCATTCAATGTGCGGGTACGCGTTGTACCCCTGTGCGCGTTGTACTGCAATGGACCGATCGGTGCCTCCGGCCGGCCCATTGCATTCAATGTGTGCGGGTACGCGTTGTACCCCTGTGCGCGTTGTACTGCAATGGACCGATCGGTGCCTCCGGCCGGCCCATTGCATTCAATGTGTGCGGGCACGCGTTGTACCCCTGTGCGCGTTGTACTGCAATGGACCGATCGGTGCCTCCGGCCGGCCCATTGCATTCAATGTGCGCGGTACGCGTTGTACCCCTGTGCGCGTTGAACAGCAATGGACCGATCGGTGCCTCCGGCCGGCCCATTGCATTCAATGTGTGCGGGTACGCGTTGTACCCCTGTGCGCGTTGTACTGCAATGGACCGATCGGTGCCTCCGGCCGGCCCATTGCATTCAATGTGTGCGGGTACGCGTTGTACCCCTGTGCGCGTTGTACTGCAATGGACCGATCGGTGCCTCCGGCCGGCCCATTGCATTCAATGTGTGCGGGCACGCGTTGTACCCCTGTGCGCGTTGAACAGCAATGGACCGATCGGTGCCTCCGGCCGGCCCATTGCATTCAATGTGTGCGGGTACGCGTTGTACCCCTGTGCGCGTTGTACTGCAATGGACCGATCGGTGCCTCCGGCCGGCCCATTGCATTCAATGTGTCGGGTACGCGTTGTACCCCTGTGCGCGTTGAACAGCAATGGACCGATCGGTGCCTCCGGCCGGCCCATTGCTTTCAATGTGTGCGGGTACGCGTTGTACCCCTGTGCGCGTTGTACCTCAATGGACCGATCGGTGCGCACCCATTGACAATGGGCTTGCCTGGCAACGGACGCGTTTTGAATATTCGAACGAGTCGGTTGCTGGAAAATCAGTTGGTCACCCACAACAATGTTGCAAAATCATGTATGTCATGAAGTTGAAATTTTGAAGGATGCTGTGGGCGTGTTTTGGTGCTGCTATTCCATGGATTGGCCAGATTCAGAAGATGCAAACGACTTGGACCTATCACTTTGGACACAAGGGACAGTATCTGCCTCTCCAGCACATATATATTGCTGCATGTTCCCCTGAGAGCCCACTTGCCTGCACTACATGCTCCAGGACGACATCTGCCACTGCACTGCTGCTGTCTCTGCCCCTCTGGACCCTGCAATGGCACGTACTGTGGAGAGAGCCCCAGCCTTCAGCCTTGAAGAGAACCAGGCCCTGCTGGACAGCCTACTTCCACAGTACAGCAAGCTGTATGGGACACCAGGGGAGCAGGTGAGTGTTCTGTGCACTGCCTTTCTGAATGTGCATTTTGTCTGACTAGCAAGGCTGAGAGTCAGCACACCACTGGCTAGCAGGCTCACTGAGTAGTTGTCACCCCCATAGTGTGTAGTGACTTGCACTGGACAGGTATGGTGCAGTGACAGTGCTTCTGAACAGGGTTTTACTCCCCATGCAATGATACCATGTAGTGACTTCTGGAAAACTGTCCATGGGCAGCCGTGCACTGCCTGGGTACACCATGTGCCCCTGTGATTGCGACATGTATATGCAACTGTGTCATGCACGGATATGTTGCATGTGTAGTAATGGCCTTATCACTTTGTCATCCTGACAGGCTTCTGCCCATCGGAAGCATGAGATCTGGAAGGACATCGTCCGGGCTGTCCGGTCCGTGGGGGTCTACAAGCGCCGGATCCGCAACTGCCAAAAGAGGTGGCAGGACCTTCGGGGCTGGACCCGGAGGATTGCACGGGTCCAGCTGAAGCTGTCGCCTCCTCGCAGGAGGGGCGGAACACGGACCCTGACCCCCACATGCTCAGGATCCTGGCGGTGGTCTTTCCAGACCTGGATGGGCAGCTGAAGGCCAGAGAGCAGCAAGGAGGGGGTGAGTCAAAGACTGCACTGTGTACTCTGTCTAACATGCTATGTGCCCTCCTCGGGCCAGGTTGAACTGCCACAGTACAGCAGTCATGTTGTCCAGGAGCCATGTCCCTCTATTGTGCACTGCCCACTCCTCATCTGATACCCAGGTGTGGCCCTTACATGCAGGGAATTCTGTCACTTAGGACTGTGTCCTTGCAGTTTGTTTGACTCAAGGTTGGAGACAGCATCTGTTTCCCTGACTCTGTGGTGGGCATCATGGGTGGGTCCATTGCTTACACAATGCCTGTATTCTGACATGTATTCAGCGTGTTACTTTGATCTGTGGTCCAATTGCTGAGCTGATCCACCACATGTGGCTGGGGTACCTGGCACACACCCATGCTGCGGGTGGGAACAATGTTTGGGCCCCAGGAGTATGTATATGACGTGTGTCACACATACTTAGCCAGCTGCCTACAGTCCAGGGCTCATCCCTCATTCATGTGGGGCTGGACAGTCATGCCTACTCCAGGCCATACAATACACTCTGTACTCCCATTCCCGTGTATCAGAGGACACATTGTGCACAGTGATTTGACCCTCAGGTGTCTGCCTCTGTGTCAGTGTGCTGTGGATTAGTCGCCAGGACTGCTGTGGAGTTTCTTGGTAGGGGCTCAGCATGCCACTGGAGATGTGACCATAGGAGACGATACTTGTGTGACACATAGGTGTCTGATCAGCTGCCCATGCAGACTGGGGCATGTAAATGTGAAGTTCAGGCAGCTGTTCCCCATGCACAGCAGAGTGTGAGGGGCTCAGGTTCAGAGGGTAGTGTCACAGGTCTCCCATATGTCCAATAGGTATGACCTGGACAGATGAGGGTTAAGAGGATGTGTTGTGGGGGGATGTACATGTGCACTTGTGCAGCTCCAGGACTTGCATTCCCCATGACCTACTATTGTGACACAGTGCAGAGTGTTGTTGTCTGGCTGCAAAGTCATACATCACTGAGACAGTGATGTATGACTTTGCAGTCATGCCTCCGCCATGGCATGTGTCTACTGATTGGTGATCCTGCAGGGGAGTGACATGTGCTACATGCACACCATAGTGGCGCTGGCTATCAGGACATGGGTGCATCATGGTGTCTGTCGCTGGTATGCATCACATGCATTTCCTATTTGACTCTGGGCATCCCTTACATCCGTGAACCTGTACTGACTCAGTGGCAAGAGCTGTGATGTGTCCACACCGTGTCCTCTGCACTGTCCAACTACTGTGTACTTGGTGCATGTGTCAACACTGGGGTGTTGCAATCCAACAGACACCAGACAGATGGGTGCAAGGCCATGTGGGATGTGAGTGCCATGCTTGGCATCAGACTGACAATTGACTTCTCCTGTTCAATTAGTGCACTTTTAGCAATGTACAACTAATGATGCCAGGGCTTGCTCTGTGATGTGCTGTGCTCACAGTGGTGTGTGCGTTATGTGCAGGTGACTGATGTCTGTCTGTTTCCCCATTGTTTGCAGATACATCCACGGCCACGGAAGGGGGCAGCTCCACGGACCAGGAGGAGCCGGAGAGCCAGACTGGGTCAGCAGCCGAGGAGTGGTCGGAGGGACCCAGTGGCACGGAGGGCGAGGGGAGCCACACCGAGGAGTCCTCAGCAGCATCCACCTCAGCTGAGGACCAGAGCAACTCGGAGGATGACTCCCTTGTGGAGGCGGGTGTCAGCAGCCACCACACCCCAGCTAGTGTTGCTGTCCCCGCCACCACCAGCACCACCACCGCCCTCCCATCGGCTCCCATTCCCCAGGTCCGTGGAGGCTCCCATGTCCGGGAGCGTGTCTCCTTTGGGCCAGGCACCGCACCCCCTGCCCCTGTGTCCCCTGCTGCCCTGAGTGAGGAGTCTGTGTACCTCCTTCGCCAGCTCCATGTAGGGCAGACAGCCATGCTGAGTGTCCTCCATGCGCACACCGCGCTGTTGACTCAGCTGGTGTCGTTCATGGAGGGCATCTCATCGGGCATGTCTGACCTACAGAGGGGCAATAGGTCCATGGACTCCTCCCTGACGGCAGCAGTGTCCCTCCTCAAACGGTCCCTCACCCCTCCTGCCTCTGCTCCATCCACACTCCCCAGCACCTTACCCATCCCAGGCACACACACACTGGCACAGGCACACACCAGCACACACACATCCAGCACACTGACACACACGCCAATGACAAAACGCACACGCACGCACATTCAGGGGACTGAAGCCAGACTCACAGGGGATGGGGCCCTGGAACACACACACGCATCCACATGCACTGCGCAGTCCTCAGTTCCCTCTCCCTCCAAAGCACCCTCCCTTGCCTCACCTGCAACCCCAAAGTCACAGCAGCTCTTCCTCTGTGACCTCGGCCTCTTCCCCACCGATGAAGCTGCTCCAGCATCCCGGGGAAGAGGAAGCCCACCCACACGGAGCAGAGTGCCCCTCGCCCCCGGACACCCTCCCCCAGGCGCAGACGGACTGAGGCCCCCACCCGCAAGTCCCCCCGGAGTGCTAAGAGCAAGACCCCGCCACCGCCCTGCAGCTCAGGCACAAGGTCTCCGTCCTCCATCCCTCAGGCCCCCACTGCACAGGTGCCCCCACCACACCCTGCCCCAGGTTCCCCCACCCACAGATATACCATCCCCAAGATGCTCCGGCCTTCTCCCCTGCCACTTGCTCTCCCAGCACCACACCCCCCGCTGCGCTTGTCTGTGCCACTGATGTGGTGAGGGTGTCCTCCCCTCTGTCCAACCCACCTTGCCTGTTCCCCATTCTCCTCCCCTGGAGGTAGGCACTGCAGTGGAGTCCACTACCGCCCTGTCTGACTTGGGCACTGCAGTGGCGGACCTGTCCACCCCATCTGCAGGGTCCACTGCAGTTGTGCCGGCACCCACGACATCTGTGTCATGCCCCCAGTTGTGCCGGCACACACCATGTCAGACACCTCCACTGCAGTTGTCAGTGGCTCTCCAGCACCCACCACCCCTTCCCTGACTCCCCTGGTGAGCCCTGATCCTGTCCCTGCGGTGCCTGGCCTGCCCCCCGGTTGCCCCTCCTAGTGGATTGTCCCTGGTATTGTGCAGGCATGCGTAGGGTGACATCTGCCAGTGTCACCCTGTTTGAACTTTGACAATGGACTGGCCATTGGCCTTTGCTCTAATTTCTTCTGGACGTCGTTATCAGCATCAACACATATGCTGAATAAAGCAACTTTCTTTTCTCTAGTGCTCATGCTTCAGATGTACATGTTGTTGGTGCAGCTAACCATGCCCTTGCTGCAGTGATGGTGATATCTGGTCTCATGATTATGAAGTGTTACTGTGCAGGAACCCATGTGGTCCAGGGGAATGTGTCCTATCATGTGGTGTATCCATGTCATCAATAGCAGCATCTGAGGGTGTCATGTGTTCAGTATTTGGCAATGGGTTTCCTACTTACATTGGCAATTTCATATCTGTGGCTTCCACCCCTGCACATCTGTTGTGCCTGCCATCGTTGCATTTGTCTACTTCCCTGACCGTGTTGCCATCTCCAGTGGACATGCAGGTTTGGGCATCAATGGGGAGGGACTCATCCGTGTAGTCAGTGCAACATTGCTATACAAGTGTGTTGGATCTGTGCTGATGATTCCGTTGGCACATCCATGACCAGGCTGATGTGATGGGAGCCCTCATTTGGTGCTAATTGTTGATTGTGTGACCAAGTGCTCAGCTGACATGATGGGGCCCTACTGAGGCAACATATGGCACAGCTTTCCTCACACAGGAGTGGAGTCCCCTCATGGCAGTGTGTACACGTGTGACATTGCCTGCGCCCAAGGTGTGTGTTGTATGTGCATGTCTGTGTGTTCACTTTCATTCATCTGCGCATGCTGTGATCCCTAGTGTTGTACCTGTTTGTGATGCTTGCTGACTTGAGCTATGTTCCCCCAAAGTCTTCTCCCTGTGTTCTCTGTGATGTGGGTGCATGGCACATTACTGGTCATCAGGGTGTCACCCATAGGTGTGTTTGCTGTCAGGGCAGAGTTTGTGTGCTGACGCAGATGGGTCACAGTCAGGTTTCCCTTTGGCACTTGTTGTTTGCCCCTGTCATGTGATTTCCAGTTTGTGTTATCTTTCAGTGATTGTGACACGTTGTGTGTGTGACTGCTGGCACTCCTTAGGGTCCGGGCTGCAATGTTGGTTGTTGTCTATGTGTGTTCTTTGTGGGTGACCTTGGCTTCTTCATTGGTGTGTGACTGTGGCTGGGATCCCATTGGTCGGTGTGGTATTGCCGTCATGTCCATGTACAGCGTAGTGTGCAGTGTGTCAGACATTCAGGAGTCTTGTTGAGTGTCCATGTGTGATGTGTTTCTACACCTTGGTTCCCACCCACCACCCTGGAATAGTCATGGGTGCATGTGCAATGTCACCAGTGCATGTGTACTTCACTGCTGCACATTGTTGGAGGTCGAGGGGTGTGGTCTTGAGTGTGTGCAGATGAGAGTTGTTGCCCGGCTAGTCCCCTGCCTCCATGTTGGCCTTGGCTTACTGGCCATGCTGATTGATTTGTGCTTGTGTAGGTGTGATGGTAGTTAGTTGCTCAGGACACCTGACTGTGGTTCACAGTGTGAACGACATTTAGCTTTGTCATCACAGTGGTATTTTTATTCAGCCCAGGGTCACCACATTGTGGGGGCCCTGGGGGTGGTGCTGTGGTGTGTCTGTGACTTGCTGTGTCAGTTGTTGTTCCTACGTGCCTGTGTGACATGTGTGTTTTGTGCTCCCTCTCACCTGTCAATGCCTGCTTGCCCACATAGGGGATTTGGATCCATGAGTTACCTTAGTGTGGCAGTGTATGCACATCTGTATGATTGGTATTCAGCTCTCCTCATGTGTTGTGTTGTTGCCTGGGGACACTGGCACCCCCACCCCTCACCTGCTGTGTATGATGACAGTGTTGGTCTGCCTGTTTGTGTTTGTGCATCTGCACCACTGCATTGGCATATCTTGGGTGTGCCATTGGCTGTATGTTGTTTGGTGTGTTTCCCCTGCTGTCCCTGGGACTCCTAGGTCATCGGTCAGCACAGTGATCATGGTTTGTGTGTCCCATTGCTGCCATGGTATGGTATCTGTTCACCTCACATCTGCTGTCTCCACAGGGTATCTGCATTTGTGTGCCCATTGGTGCAAATATGTGGTTCTGCATTCTGATGGTCACTTCTGTCATTGTGTCATTGATGACTGTTGACGGTCTCAGCCCCCATGGGTGTTGTTTGTCTGCACATGGCCAAAGGAATGTTTCATTTGCACTGCAGTATTTGGCTCCCCCAATTTATGTTGCAATGGGACACATACACTACTTTGCCACAGATGAGTTTTTGGTTCTGTGACCAGGAATGATCCATGCAGTTTGGCAGTTGCAGCTCTTTCTTTGTCAACAATTACCTTTTGGTCACTGTGATGATGAGGGTGTAGACCCCATTGCCACAATGGTCAAAATGTGCTTCAGCTATGGACCCCACACTTACCTTTTGGTCACTGTGATGATGGGGGTTTAGACCCCATTGCCACAATGGTCAAAATGTGCTTCAGCTATGGACCCCACACTTGCCTTTTGGTCACTGTGATGATGGGGGTTTAGACCCCATTGCCACAATGGTCAAAATGTGCTTCAGCTATGGACCCCACACTTGCCTTTTGGTCACTGTGATGATGGGGGTTTAGACCCCATTGCCACAATGGTCAAAATGTGCTTCAGCTATGGACCCCACACTTGCCTTTTGGTCACTGTGATGATGGGGGTTTAGACCCCATTGCCACAATGGTCAAAATGTGCTTCAGCTATGGACCCCACACTTGCCTTTTGGTCACTGTGATGATGGGGGTTTAGGCCCCATTGCCACAATGGTCATGGGCTGCTTGCATTGTGGGTGCCACACACATATATGTGTGGCACATGTGCTAGGGGGTCACATTGTATGTTCAAAGTCATGTTCGGTGTTGTAGGCATTTGACACAGCCTGCTCACACGCTTGTCATGGTGGTGGGGGGATGTCTTAATCTTGCATTCCCTAGGTTGTGGTGTGCTTGTTGTGTCATGCATTGTCCATCCTATGAGTGGGGGTGGTAGTAGTGGTAGGCATCCAGCCCCCTGGCTGAGGGTGGTAGTAGTGGTAGGCTTCCTGCCCCCTGGCTGAGGGTGGTAGTAGTGGTGGGCATCCTGCCCCCTGGGTGAGGGTGGTAGTAGTGGTAGGCATCCTGCCCCCTGGCTAAGGGTGGTAGTAGTGGTAGGCATCCAGCCCCCTGGCTAAGGGTGGTAGTAGTGGTGGGCATCCTGCCCCCTGGGTGAGGGTGGTAGTAGTGGTGGGCATCCTGCCCCCTGGCTAAGGGTGGTAGTAGTGGTGGGCATCCTGCCCCCTGGGTGAGGATGGTAGTAGTGGTAGGCATCCTGCCCCCCTGGGTGAGGGTGGTAGTAGTGGTAGGGCATCCTGCCCCCTGGCTAAGGGTGGTAGTAGTGGTAGGCATCCTGCTCCCCGTGGGTGAGGGTGGTAGTAGTGGTAGGCATCCTGCCCCCTGGCTAAGGGTGGTAGTAGTGGTAGGCATCCTGCCCCCTGGCTAAGGGTGGTAGTAGTGGTAGGCATCCTGCCCCCTGGCTAAGGGTGGTAGTAGTGGTGGGCATCCTGCCCCCTGGGTGAGGGTGGTAGTAGTGGTGGGCATCCTGCCCCCTGGCTAAGGGTGGTAGTAGTGGTAGGCATCCTGCCCCCTGGCTAAGGGTGGTAGTAGTGGTAGGCATCCTGCCACCCTGGCTAAGGGTGGTAGTAGTGGTAGGCATCCTGCCCCCCGTGGGTGAGGGTGGTAGTAGTGGTAGGCATCCTGCCCCCTGGCTAAGGGTGGTAGTAGTGGTAGGCATCCTGCCCCCGTGGGTGAGGGTGGTAGTAGTGGTAGGCATACTGCCCCCTGGCTAAGGGTGGTAGTAGTGGTAGGCATCCAGCCCCCGTGGGTGAGGGTGGTAGTAGTGGTAGGCATCCTGCCCCCCTGGCTAAGGGTGGTAGTAGTGGTAGGCATCCTGCCCCCGTGGGTGAGGGTGGTAGTAGTGGTAGGCATACTGCCCCCTGGCTAAGGGTGGTAGTAGTGGTAGGCATCCAGCCCCCTGGCTAAGGGTGGTAGTAGTGGTGGGCATCCTGCCCCCTGGGTGAGGGTGGTAGTAGTGGTGGGCATCCTGCCCCCTGGCTAAGGGTGGTAGTAGTGGTAGGCATCCAGCCCCCTGGCTAAGGGTGGTAGTAGTGGTGGGCATCCTGCCCCCTGGGTGAGGGTGGTAGTAGTGGTGGGCATCCTGCCCCCTGGCTAAGGGTGGTAGTAGTGGTAGGCATCCTGCCCCCGTGGGTGAGGGTGGTAGTAGTGGTAGGCATCCTGCCCCCTGGCTAAGGGTGGTAGTAGTGGTAGGCATCCTGCCCCCGTGGGTGAGGGTGGTAGTAGTGGTGGGCATCCTGCCCCCTGGGTGAGGGTGGTAGTAGTGGTGGGCATCCTGCCCCCTGGCTAAGGGTGGTAGTAGTGGTAGGCATCCTGCCCCCCTGGGTGAGGGTGGTAGTAGTGGTGGGCATCCTGCCCCCTGGCTAAGGGTGGTAGTAGTGGTAGGCATCCTGCCCCCGTGGGTGAGGGTGGTAGTAGTGGTAGGCATCCTGCCCCCTGGCTAAGGGTGGTAGTAGTGGTAGGCATCCAGCCCCCCTGGGTTGGGGTGGTGGCGCGCATTCAGGCCCCTGTGTGCATATGTGGCATTGGTGATGGGCATCCCGCCCCTATGGTGCTGCTGTTGCTGGTGTAAGTATATTCAGATTCCCAGTGTATGTGTGTGATGTGTCGTGTACGTGTTGTATGTGTTTTGTGGTTGGTGTCTGACTTACCTTCTGCGCCGTACGCGTCCGTGCCTGTTCCGGTAGTAGATGTAGAATATTGGTATGATCGGGACGAAGGGATTCATGGTTGGTTCGTGTCGTTCGTCCTTCTCGTTGCTTCGCGTCGTCCTCGTCGCTTGGCTTCGTCCTCGTCGCTTCGCTCGTCCTCGTCGCTTCGCGTCGTCCTCGTCTGTGCTGTGTTCGTCTCGTAGCTGTGGATCGTGTTGTGGCGCGATTCGGAGCTTATGTGCGCCTCTCCCGGATGCTTTGACGTGCCGTGCGTAGCGACGGGTTCGGCGCGTACGGAAGCGCATCGTACTTGTCCGGCCGGACGGGGCTGCATTTTCCCTTCCGTGCGACTCGATTCGGCGTTTCCGGATTCGCCTCGGTCGGAGAACAGGACCTGGTTTGGGTGAGTACGGCTCGGCCGGAATTTTTGCTGTTGTGCGCATCGTACTTGCTCGTTCGGTGTGCTGTACGGATCGGTCGGGAAACTGGCTTTCGCATGGCTTTTTTCCCGACCGAATAGTATTGGGTGCGCCTCCGACCGAGATCGGAATCGACCCCTAAGTGTCCAATGGAATCAGGTTCACACTCGTACTCTGACCAATGTCAGCGCTGCCTTTTCCTGACGTCAGTTCTGATCCTCACTACTGACCCCTCCTTTACAATGCTGTTCCTGTCACACGCCCGCTGCTTCTACCAATCCCAGCACGGCTCTCTGTGACGTCAGTACCACTCCGGCAACTGACCCTCCCTTTGCAAGGTAATACGAAAAATGTTATTTCTTCAAAAAATTCCTTGAACTTCTTTGTTATTAACAACGTAAAAACATTCGCTACTCTGTCTTCTCCACTAAATCAAAAGGATAGTTTATTTTCTCACACTGCGAGTAAAACCTTCCGCTTACTCTTCACCTAAGCTCCTGAGAACCTGCTACTCTTCCGGTATCTTCCGTTAAGGAATTTTGAGACCAGTATTTCACCAGCGAACTCCTTTTGCTGTCAATCTAGCTTAGAAGAACCTGCTACTCCTTCAGGGTTACCCTTACTAGGTGATATAACGCCTAAAGTTTCACCAGCGAACTCTTTGCTTTCAACCACTTTCACTTTTGTTCAGAAAATAGTCCCTAGTTTAACACTGCCAGCCCTACCTAGTTTCTCAGTGTTATTCCAACAGACGAGTAACCTCACTGCAGTGTGGTTTCTATCGCCACCCGCTATTCATTCCCCGGGAATTTTCCAGACAACATAAAACAGGACACTAACTCTTTTGTTAAAACATTAACCAAAAATCAATAATCTATACTTATCACCAAAGTAGTTACTAACAACCATAGCTCTGCTACCAGAAAACTGATCCAGTGGTCTACTAACAACAGATACTCTACTACCATATACTCACTTGGGCCCATACAACTTTCTTCCACTGCGCTCTAAGTAAACCACTGGATTCTATTAGTTTTATATGTTATTCATACCTCAGGATCTAGTTATTACTTCTTTAACTAAACCTTCTGCTGATCAAACAGTTCTTTCCTCTGGTCAATGGACCAGTTAGGTAAAACTGGTTGATGGCGATAATTGACATAACTTGTTATGCATTTCTTAATAAGTATAAAATAATGACAAACTCGATAAGTTTTTAAATCTTTATCTAAAATTAGAGGTTTGAACCATATCAAAGCGTTTCAGTACAAACACCCTCATTCGCGGGAGTGCCAATTCAAATATTTCAGATAACACTTATCAATTCAGATCCACACAATAACTATGCTCAGAAAGAAGAGGATAGAGACAAAAGAGCATTTATCAAACGATGAATTTCATAATTACCAAAGTATGGTGTGAAGACCAACCCCCTGGCCAAAGGGCTGGTAAGGGCCTCCCAGGACAGATCAGGAGACAAAGGCTTCAGGATAGGAATCAGGACAGGCTACTTCACCTCTCTAATTACCGACGACTACGTCGAACCCCTCTCTGACACTCTCTTCCGCCTCGTGGTTCTTCCGCGATCTTTTTTCTAAACCCACCCAAATTAAGTCGATGGTTCTGCATTCGGTTTCTTCATCAGCATTTCAGAGCACCACCCCGGTACACCCCGATGTCAGGCTTCTTCAACGCGCAAAAGCTCACTCAACCCGACTTGACTCTCGAACTCTCGACTCTCGACCCCTGAACTTTTCAAACTCCGAACCTCTCTCGAAGACAATGCCCAAATGCCCCTTCTTCTAACTAAACTACCTCAAGTATACCTTTTCATAGGCAACCACCCATTAATGTTTCTTTTGCACAGAATACTAACTTCTGATTGGACAGGCGAGGGGGGGATGATCATCACACCACACTTTTACTTCCATTTTTAACCATTGTTTCCAAACTCCTCCCTTCAAAATGTATTCCGCCCTTCCTTTCCCATACATCTTTAAACTTTATTAATACATTTGTAACTGATTTCTTGAATAAGTTCCTTCATATGAACTCTTCACCCTCATGTTCCCAGGGCACATCTCCGCCGACCTTGGACTCGTGTCAAATCCTTAGTCATCTTCCAAGCTTCTGTATCAGGGCGCATGCGTCGCGCCATATTGGTCTGCTCGACTCGGACAACTTTAACAGGCCCAAATACGCACTAATAATAAAGTCGAAAAGGGAAAATTTTATTCTCAAAAATAAATGGTTTCACTGTATACCACCAACCTCTACTCTAACCCATACCATTTGTTATTTCTTTCTCTGAATTTGCGTTAGTTATAAACCCATTTCTAATTTCAGCAAAGCAGGTGCCATGCATGTGAGCTTTCAAGCGGCCATTTTATAGCTCTTTGCGCAAGCGCCAGAATTTCCCTCCAAGCGAAAGCATGTCATACTACGTGGATGATGTAGACGCATGCGCAGTAAAGATCCCATGTTAAATGCGTTCTAGTCCTACGTCTGTGTTATTTGCAGTTAGTAAACACATAGGCAAGCTTCATTCTTTTCCCGCGTATAGTGAAAAATGCATATTATTAATTACAAGACATGTCGTTGGTAATTCGCTAGTAAGTTAAATCGAGAGGATTGCTTCCGAGCAAGTCTTGTGACCGAGTCCTTGCTCCATCAATATGTCTGACCTGGCCTCATATTATTATAAAGTTGCACCAACATCAGCACAGAAAAATATGTTGACAAACACCAAACAGATTTACTCTGACCCCTTTATTGCCCAGTGGTCCGAACAAGGTTTCGACTTGTGGAAAGACACCATAGACCTGAAATCAGTCTAGGGTACTAGGGAATGGCAGGTACAGGGAATAAAAGCTTTGTTTAGAGCGTGCCTCATCCCTCAACAAATCATGTTTTTGAACGAGACAGTGCAACAGACGTCTTGCCTTGGACTAGCCAAGAACAAAGACTTGAACACACCTCGGTTGCCGACTCCATCACACACCGAGGGCAACATAACATCACAGGAAGAAATTACAGTAGATGACATCATACAATACAACAGATCAGACCCCGATTGGAGAACATGGTTGATTTGGCCCACAGACACTAATAGTTGTAAGCCACGATTCGTGGGTAAAACCGAAGAGTTTAGTATCCATAGGCCAGATCCACGTTATGTACAAAGACAACATCCAGGGGTAGTGACATCCTACAGTGTTGGGAAGTTGTGCCTTGATTGGCTAAAATCCTCAACACTCACACAGGTGAAACAACACTTATCCTTGCTGTCACAGGATGTGGATCTTAGGGATTTTTTAATGGGTCCCAGGAAGCCACGTCAGAAACGTTTCTATTATGCTGTCTACAATGAAATATGGAAAATATCACAACAAGAGGCCGCAGAGAGGCTACGAGAGATAGACCGTATAAATCTAGAAAAATCTCTAGCAGTGGTAGACAATGGGTTAACTACATTGACCTCCAGGATATATTCCTTAGGCAACATTGTATCTTCTGCGATAGACATACTAGAACAAGATTTGGCCATATTACAACACGGGCAACCACAGTTACGTTCTATTATGTTATTAAGCTGGACGCTGCAATCTTTGCGTGCAGGCTACGTGCCTTGGCGTTATATCAACAGTACGTCTCTGTTTTCTGAGTACAATCTAACAGATAAACAGATAGAAATGGCACAAAAGGGAGCAAAATATACAATGCTGCGTGTCAAAAAACTGGATGGATAGCATTTACAGTGGCAGAATCACCGTCCACAGAATGGCTAATCCATGGCCACATAACTCTACCAGTCACTACTTTTCAGTTTCAGTATTGCCTTGAACAAAAGCAAGTAGGCAGATATGATGAAATGGGTAAGGAGTACATTATGGAATTATGGGCATTACCATACAGATTTCGATGCCGGAGTGGAGATCGAGAAGTGTTTCTAAGTGGTACAAACTGTGAGAACGCTTTAAGTGGATCACTCACATGCCAGGATATAATGCTGCACGGGGCTTGTAATGGTTCTGTAGCGAACTTGTCCTGTCATCTGAGGGGTACCCCAGCTGCAGTGTTTACTCCAGCATTCGGGCTACTTTCGAATGGGAGTTACTTGATGCTGAACAGTCAAGGCTGCTGTGGAATGCTCCCCGGCATCGCATATCTGGTAACCGTGAACTCCAGGGTTACTTGTTGTATGCAAGTATTGTTTCCACCAACACATACAGTCAGGGAGGCGCTGGTTATGGCCTTCACTGAATGTTTCTTTAATACGGTTTGATACTCTAAGCAGTATGAAAGCCATGCTTCTACAGAAGTCTGTACCCTTAACCTCCGCTCGAGAGATTTTTGACCTCCAGATTGCAAGGTCTCCGGCAGAGATACAGGCGCTCATTCATACAAACTACCCTTTCCATTTTGCAGAAATGGTAAATCGCATCTTTAACATGTCTTATACGACAGGCATTGTCCACCTGTTTAAGACCATAGGTTCTGGACTTCTGAGCACCTTTCAGACGGTACTTGGAGTTATCCCAAACTTCATACACTCCGTATTTGGAAGCATCTCTGGAGGACTTCCGCTCATCCTGTTCCTAGCAGCAGGTATCCTGATTATTTTATATTTGGTACGCAATGGACGTCCCAGTCACCAAGGAGATGGAAAAAGCAGTCCTGGAGCATAAATACCGTGACCGTATGGTACAACATCTGGGCACATCTCGCCTAAGAGAACTAAGTGCATCTTGGTTCTTGTCATTTCGACCAGTCTGGATGGAATGCATCTTACCTGTCCTCCGATGCCTGTTTTGTGGAGAAGAATGCGTGTTAGACCTGTGTTTGACACTCCCATCATGTGCGCAACCGGACGTGAATGCGTTACTGGACCCGATAATGGCCCATGTTCTGCAGTGTCCTCAGCGTATTCCAATGTTGATGGCGGCATTCCTTGAGCCACCGCAGGTAGTAACTGCACCTGTTGGTATGAACACCGGCTCCTCCACTGACACCCAGGCTTTGGCCGGCGCACAGGCTGCCCCAGCACCGGCTGCAGACAGCTTGGAACATCATCTGTGCTCAATTGACATACTCTGTGAGGTGTTACAGGGGCCGTCTACTGTGGAAGCAAGCAAAGGAAATGTTGCGTTTACCAGCCAGGACACATAAACAATTGACTCATTTGGCTCGTCGTATGCTGGAAGAAATTCGCCCTTTTTTAAACAAGCTCAATTTGGGAACTCAAAAACAAAATTGACATTCCTTTCATTTTTTGGGCATACATGGCTTTTTAATGCTTATAGTTGTTCGGACTATAATTACAGACACTTTTAGAGCTAGGGCTTGGAAAATTTTCTTTTTACATTTTTTAAGTTTTTTAGAATTTTTTAAAAAGTTTTTAAACATTTTTAGCTAAAGAGATGTTTTTTAAAACTTTGTACGTACCGCTATCTAGTCATGCTAGTAGTACAGTAATAGGTTACATATGTCGTCCAGTCGGAAGAGGAGTGGGTGTTATATTCCATATAGGTACCCTATATAGGCGCAGGTAACACTGCAACCTTTCACCTATATTCTTCCCTACATTACATACATAACGGTTCTTAGGCACTGACCTTTTACCTAGATATGACATTGCATTCAGAACGCAGGTTTTTCCCTGGTTCGATTCTCATACATTATGCATGAGGCTTCTTGGAAGCACAGCAGGACTAACAGTAGGATTACCATCTTCTGTATAATATCTCTGTATAAAGTTCAGGCCCACCGTCATCCTTTAGGCCGATACAGTAACACAGCAAGGTAGGACCCCTGGGGAGACCTATGGGTATATATACAGCACATCTTGCTCAGGAAGATAGAGGAGACCGTGACTTCCCGGCTGACACACTGACCAGAGACACTGAGGTTTGTAGTATCCGGTTCCTGCATGCAGACGCTCCAGCTAGCAGTGGTCTAAATCCCTCGCGGGGTGTCCAACTCGAGACCAGGACGGGGTCCCAAATTCTCTAAACTCTCAGGTAATCGGTGGACTAGAGGGATTCTTGGCATAGCACTTACACAGATGCTAGGTACATTTAGGTACATCCAGTTAGGGAGGCAACTTAGGAGCACACACTTTTTATCATGTGTTTTATGTACTTGTATATATTCATGATTTCTGCAAGATGATAGAACTATACCATCCCTTTACTTTCATAGTATTGCTACTCATATATCTCTGCTACTGTCTAATGGTTGTTGCAGCTCATCTATTCTACACTAGAATAACAACTGTTCAATAAATCATTATTAACAAACGCCCGGTATGTTTATTCTGTGTATCTCTGAGACAAACTAAGTAAGCACGACTGAGCGAAAGGTAGCATATTGTTTTTACGATTCTGAGGGATCAGGGTTATCATGTTCTGAGGTTGCCATAATCTATTCTCTCCATGATAAGAGGAGATTATAGTGGCACTGTGAGCTAGCTAATACAGACAGGCTAACGTATCCGGTGGGGGTGCACGGAGTCAGTCCGCCACCAATTCCACAGTTTATGTAATCCAAAGGCGCAGATCCTGTATAGGTAATATAGGAACTACACGACACCTTATCCTGGCTGCCTTCCTGTCATATTCATTCTTGGCTAGAGACAGATGGGTCTATTCACAGAGATTTTACTTTGACTTAGGAGTACTCCTAGATTGCTGCTAAATTTCAGGAGTAAGTCATAAATGCTACAAGATAAAGCAAAATCTACTCATTGCAAAATCTTTGTGCACTTGTCCCTATGTCCGTGCACCATTTCTGTCTGATAAGGCGTGTTTAAATGTTGTGCCAATACTGACAGGGTGTGCTGCGCCTCTCTCACAGCTCACTTTGCACAGAATAATTTCATATAGGTTGGGCTGACTTTGTCGATTTCTTTGATGCTTGTAGTTTGGAGAAAGAAATGGAGTATTTGTCAATTAATTTTGGTCACAATTGTCCTTCCTATTTTCAGGAAAACAATCTTGCAATTCAATCGCACCAATTCAAAGATGGAACAACATGTATTTATCCTTTCAAGGCAGGCACTCGGTATTCTAATTTGCATAACAGTCTCTTCACCTCAAGCCATCAATAATTAGTTTTATAATAACATTGTCTGTCATGGAAATTAAAGCATTCATCCGTTGTGGCGCAAAATCCGAGTTCAAAATAATTTATTCGGTAAATAAATGAATATGACCATAAAACCACATAAAATAGCTATAAACCAAGTGCACAACCAACCCGCCCTGAAATTATTAGTTAATACACCATTATGAATAATAACATACAAATAAAATCTTTAAAATAACAGTATCAACCTTGATTGTGCAAAAAACACTAATGATAAAAACGGTATTGATCCATACATATAGCTATCCTATGTCCTTTAATGATTTCCTAATTTTAATTACATAGACAAGAAAGGACGGAAGGGCAAAACTAGTTTTCATATCTTGCATTTCCATCAGACATTGGTAAGCTGCTGTGTATGACCGCAGCCCTTCACTTAAAAAAAGAGGCCTTAAGTACTTTTTTCTGCTTTTGTTGTAAAGTTTACAAAAGATAACTGCGTGCAATGTAGATTGGGGGTTACATTGTCACAAGGGCACTTATGGTCCTTGGGAGCCGAATTAGAGCCTGTTGGAAATGCTATCAAATGATGGAAGGTTGACCAGCAAAATCTAATCAATAGGAACCTGTGATAGCTGTTATGAACCCTTCCCAGGTACTGCTGTGGTCCATGGGAAGTCTCGTATGATGTACATAGTGCAACTGTTGGTTGGGGCTTGGGCCTACTTCTTGTTATATGCCCCATTTTTTCCTTGACTAGTTGCTTCAGGGCATTTTTAGAGAGCCGCACTATGTCCCCGAGTTACTCCCACAGGTGTGTATTATTGTCAGCTAAGAGTAGACAGCCTTTTTAACATCAGACATGGGATCTTATGTGCATCATCTAGTGACATACAGTCCCTTATAATGTCCTGGGTCAGTATAGCTTCATTTTTCGTCCAGACTGAATGCCAGAGCAGCAACGGTCTTGCATCTAGTAACGCTGCTATGGACTGTAAGCCAAGTTCTAAATGAATGATAATACTGTAGGTGGATTTTGGGACCAATAACCTTCGTAAAAAGTAATTTTCCTGCATTTGGAAGGTTGTGTTGTCCCCTGAACCCCAGATTCCTACCCCATAAGTGGCAGCGCAAATTGTATTGGAATTATATAATGTTATCAGGTCCAGTATTCACTTTGCCCCAAGATTAGGGGTAAATCTAAAGATAGCCTCATTATTCCTGCCCATGTTAGTGACAGTACACTTTTTATGCATTTTCTAATCCCCTTTATCTGAGAATCTAAGGCCAAGGTAATTAAAGTGCTTTGTGCTTGTAATCCTTTCTTCCCTTAATAAAAATGGATAGGATTTCCCTTTTTTGGTACTGCATGATATTGTCAATGTCTTGCCCTGATTAATCTTCAAAACAATTCCTTCCATGAAGTCACTAAATGAATTTATGAGGGATTGGAGGTTGGCTGGGGTTAAACCTAGAAGTCCGGCGTCATTTAGATATAATAAGATTGATACCGGTCTGGCCCCTACTCTAGGAGCATCAGTACCAAGTGATTGAAGCCATTCATCAATGGCATCGATATGTATGGAGAAAAGAAACAGGGCCATAATGCACCCCTGTCTGACTCCCCTATGAACATGAATATAATTGGTAACTTCCCCCTGTGGTCCAAATCGTACCATGGCAGAAAACGTATTGTACAAGTGAGCAAGTAGTGCAATGATGTCTTTAGGGGCCCCAAATCAGACTTACACCTCCATCGCTTGCTAGGATTTACCAGATTGAAAGCATTTCTTAAATCCATAAAACACATGTACAATTTGCTAGACCTAACGTTAGAATATTTACCAATTAAAAGATTTAAATTAAAGCATTGTTCGGCCATACCAAGTCCTCTTCTGAAACCATACTGGGAACTTTATTTGGACTTAAGAGTATGTTATTAGCCTCAGCCCCTTCCTCCAATCTCACTAATAGTACTCTCCCCAGTAATTTTACTGAGGAGTCCAACAGTGAGATTGGTCTATATCATTTGGGTCTTGTTCTGAGCCTTTTTTAAATATAGGAATGATTATGGACTCAGACCAGGTGGGTGGCACATGCCCATTCCCAGCAGCGTTACACACCTGTGTTAACAAGGGTACCCATAGATCAGGGAATGGTTTTTATACATCTGTAGGTTCCCCATCCTGGAATTTAACTAACACTCTCTAAATTTCTTCCATATTAAAGATAATGTCAAAATCTTTGATATTTGCTGATTGACAAGCTACCCCTGGAATATCGATTGCAGATGTAACCATGGTGGAGAAGTGGTCTACCCATGCTTCCGACTCTATAGAGTTTTGGAAATTCGGGCCAGATTTGTAGTTAAGGAATGGGGCGTTTACTGTTCTCCAAAATTGATTATTATCCCTGGTGTTGGCTACCTGTGTCAGGTTTGCCCAAGCGATGTCCTGTAAATTCTGCTCTCTTAGCTTTCTGGCCTGTTTATAACGAGTACTACTCTCAATTATGGCATCCTGATCCCTTGGGGATGCATGTTGATGTTTAATTAAGTCCCTGCATACCTTAGAACACTGGCTGTCAAACCACCCATTCATCTTTTTGATGTTAGCTCTTACCACTTTTCTCAAATGATGGTCAATGGATTTTGAAATAGCAATATGTGAATTAATAACTGCAGAGCATTCTGGATTATCCTCCAAACATGAATTTAGCCTTATTGCCTATCAGTAAGTCACGATTAAATTGGTCTGGGTTGACGCCTGCCCACTTTATCTGTATCAATGTCTGTTTTACTAAGTAATTAAGTGCCATGGCTTCCATCCTATTTTTAACTGCAATTGGGAACTCAGGTGATAACTTAAGAGGATTCACTTACACTATGTTTACCTATCACTAGATGGAGCAGTGTTGCACCATTATTTCTAGAAATTAGTATGTGATCTGTGTTACTCTGGCCCCTGGTACCTGTAAAAGTTTATTGTTGGCTGTCGACCCCCCCTAAGAGTAGGGGACATAATATACATGTCAAGTCACTAGCCTGTTAAGATGGGTTCCATACGGACAATGTTTAAAGTGGTCCAAATTTTCATCAATGAGGTCTTCTTGCCCACATGCCTTATTAAGAAATATAGAACATTTAGGCAGGTTAAAATCTCCTGCTCAAGTGATAAAAACATCCTTATTCTTATCTAACAGAAAATTCTCCAGAGCATAAATCCATTGAAGGATGTTTACCAGGAATTGTTTGGAACTCTCCATAAAAACATACTGGTGTCATTGCAGTTTAGGTGTAATTAAATTACATTAACATTGTTATCTCAAATATTAGGGCAACATGCCTTTTTGTGAATGAGATAGAAAGTGTTTGCTCTAATATCGATTGAATCTTTGCCATTTCAACTGCTTGGTGTACAAGGGAAATAAGCTAGCTATTAGTTGAATGAACAGCCACCCAAAAAACAAGGTGTGTTTAAAATACATTCGAAACAATATTTGAGTTTTATTAGCTGCCCAACCATCTCCAGGTGTAGCGGAATATTTGTTCTGGCCAATGGGCAAGAAGCATTGCCTATCATCATGGTGATGCCCTTCTATTAAGTATTTAGTGTGCGAAAAAGAATTAGAATAAGCGCAGCAGCACTTCCTGGCCATTAAATATCACAAAGGATCATATTCATAATTTGTATAGTTTCACAGAGTGCATTTTACCCTGTTTGAAGGGAAATGTATTTTAGGATGGCAGATAAAAGTTTACTGGCCCACATTCTGACAATATTCCTGAGGGGTTTATGATACTCTATGATATTTTTTATTATCGATATATCATTACATTAACAACATCAATCTACCACTATGTTGTAAGGTAAGTATATATATCCTATTAGAACATTGGAATGTTGAGAGCTCCATTGAAGACAATGGAGTGATCTGGGCTTCTAATGGCTGGTAGAAGCCTGGTCAATCAACATTCCAATGTTTGTCTTTCACAGCTCTTGCTGTGAGCAAAGACCTCACAGAGCCCGGGGGGATTTCAACCCCCTCGGGCTTTGTGAAGCCTTTGTTTTACTATTTAGAACATTGTGCCCTCTAGGGGAAGAATATTCTACTAGCCTTTGAGCCCTCGGTAGTGGGTTCTGCAGACCATTTAAGGCTCCCTCCCGTGTTAAAGGCCCTCGACGAACACTGCAGCGGGCCTTTAATTGCCAGTAGAGACCGCTACGTTGGGCTCTAAGGCTATAATCTCAACTCCATCAATAAGTATTTTGGGAGGCTAACTAGAAGTGGAATTAAGAATTAAGAATAGCAATTGTATACTTACCTTAGACTGTATTACTATCTTGATGTAGAGAATATAATATTATTATACTGTGATATATCACATGCAATAGTGACCCACCATCATCCTAAGTCTTCCTGGTTCCAAGACACAAGCTGACAAGTCTATTCTCTATCAACGGCTTACACCACTCACTAGAGGGTGACACTCCTGTGAATATGCAGGTGCTCATAATCATTAGGAACAAAGCAAACACAAGGAGATGATGGTCAGAGCACTGAAACTTTCAGATACTCACCCCCAGTCACAGATCTGGGTTGAAGCCATCATCGTTCTTTAGCTCACTTCGCCACCCCAGTTCAGACCCAGCTATATGCAAATCAGTCTTGACCCTGTGACTCATGGGAACAGTCGAGCCCGAACTGCCAAGCCAGGTCTTTCCTGGACCGGAAACAAGCAATCTGTGACCGGTTTTGGGGTAACACCCCTCATCAGCCAGGCTAGCTTGAATCCAGTGGCAAAGTGAGCAAGAGACCCATGTCTGGGCATACCCTGCCAACTTTTCGGACACTCACCCCCACTGGAGTCAAGCTAGCCTGGCTGATGAGGGGTGACGCCCCGAAACCGGTCCCAGGATGCTTGTTTCCAGTCCAGTGAGGACCTGGCCTGGCAGTTCGGGCTGGACTGTTCCCATAGGAAACAGGGTCAAGACTGATTTGCATATGGCTGGGTCCGAACTGGAATGGCATGGGGAGCAAAAAAATGATGGATTTAGGCCCAGATCTCTGTACTGGGGTGAATGTTTGACATTGTGCAGCATTCTGTCCATCAATTGTTCTTTTTGCATTTGTCACCCCCGAGTGGGACGGGTATGCCCAGACGTGGGTTCCGTGCTCTCCATGCCACTGGAGTCAATCTAGCCTGGCTGCTGAGGGGTGATGTCCCGAAACCGATCCAAGGATGCTTGTTTCTAATTCGGTGAGGACCTGGCCTGGCAGTTCGGGCTGGACTGTTTCCACTGGGAACAGGGTCAAGACTGATTTGCATATGGCTGGGTCTGAACTGAAATAGCATGGGGAGCAAAAAAACGATGGATTCAGGCCCATATCTCTGTACTGGGGTGAATGTTTAACATTGTGCAGTATTCTGTCCATCAATTGTTCTTTTTGTATTTGCCACCCGAGCAGGATGGGTATGCCCAGACGTGGGTCCTGTGCTCTCCATGCCACTGGAGTCAAGCTAGCCTGGCTGATGAGGGGCGATGCCCCGAAACCGGTCCCAGAATGCTTGTTTCCAGTCCAGTGTGGACCTGGCATGGCAGTTCAGGCTGGACTGGGTCAAGACTGATTGCATATGGCCTGGTTTGAACTGGAATGGCATGGGGAGCAAAAAAAACGATGGATTTAGGCCCAGATCTCTGTACTGGGGTGAAGGTTTGACATTTTGCGGCATTCTGTCAAATCAGTTGTTCTTTTGGCATAATCATTAGGAAGGCAGAGGGGCAGTCATTCTCAACTGAATCATCCTTTGGAAAAAATGCGATACAGTCATCTGAAAACATCTGTAAACCTTTCTCGATATATACTCCTTCACTGCATCAACATGCCTTTCAATTCACACTTTCTAAGTAAGAAAGTTATAGTATTATTAGTTTAATTAGTTCAATTCGTTTTGTTGAATCGTTTTGCAGCTCTTACATATCAGTTTGCTTGCTCCGGATATGGAGGAAATCACATAATTTTGCTCTTTTTCCCAGATAGACATGTATTATGATGCAATTTCATTTAAGTTTAACACTGCCCTTATACTGTCAACTCAGTCATATCCTGGATAGCCTTAAATGTAAACCAATTCGGCGCAATCAATTTAGAGTTCTAAAGTCACTCAAGTGAGTCCATTTTGTGGACTACATTGTATAACTTAGTTTGTTTTAAAAATGACGTGGTTAATGTCCCTGGACCCTTTATTAAATTAAGATTTAGAATAGATCACTTTAAACGAAATCTGAATGATATCGAACTCAGATCAGCCCATTAAACAATAGTTTTTATTTGTTACTGATTTTTGTTGTTTGGATTTATAAATATTTATGTTAGAAATGGGGTTTCTGATTGGCAGAGGTATGCACCCTGTCCAAGCAGGAACCACAATCCTAGTCAGGGTAAGTCAGATACACACCCTAAATCATGGGTACTCACAAACATTTTCCTAGAGGCCAAAAGGTTTTTTCTGTGATGTGACAGAGGTCATCATTGATGCCAGCAGGGTGGCTGCTGGGGTGGGTGGTGACAGTAGGCAGTGCTGGTAAGATGGGTGTAGGGGAAGCAAAGCATATACATCAAGTGGCTGAATTGCACAATGTGAAACCAGAAAACCTGGGATTAATCCCAGCGTCCCCACTTTACCAAACTGTGTGATTCAAAGCAATTGTTTAGTTTCACTTTCTCTCCTTTTTCTTCATTATCATATAGATGTTGAAATACATAACGTCTGGATGTGCATTGTACAAAACCTTCTCCCGTGTTTGATTTAATAAACTATAATGTTTTTCATGTATAATAAGAACCCAGCCCAAAGAGTGCACTTAACAACTGACTTGAATCTTTGTTCACTGTTGACATTATTGTCAGGGTGGTGGGGGCAATGAATGTTTGTAAATTCATGTTTGAAAACTTTTGCTTTAAAATAAATGTAGTACTAAGGTAAAATGGTTCTGCATGGGAATGAAATAGACTTTTTGAATTTTGAGGTGACCTTATCATATTTTTACACTTTTGATGCAAGATGTCCTTACAAATAAAGGTGTTTCCAAAGTTAGGCAGTGCAGGATCACCTAGTTACTTCCTTTTTTCACTTCAATTAACCTTTATATAAAGGCTTGCCTGTTTATTTAACTTATTTCCCAATGTTAGTGCTGAGTCGAGAAAACAGTAGCCCAGTGCTGCTGTTGACCAGGGAGAAGCATGTACAGGTCAGGATGGCCGCATGTGGCCCCTGGGCAGAAATTTGAGTATCACTGCCCTAACTTAACCTGTGCTCACCCCTTGGTAGCTTGGCACAGAGAAGTCAGACTTAACTTGAGAGGCAATGTGTGAAGTATTTGTGCAACACTTAAAGCAGTAACACAGTGAAAACACCACAAAAGATACCACACCTAATTAGAAAAATAAAGTTTAATTTTATTAAACAAAACAAGACCAACATGAAAAAAGTAGAACTGGAGCTATACATTTTTAAAGAATATATTGAAATATAGTGCTTAAAAGCATAAAGCATCAGCCAGGGCTATCTGGTCGCGATTGACCGTTACAAAGTCAAAAGTTCAGGCCGACTGCGATGAAGGTTCGAACCGCTGCAAAGTACCTTAGTTGCATCGTTGACGGGGCTGTGATGCGAGAAACAGAGGCAATGCATCATTGTTGAGCCTCAGGCTGTAGGCGATGCATTTTGGTTGAGTCGCACAAGTCAACGATGCATCAGGAATGGAGGCGATGCATCACACAGCAGGTGAAGTGATGTACTGGATGTTATGTTATGTTATGTTAGGTGGGTATTTCTAAAGCGCACGTTCACCAGCAGGTCTCTTGGCACTAAGATTAGAATAGGGAGGGTTTGCAGCCAAAGCAGCCTAGTTATGGACTAAAGTAAAAAGCCAAGTCATAAGCAGTTTTCTGAACCGCACATATTCTTCTTCAAGTCTCAAAGTAATCGGAAGTGAGTTCCACAATTTCGGGCCCAGTATAGAGAGCCGGGACCCTCCAGTGCGTTTGAGTCTGAATCTCGGTACTATCAATTGATTCAGATGCATCGATCTAAGGGTGCGCTGGGGGGAGTACTTACTGATTCTCGAAGAGATAAATCTGGGGCCTGTACCCCGAATGGCTCTGAAAAGGATGCATCCTGTTTTAAACATAGATCGTTGCTCCACCGGGAGCCAGTGGAGTTCTTTCAGCAGCGGGCTAATGTGGCATCGTCTATCTTTTTGATAGATAATTCTGGCTGCTTGATTCTGAATCATCTGTAGATGGTGCTTCTGATTTTTCGGAAGGCCAAGATACAATGCATTTCCGTAATCAATTTTGGAAAGGATCAGGGCAATAATGATTAAGATACTGGCCTCCCTGCTAAAGAATATTCTAATCTTGCGCAGCTTTCGAAGTTGGACGAAGCAAGCAGAGGTAACCGATCCAATCTGGATCCTTGTGATGCGTCACCGTCAAAGGAGATGCGCCGGTTCAAAGCAGCTCAACATCGTTGATTCATAGATTTTGTATGTTGCAACACTTTATACCAACTTCCAAGGGCCAGGGCTGGTTTGGGACCACTTGGCAGGGCAAACTCTTGAGTAACAGAGTCCAGGTTCTGTTGGTGGGGTAGTTGGAAGTCTTTTTCTTCCCTGAGGACTACATTGACACAAGGTGAGCAGCGGTCAGTAGGTCTCGACGGACTGGGTGTGGAGATTTGCGGCACGAAAATCTTTGGAACAGGAAGCCACACATGGCCATATAGTGTGCTGTACCCGTATAGACTAATTTGAAGCATGAAGAGATCCTGCTGACTCAAATTGTGATCTAGAGCCCTGATTGTATTGTATTGTATTGTATTGCAATTGCATTTATATAGCGCTTACTACCCCTGATGAGGCGTCGAAGTGCTTTTTCGGCGAGTAGCACGCTACACCGGAACACATAAAGGATTAGTGTTGAATTAGTATAGTGAAATAAGAAAGTAATTTGAGTGGTGGATAGGTTAGTCAATTATTTGGATTCAGAAGGATAGCGGAGGGATAGAAGAGGGAAAAAGGTTTGCATTTATTTGGCGCTTGTTACCCCTGATGGGGTGTTGAAGCTCTTTTTTCAGCGAGTAGCACGCTACTCCGGAACCCATAAGGTTTAGTGGTGAATTAGTATAGTGAAATATGAAAGTAATTTGAGTGGTGGATATTAATCAGTTATTTGGATTGAGAAGGATAGCAGAGGGATAGAAGAGGGAAACAGGTTTGCATTTATATAGCGCTTGTTACCCCCAATGGGGTGTTGAAGTGCTTTTTTGGCGAGTAGCACGCTACCCTGGAACCCATTAAAGGATTAGTGTTGAATTAGTATAGTGAAATATGAAAGTAATTTGAGTGGTGGATATGTTAGTCAGTTATTTAGATTGAGAAGGGTAGCAGAGGGACAAAGGTTTGCATATATATATAGCGCTTGTTACCCCTGATGGGGTGTTGAAGCGCTTTTTCGGCGAGTAGCACGCTACTCCGGAACCCATAAAGGATTAGTGGTGAGGTAGTATAGTGAAATATGAAAGTAATTTGAGTGGAGGATATTAGTCAGTTATTTGGGTTGAGAAGGATAGCGGAGGGATAGTAGAGGGAAAAAAGGTTTGCATTTATATAGTGCTTGCTACCCCTAATGAGGTGTTGAAGTGCTTTTTTCTCAAGTAGCACGCTACTCTGGAACCCATAAAGGATTATTAGTGAATTAGTATAGTGAAATATGAAATTTGAGAAGTGGACATGTTAGTCTGTTATTTTAATTGAAAAGGATAGTAGAGGGATAGAAGAGTGAAGGATTTAGACATTTTTTTTTGGGAGGTCATAGCAGTAGTGGGAGGCTTGGGGTGAGTAAAAAGGGATGTGGAGGGGAAGAGTCAGAGGGAAGAGTTTAGAAAGGCTTGTTTTGGGGGATCAGTATAGTAAAAGAGGTGTCAGATGGTGCAAGTAGGGGTGGAGTAGGGGAGAATCTAGATAGGGCTATTTTGGGGATCATAGTAGTGGTATGGGGTTTGAGATGAATGAGAGAGTGGATGTAGAGGATATATTGATAGAGGTATAGGCCGAGAAATAGGGCAGTGCATTGGAAAGAGTAGTAGAAAGAGGTTTGAGATGAGTCAGAGTGTTGAGGTAGAAGATATATTGAGAGAGGTATAGGGTGAGAAATGGGGTAGTGCATTGGATATGCTGAATTAGAAGAAAGTAATAAATATATAGATCCATAAGTACATGGAAAGTTTATAGATGCATAAAGAAAGTAAGTATATGTTGATTAAAGATATTGATAGAGGTATAGGGTGAGAAATAGAGTAGTGCATTGAATATGCTTTTTTTTCGTTTGTTTTTTTGGGAGGAAAGTAATAAATATATAGATCCAAGTACATGGAAGGTATATAGATGCATAAGGAAGTAAGTATAAGTAGATAAAGATGCATTCGATAAACTCTTGTTTTCAAGTGTTGTACTTAATTTTTTATTTTTTTTAAACAAATTATTCTACATGTTTATACAAAGCAATACACATATATAGGTACATATCTATAGTACAAATAAATGCTTATATACAGAGGGATATGCTGTATATTTCTGTTTGCGTATGGTGCTTATGTGGGGAAGAGCCAATTCTTGAGTAGTTTTCTGAAGATAAGGTGGTTGTCAGAGGATCTTATGTTGGGGGTAAAGAGTTCCATATTTTGGCTGCTTCAACAGAGAAGGATGTGCCACCCATGTTTTTTTTCCTGTATCTTGGGATTTTGAGTCGCTGTGCCACTCTAGAGTGGAGGTTCCTATGATGAATGTGTTTGGTGATTTTATTCCTAATGATGAGCAGTCCCATTCCATGTATCGCTTTGTGGGTGATACAAAGCAGCTTGAACGTGGATCTTCTGGAAACCGGTAACCAATGCAGGGCTTTCAAGGCAGGGTAGATGTGGTCTCGCGGTTTGATATGCAAGAGTAGTCTGGCAGCCGAGTTCTGAATCCGTTGTAGTCTTATCATAGTCGTTAAAGGTGATCCGTGGCAGAGGCTATTGGCGTAATCGAGTTTGGACAGAACAAGGGAGATGGTAGCTTGGACCTTGTGTGGAAATCCCTAATGGGGGAAGATTCGTCACAGAGTTTTTATAGTAACAAAGCTTTATCTTGCTAGTTTGTCCACTTGGGCATTCATCGATAGCTTGGAGTCCATGGTCATTCCGAGGTTTCTTACTTCCTTCGATACTTTAGGTGGTGATTCCAGTTCATCAGGCCAGGTGGCAAGCGGGTCATAATGTTTCCAATCGCCACACGTGAGTATTTCCTTTTTGGAAGCATTCAATTTGAGATGGCTCCAAGTCATCCATTGATCCACGGCTCTGAGACAACTGAAAATTGGCGAGTTTCCAATGTCTTGGGGGCATTCTAGTTGAAGGTGTATTTGTGTGTCATCTGCATAGTTATAGCACGTGAGGTGAAATTGATTTATCAGTACCGGTAATGACTTCATGTAGATGTTGAAAAGCATGGGCGAGATGATAGAGTTTTGAGGGACCCCAGCTTTTGTGTTAGTACGGTTTGGACGAGAAAGGTGGGGTATGGATGACATTAGTTCTGTTTCGAAGTTAGGACGTGATCCAGTCTAAAGCAGTCCCCTCTATGCTGGTTTCGTAGAGTCTTTGTATCAGAGTGTCAGGGTCAACCGTGTCAAAGGCAGCCGAGACGTTCAAGAGGAGTAGCGCAGCAACCCCTTTGCAGTCAACTGTGTTCTTCAGGTCATCCCAGATGGCAAGGAGAGCAGATTCTATGCCTCTTCCCGGACGGAATCCTGTTTGGAAGTCTGAAAGTAAGGCATTGTCTTCAATGAATTGTGACATCTGGGTGAACGCTGCTCTTTCTATCAGTTTGCCCAGGAAAGGTCCATTTGTAATGGGTCTGTAGTTGTCAGGGTTCAACGGGTCCAAGTTTGTTTTCTTCAGTAAAGGGCGTATGTATGACTTTTTGAGTTTTTCTGGAAACATTCCGGTAGTTAAGGAAACATTGGTGATACTTCTTACTGGAGTGGCAGCGGAGGTTGTTGGAAGAATTGTCTTGAAATTTGCGGTGGACATGGGTCAGAAGGCCTGCCGGCAGGTCTTCTTGCTTTGACCAGGTCCTTAAATTCATTGTGTGAAATGTGTTGGAAGGAACGGAGAGGCTGAGTTAGAGTATTCTTGTATTGTTGTTTTGTAAAAGATTTAGTGCTGGTGCTTTGTCTCTGTTTTAAGTATGAGTCCAACGTGTCTGCTTTGTCTGTGTAATGATTTGCCAGTTTGTCTGTGAAATCTTGAGTAACGGGATGAGTTCCTTCTAGGCAATTTGGTTTGCGAAATTCATTGAGTATTTTATAGAATTCTTTATTTGCACATTTAGCATTTTGAATTCTGTCTGAATAGTACCTTTTCTTTGCTTTTTGATAACTGACTTGTATAATCTGTTAATTTTCTGTAGGTGAAGTTTGTCTTGTTTGTTTTTTATTTTGAGCCAGGCACGTTGCAGCTTTCTAATTTGTAGTTTTATGTCTTTTATCTCTGTATTTCTCCAAGGTGCTTGTTTTTTTTTCTTTCTGTTGTGTGGTTTTGAGTGGTATCAGGATATCAAAAGCTTCCTGTAGCCACTCATATAGTTTTTGAACAGAATTTATTGTTTCCAGATCTGTACTGGATGTCGGTTGTGTTTCTAAGTGTTCCAAATTGAGTTTGTTCCACGGTCGATAGGTGGATGCATGTAAGGTGGTTTTAGGTGAGCTGCTTAGTGTTGTTTTATGCTGGAAAGCAAGCAAATGGTGGTCTGACCAGGTGACTGGAGTTATAGTTTGAAAGGTAACTAGTTCGGTATTAGCAAAAATTACATCTAGGATATATCCAGAGATGTGTATGGGTTTGTGGACAATCTGATGCAGGTTCAGTGCGTCTAGGCCAGTGATTATTGTTTTTCGATGGGTCATATTGGGTTTGTCAAACCAAATGTTGAGGTCACCCAGAACGCATAGGTTGGAGTGTATTGGTATCAGGTTTGAAACTGTGTCTAGAAGTGCATCTGGGAATGTCGCCTTGCTAGTTTAAGGTCTGTAAAGGAGCAGGGAGTTAGAGGAAGAAGACGGTGTAGGATTGCATCTGGTGAGAAGAGCCTCACAATTCTTTATGGAGATGTCATCAACTTTAGTGATATGTGATGTTTGCCTGAACACAACAGCTAGACCACCTCTTTTTTTGCCGATACGATTTTGGGTGATCGTTTGATAGCCTAGAGGAATGGCTTCATGCAGGACTGGAGCCATATCATCTCCCAACCATGATTCAGTTATAAATAGTATGTCTGGTTTTGCATCGGAGAGAAGGTCGTAGATGTGATGCTTGTTTTTAGAGAGCGATCGAGCATTTATTAGTAGACAGTTTAGAGAATGTGCTTTGGTGACAGTGAGACGTTGTTTTGTAGAAGAGTGATCAGTATTGTGTGGGTTAGTAGCAGGTGTGTTTTTAGTGCTGGTATTATCTGTATTTGGATAGCAATCGTGTAGCTGTTCTGTAATGTGTTCCTCGTCAAGCAGGCTAAGAAGGCATTTTGATGGGTCTGCGTGCGTAGGTGGTGGAGACGGTGTTTGATAGTGAGTTGGTGTGCTGTGTTGTTTTTGTGGTGTAACCTTGTTGTACAGTAGACATGGAGAAGCAAAGTTGTGATGTGTGGCACGTTGCTTACATTGTTTGCGTATGTTTAGGGCGGAAGGTGTATGAGTCAGTGGTGGTGGAGCAGCATGTGGGTCATGTAGTAAGGTTCTAAATTGTCCAATGGATGAGAGGCGGTTAGAAGAGAGTTGCTGTGTTGCTGTATTTGTTTTAGGTGTGGTGGAAGAGAGAAAGCTTTGCATTGTAGTTTGTTCATTTGTGTAGTTTGAAAGGTAGGTGTATGATTGTATTGTGTGACTGTAAGTATTATGAGGTGTTGTGCTTGAGAGATTTTGTTGTGCTGATGTGTGTGATATGTTTTTTTTTAGGAGTAGTGGAAAGAGGTGCTGATGTATTTGTTTTATCAGATGAATTTGTTTGTATAGTATTGTTTGCAAGTGGAATTTGTAAGGTAAAGGGGGTGGTGATGTGTTTGTGAGTAGAGTGTATGTTGTGTGTAGGAGGGGATGAAGTAGATTCAAGACTGTTTGTTTTAGACCTGTTTGCTGCAAGAGTTAAAATGTGTGGTGCTGTGGCATGTAAGCGTTGTGTTGTTGTGTTATTGTGGTAGAAAAAAGAGAAGGATGTTGGTTGGACAAATGATGGAAGGCTGAGTATGGGTTTGTTAATGGTAAAAGGGGGTCTGTTAGGAGTAATTAGAGTGGGGAGTGTGTGTCTGGATGGGATGTAGTTAAGTATAGTATGGATTTTGGTTGTGTTAGTGATGAATGCATTGGTTAGTGGTATAGGATAGACTTGTGTACTGTTTGTAGGTGATGGTGGAAATGTGTGGTAGCTGGGATAGAAGGGTATATAGATGTGGTTTGTGTGGTTTTGCAGTGTATGCTGGTACATTGATTTGCGCATAGGGTTTGTTTGTAGTAAGTGTGTGGTGTACATTTGGTGTGAGTGTGTTAATCTGTTTAATGGATGTGAATGGTGTAGGGTGGGTTTTACTGAATGGGAAAATGAGTAGCATTTCTGGCCCTAGTCCCTCCCAACCAGTCTTGAACAGGCTCAAACAGGCAACTGCCCTTGTCCTCTCCGCCCTTAGCCTCTCTGCCCGGGCTGAGACGCCCTAAGCCTTGGCAATTCAAATCAATATTTATTTAAAGATTTGGATCTCCAATGAGGTCCACATAAAATATACATACAGTTATTACATAATAAATATAATAAAATATAAGCTCAATTAATTTCTCAAACCATTGAAAAATATCAAAAACCCTTCATAGTCAGTTTTAGATTTTCCTTACATAACATAAATGGATATTATAAATTTCCCCAATGGGTGAAATGCACAATAAGGTTATCGGCATAGACAAATAAGCAGCTATAATGCCCTAGATATAACTTCTACCAAAACAAATGGCAAAAGTCTAGATCCATTCTAAACAATCATATATTCTAATACTGTGCAAAAATTCTTTATAATGGGAGCAACTACATGTGCAAATTTTGAGATAGAATACAGCTATGTATAATAAAAACACAAGACGAAGGTCAGAGCAAGACAGTCCAGCACCAGTCGTTACTACGTATTGTGGCTATAATATTATAATGATGGCTTGGTGCACTGGGCCTGGGATGTGACCTACATGCATCCCATATAGGTGGTTTGCAAACCACCACACTCAGTTCGACATAAATGGCCTTGCACTCAAGAAGCACAAATAAACAATATATAAAGGAAATTAATGTCCATAGTATAAAGCAATTTAAACTGTAGTTGAATAACTTCCCGAACTGAAAAACTAAAAGAGTTGTGCTTTTGATTGTAGAAGACGATGTCTTTATTCTTTTAATTCATTAATTTTTTCTTTAAAATACAAACGCACAATGGACAAGACTGCCAACGCGTTTCGTCCCTCATGGGACTTCTTCAGGGCAAAAACATATACAAAAAAACACTATTTACAATTTGCTCATAATAAAAACATACAATGCATAAGAACCAGACAAATCATTATTGTAGTTTTCAATTGAATTCATAATCATATTGCATCATCTCAAATACTCATTAAATATAATTTGGGAAGATAATCCTTTGACATTTCCAAAGCAGTACATATATATTTTACTTAGAATTGGGAGAAAGCTGGACAGACATACTGGCTTGACATATCTTTTAAGCAATTGGTACTGCAGATATGATTTGGATTTAAGTTTGAATATGAATTTGACGACAAAAACATCAAAAATTTAAAAAAGAAAAGAAAACAGAGCTAAATTAATCTCACCAAACAGTGCACACGAGAGAACATATTCCAAACAAAATTTATCACAACAAAGTTCTAGTGATTCTCTTCGTTTTATACAATTCTTGGACCATACCTTAGAACATCTGTTGTTTTAATTTATCTCCTATTCAAGATCATATATCCGGAAAAGACGAAGAAACCAAGCATCTCCAAGACGCACTATTCATGGCTTCTCCGTTATAAAAGTATCTGTAAGAAATTATTATAGACTTACGGTTTATGTATAATCTAAAACTGCATGTAACTAAAGTTTTTTTAGTATCAGGACAGGGGTGAGACAAATGAAATGTCGCACTAAAATTCATCTTGTTACACCAGCACCATCTCTTATCATATACAAAGGATATGAGTAGTGCATTCAAATGATCATAAATCTAAAAAATGGCCTTTATTATAAAGGCAAATGCGGTTCACAAATATTCCCTTCTCAAATGACAACCGATATTCCATCTTACAAACGAGTTGGCAGTCTTGTCCATTGTGCGTTTGTATTTTAAAGAAAAAATGTATGAATTAAAAGAATAAAGACATCGTCTTCTACAATCAAAAGCACAACTCTTTTCGTTTTTCAGTTCGGGAAGTTATTCAACTACAGTTTAAATTGCTTTATACTATGGACATTAATTTCCTTTATATATTGTTTATTTGTGCTTCTTGAGTGCAAGGCCATTTATGTCGAACTGAGTGTGGTGGTTTGCAAACCACCTATATGGGATGCATGTAGGTCACATCCCAGGCCCAGTGCACCAAGCCATCATTATAATATTATAGCCACAATACGTAGTAACGACTGGTGCTGGACTGTCTTGCTCTGACCTTCGTCTTGTGTTTTTATGTAAATTTGAGCTTAGCAGCACAGTCTATACGTGAGCTTGTATTATTGATTTAGAATGGATTTTGATGACAATAGAGAGGAACTATTGGGAGATCTTTTTGGTAAAGCTGATGCAGGGGCAGTACGGGCCATGCCCAAACTACCTCGGAATGAAGGCCTAAAGAATAAATTCATGCGCCTGGAAAGATTAAGGAAACAGGAACTTGCCAAATGGTGGGACGGTGCTACCCTTAAGAAATATTTGGAGAATAAGAGAATCCCGCGAGGATTACGTATCCTCATCTTCCCTAATTATGAAGATCTAGACCCAGACCATTTAGGAGAATGGGAAGAGGGTCTATATGACGCTTCCTATAAGATGATGGACATTTTAATAAGAAACTCGGAACGTAAAGTCCAAAAGATTAGAGATGAGATTGTACTATTGGAGAAAGAAATTAATGACACTAATTTCTTGGATGTTATACAAAAGAATCATGTTGTTCTGAAAAAAGAGCTAGCCAATTACCAAACTTATCTCAAGGAAAAGAAACAACGGAAGATACAAAGGGATCAGGGTGATTATGAGAGGGGGCGCATATTCACCTTTGCTAGAAAGTATGATGACATCACATGCAAATCCACATCTATTCCTGTGAGTGTAGTGAGAGACCCTAGCATATCTTTAAGCAGCACATCCATATCATCTGTAGATAGTGACCTGGGGGAGGGTTCAAGCACCAGTTTGACTAATCCAAATCCGCTGTCAGTTTTTTTACGCGAGGTCCAACGCTTCCGCCTTGGAAACAAAAAGAAAAAATTTCATAGACGAACAAGGCGGGGTGGCAAAAAATACACGGGCTGGTACAAAAGCAAGAATGGAAAATGTGCAGAACAAGAAATAACTGAGACTGTGAACCACAATGTGGACAGTGAAAATGATGTGATTTGTACAAACAGTTTGAATGTGATCAATTTGTCCTCTAAGGTTTTGACTGACCAAGAAACTGCTGTCCTTTGTAAAGGACTTAATTTCTGTCCAATAGAGACACCAAATTTGGAAAATGTACATTTGGATTTATTTAAATTTGTACGGAAATTAAAATTAAAACACTTCTTTGCAGAACATCCCTCTGTCCGTCAACCTATTACTGTTGGTGTACGAGACTCTGAATTTACCATCTCTGATATTCATGTATCACATCTAATAGCAACCTTACATGATGAAGAAGATTCAGGTGATCTGGTTAATTTTGCACGTAATCTGAATATTACAGAAGATGTCACTGTTGATAGTGGCCTGCGCAATACTTCTAAGTTCATACCTCCAAATCGCCCAAATTCTGTCATTGATGAATTCTTTCTCAGGATGACTCAGAATCTTTATCATTTGGAGGATAGTCACTCTTTTAAAAGTAAGTGTACACATAGATACAATCTAAGTAGAGAAGAAAGATCTTTCCTAAAATCCCTTAAAGATGACCCTAGCATAGTTATCCGCGAAGCGGACAAAGGTGCAAATATAGTGTTAATGAACTATATAGACTATGTAGCGGAAATAGATCGACAGCTTATTCAAGAAAATTGTTATGAAAAACTGAAATCTAATCCCACCTTGATGATTGAGAGAAACATTAATGCCAAGTTAACAGAGTGGCATGAGTCTTGTCTTATCTCTGACTTAGAATTTAAATATCTTTTGGCACAGAATTCAAGACATCCTTGTATTTACGTACTCCCCAAAATACATAAAGGTGGCACCTTCCCTCCGGGAAGGCCTATAATATCTGGCAATGGGGGCCCCACAGAACATTTAGCAGAGTATGTAGACACATTTCTGCAGCCCCTTGTCCAAAACCTCCCGTCCTTTCTAAAAGACAGTAGGGAGTTACTATGCAAATTAGAAGATCTTAAGTGGGAGGCTAACGTTTTCACATTTGTTACCATGGATGTGGAAAGTTTATATACATGCATAGAAAAGAAACATGGTTTAAGAGCATTGACATACTTTCTCTATAAACGAAATGCATGTCATTTGGAACACACACGGATGTTGCTGGAGATGGCCGAATTGATCCTCACCCAGAATGCCTTCATGCATGGCGATGTTTGGTTTTTACAAAAGCAGGGGACTGCCATGGGCTCCAGGTTTGCTCCTTCCTATGCTAACCTCTTCATGGGGTTGTATGAGAGGGAGCATGTCTGGGGCCCAGGGGCACATAACTGGTTAGAGAACATTCTGTTTTACGTCAGATATATTGATGACGTGTTTCTAGTTTGGAAGGGCTGCAGTGAGGAACTTAACCAATACTTTGCATATTTAAATGATAACATCTTTAATGTGAAACTCACGATGAACAGTTCTAAACAAGAAATTGTGTATCTTGATTTAAGACTATATATAGTTGATGACAGTATACAGAGTGACACCTTTAGAAAGGACACGTCTTGCAATAGTGTACTTCATGCTGACAGCTGCCACCCTAGATCCACCATTTCTGCAATACCGTATGGTGAAATGGTACGTGCACGTCGCAATTGCAGTCAAGATGATAACTTTGATAAAGGTGTGAACAGGATCAAGAGGGACTTTAGAGAAAGAGGATATAATAATAGCTGTCTCAATAAGGCAGAGGAGAAAGCTAAGAGACTAAATAGGAAGGACACTTTGGTCCCCAAGACTGTGCAGGCATCTAAGAAATATCAGGATCAGGTCATATTCATTACAGAATTCAATATGTATAGTGGTCATGTTTATAATTTACTAAGAAAAAATTGGCATCTACTCCAATCCAACTCTCTGCCATCTAATATTGTTCCACAAAAGCCTTGTGTTACATATCGCAAAGGCAAAACATTAAGGAATATGTTATGTCCAAGCCACGTTAGAGAACCCAAAGCCTTAGTACAAACTTGGTTACCAGAAAAACCACAGGGCTTTTATATATGTGGCAATTGCAGTATTTGTAACTTGGGCCTCAACAAGTGCACTAACTTTCAATATAACAACTCAAGAAAGTTTAAGATTACATCCTTTATAAACTGCAATATGACGTTTGTGGTTTATTTGATAAAATGTGCATGTGAGAAAATATATGTAGGCAGCAGTATACGGAGTTTGAAGGTTCGCATACAGGAACACGTAAGGAGTATCAAAAATAGAGATGAACGCTATTCTGTTGCACAACATATACATATGACCCATCCAGATAGAACCAACTTCACTTTCCATGCTTTAGATCATGTTAAGGGCAATGATAGAGGTGGAGATATTATCAACCACCTAAGACAGACTGAGGCGCTGTGGATTTGTCGCCTCAGGGTGGTTTCTCTTGGTCTAAATATCAATAATGAATTTCACCATTTTTTATGAAGCATTTTTGAACGTTGTATACTCAAACTATGTTTCATTCATCTTTGGTTATATGGTACTTCACTTTACAAGTGAATATTGCCATTCAGCATGTGATGAAAGAGGCTGGAATACTGTTTTTTCAATTTCTGACCTATTGTTCTATGTAAATATGGGTTTTCTTATTGTAAAGGAGCACTGCGTGGAAATATGTAATCATAAAAAACATTATTAAGCGTATCCGTGAGGGTATTTTGATTGATGTGATCCATTCTGAAGTCGTATTTACATTTTGCTTTTAAATGGACCCTTGTATGTATTGTATGTATTGACAGGTTATACTTGGGTATTTGTATCTTCCCTTCGGCAATGATATGTGATTTCTCGGACATTCCAAGATGGCGTGACATGTATATTATCGTTACATACCAGGTTGCGCACTTATCTTTTGGGATAGTGTCTTCACATAGAACCATCATTATGAATTTCGGCAACAACATGCGTTCTTTTAGATATTTAAAGATGACGTGACTTGTTGATTATTATCACATGCTGGTTTGCGTATTTATCCTTTGGGATCGTTTTTTTACATAGATCCATTATTACGTATTGATAGTGCATTACGATGATTTTTTATATATCTGGTACAATTATTTTCAATTAGTCTTAATTAGTCGCGCTCATACTACTATACAAAATTGTAGAGTTACATTCATAAAGGTTAAACTTTCAAAATCTATGGAGAATTGGATTTTCCACACTCCAAGATGGCGCCTGTGTGTTTAACAGGAGTCATGTGACCTGTGGTATAAGCGTTTGCCGGGTTTTTTGAAATCACACAGGTGTGCAGCCTTTACAAACAGGTATAAATAGACTGATATCAAGTTGCTCGGTTCCTTTCGACTTTCTTTGAACCGGACAACCGCACACACGTGGGGAAGATACATATCCCGTGAGTATAAAGATAAAGATGTGGTCTGTAGTATGCAAATATAAATAAAACTGTTCATAAGTATTAATGTGCTAGGTTAGGGCATAGTTGTGAGTCGTACTTGCCTTTATAATAAAAGCCATTTTGGTGGATTCTATAGGTTTCATTTGCCGTAACATTAAAATATTAAAGGTCTGTGAGATGTGAGATAAACTGTTCACGAACATTAACGCGTCACTTTATAGTATTAGCTTATGCTTCGTTACGTGTTTTTGATAAGTTTTGACACGTAAATATTAAAGTACGCTTATTGCAATTCTCTATGAATAATACAGTAATAATAGAGAAAATAGATTCAGGCCTCATGCCTTATCCAGTGTACAATCTTTAGATGGCGGTTGCTATTTTTAAAAGAAATACTCGTGAACCGCATTTGCCTGTATAATCAAGGCCGTCTTTAGTTGTTTTTATAAAATCGATTTATTATAGCATCGAAGCACTATAGTAAGGCCTTTGTAACTATCTCGTGTTTATGTAGCAACATTTGTAAGATGGAATATCGGTTGTCATTTGAGAAGGGAATATTTGTGAACCGCATTTGCCTTTATAATAAAGGCCATTTTTAGATTTATGATCATTTGAATGCACTACTCATATCCTTTGTATATGATAAGAGATGGTGCTGGTGTAACAAGATGAATTTTAGTGCGACATTTCATTTGTCACACCACTGTCCTGATACTAAAAACTTTAGTTACATGCAGTTTTAGATTATACATAAACCGTAAGTCTATAATAATTTCTTACAGATACTTTTATAACGGAGAAGCCATGAATAGTGCGTCTTGGAGATGCTTGGTTTTCTCGTCTTTTCCGGATATATGATCTTGAATAGGAGATAAATTAAAACAACAGATGTTCTAAGGTATGGTCCAAGAATTGTATAAAACGAAGAGAATCACTAGAACTTTGTTGTGATAAATTTTGTTTGGAATATGTTCTCTCGTGTGCACTGTTTGGTGAGATTAATTTAGCTCTGTTTTCTTTTCTTTTTAAATTTTTGATGTTTTTGTCGTCAAATTCATATTCAAACTTAAATCCAAATCATATCTGCAGCACCAATTGCTTAAAAGATATGTCAAGCCAGTATGTCTGTCCAGCTTTCTCCCAATTCTAAGTAAAATATATATGTACTGCTTTGGAAATGTCAAAGGATTATCTTCCCAAATTATATTTAATGAGTATTTGAGATGATGCAATATGATTATGAATTCAATTGAAAACTACAATAATGATTTGTCTGGTTCTTATGCATTGTATATTTTTATTATGAGCAAATTGTAAATAGTGTTTTTTGTATATGTTTTTAGCCCTGAAGAAGTCCCATGAGGGACGAAACGCGTTAGCAGTCTTGTCCATTGTGCGTTTGTATTTTAAAGAAAAATTAATGAATTAAAAGAATAAAGACATCGTCTTCTACAATCAAAAGCACAACTCTTTTCGTTATTCAGTTCGGGAAGTTATTCAACTACAGTTTAAATTGCTTTATACTATGGACATTAATTTCCTTTATATATTGTTTATTTGTGCTTCTTGAGTGCAAGGCCATTTATGTCGAGCTATGTATAATAACAGCTTCTTTAGAAAATCAGGTTTTAAATATCAGCAAGAGAGTGGGAGTACAATAAATCCCCAATGCGCAAAGAACAGTTGAATAGCAGCCATAACATGTGCAGGTTTTAAATAGCAGCAAGAGAATGGGAATACCATAAATCCCAAATGTGCAAAAAAACAGTTGGATAGCAGCCATAACATGTGCAAAATACAATCTAAAAAGAAATGAGTTGTAAGACTTTTTTTTACCTTAAAGACACCAGGGCATTATGATTAACAACATAATTGGATAAAACACAGGTTAAAATATATTCATGAACTCCTTATAAAAGTTAAATAATTTTCCACAAGCTGCTTCATTCTTCGGACAAAAGAGAAATTCACGGGCTGATGTTACATTTCTGATACAGTTTTGTAGAAACATCGGGCGAAGCCAACGACGACGACACAGAACCAATGCTGGGCAAACAAACAAAACATGATCTAGGTTCTGAATGCCCGAATCACATAAGTTACAAATGTTTCCATTTTTCATGCAGTGATACCAATTTGCAGTTAGGTCATTTAGGGGTAAAAGGTTCATGCGACAGCGAGTAAGCCATCGTCGAATGCTATGTTCTAGGTTCCAAGATAGGTATTTCTGAGGAATTCTTGGTGTATTCGACCTGGCTATTATCTTTAGCCTTTCTTTTGAATTGCAAAATTTTAAATCTCTATCATAGCTAATCTTTCAACTTGTCGTTTTTAAAAAGGATTTAAATTCTAGAGGCGGGAGGGTAATCATCGACTCATCCTGTGCACCAAAAACTTTTAGTGCCACAGAGAAGTCGCGAGAAAAAGAAAATGTACCTATAATATCTCCAAAGATTTCTTTACACATGAAACCTCTTAGTGTGCATAACTCACTATTTTTTAACTGATATCCCCAATGGAGAATCCTGGCTAAACCTTGAAAAAAGGAGCTTGTAAAGCCAAATTCCAATTTAATAGCTGCTATTGGGACTAAAGAGTTAAAATTACATAATTTACGTAAGATCTGGTCTTCAGTCTTATCTAAAAAACTCCAGTCCTTCACTGGAAGTGATTCAATAGCATAAAGCAAAGTCGGAGGAATTTTTGCTTTAAAGACAGTAAGCAGTTGTAAAAAATGTCTTTGACCCATTGCGCTATAAAAAATACGCAGGCCATTTGCATGAGATGCCGCTTTACAAGAACTGTGTTCGATATGGGGTTTATTCTTCGTATTGCCCGCTATTACTTTCCCTAAATAGAGGAAGGAATCTACCACCTCCAGCTGTTCAGAACCTATTTTCCACTTAAAATAACATAATTTTCAGCTTCTGTTGCATTTCATAATTAAAACTTTACTTTTAGAAACACTGATCTTCAAGAAGTGTGCCATCGTATATTTCTGTAATGACATCAGCTTTTTATTGAGCCCATTACGAGTTAGATCCATCACTGCTATGTCATCTGCATACAGGAGGCATGCAAAAGAACGGCTGCCTATCTTCGGTGCATCTCCCTCTAAATGAGAAAAGCATTCAGGAAGATCTGCTATATACAAGGAAAAAAGCAGATGAACTAATAGACAGCCTTGTTTCAGACCATTTTCTGTAAATATTACAGAAGATAAGCCTTGATTTCCTCCCATTAATACCTGACACCATGTTTGAGAGTGTAGGGCAATAATTAAAGATAACAAAGGAGAAGGCACTCCCATTTTATATAATTTTCTCCACAATAGTAGCCGGTCTACCTTATCAAAGGCCGTTGAAAAGTCTATAAAGGCCGTATATACATTTGACCTAAGAAAAATCCTGTATTTCTCCTCAACTAACTTCAACATGGAGATGTTATCCAGGGTAGAGTGATTTTTCCTAAAGCCTGCTTGTTCTATAGGGAGGACCTTCTTCTCCACCACCCATTCAGTGAAGTGATCAAGAATACTATGAGCAAATATTTTCCCCACCGCATCTAATAGAGCTATTTGCCGGTAGTTACCCGGATGATGTCTATGGCCATTTTTGTACAGAGGGATTAGAATACTTCCAGACCAAGATGGAGGCGTCTTCCTTTGCGAGTAGCAAAAATCAAACAGTGGAGTTAGATAAGTAGCCCACAACATAGGTTCCTTTTTAATTACTGTCATGGGCATTTCATCAGGACCCATTGCTCCTCAGGCTCTCAATTTTTTAATAAATCCTACCACTTCACTCGTTGAGGGTGCATAGCTGGATTCAGGAATATTAAATGAATAGGGTACGGCAGAGGCAAGGCCGATAGGATTAGGATTCGCAGAGTAAAGTTCTACCAGATGGGATTTCCATTCCTCTTCATTAATAGGAATGGGGAGTGATTTTACTCTTGTGCCGCAGCATTCAGCAATTATTTCCCAATACCTTTTAGAGTTATTTTTTGAGGCCGCCTCTTTTAACTGTACCCAATTGCGATCTTCCTTTATTTGCTTTAAGTAGCGTTTTTTTCTTTGTCTTTTTCTCTTTAGAAGATTTATTAATTTACTACATTCGAGAGAAAAATTCAGGAACTGAGCCCTCACTAATTTATTTATATCCCTATTTAAAGAGAGTATTGGGTTAGTATGCGGTCTCCGTTTAGCTGGAACGTGCGAGGATTTACATTTTGTAGCCAAAGTACTTATATTACGACAAAAGGCTTCAAATAAATTGAATTGAGGAGAATAACATTTGGCCATTATTAAATGCTGCTGATCTTCTATCATATCTGTTAAATTCTCCTTTAATTTAGAGGTAGCTAAGATATTCCAATGGATTCTACCATTTGTTGCATTAAAGCCTACTGTGCTATCTTTAAAATTCCAGGAGCCTGCCTTAGCACAAGAATACTCAAATTTTGAGTAAATCAACATTTGATCGCTAAAATCATTTTCCAAAACTTCCATACTTATAAGCTTACAAAAGAAATCTGCAGAAACAATTAGATTATCTATAATAGTTTTCCCAGTAGGCGCCTTATGTGTATACTTTGCTGGTATATCGTTTTCTAGCCTCCCATTGGCAATTATAAAATGCAAACTTCTCAGACCTTCAAGTAATATAGCTCCTCTTTTATCGGTCTGGCTATTGTTTGGGAACTGAGCAGGGAGAATGTTTAAGGCTTTGTTTTTTGGGGCGTTAGCAAACAACCTTATGCTATGGGAGGAAACTTTAGTATTCAAATCTCCAACCAACATTAAAAACCTGCAATCTTCACTTTCCAAAGTAGTGGAAATAAAAACAAATAGATCTTTTAATAAGTAAGAGTAAGATGCATTGGGAGGTAATTATGTATTTACAATCAGCAGAGTATCTGGATGGTCTTGATCACCCTTAAAATCTAGCTTAATTGCCTGAATTAAGTTAGAGGCATGAAAGAATACTTTATATGACCATCTAAGACTTGTACTTAGTAATTTAGCAATACCTCCTTTAGCATGTCCTCTATTCACAGGGAGCGCAGGACCGCTCAGCACTATATAGTCCTCAATTGACCAGTTCTTTGAGACCCAAGTCTCTTGTAGACATATTATGTCAGCACTCTATTCAAAAACAAGAGTTTATTTTTATTGGTGCTTAAGCCGGCTGCGTTCCAAGAAATCAATTTGAGACTCTTGCTAGGAAGAGTTCCCATATTTTAAGCCTGAGGATGTATTTGTATTTAGGGCCCCTGCTACCCAACTCCACTTCTTATCTTCCTCATCTGGAGACGGAACATAGTGGTTCTTTTTTTCTGTGAGAAGCGAAACTCTCCTTCCCTCTTTACCAAGGGAAACCTGTAATATACTCTCTCTCTCCAGGTGGGGCAGATCCCTTATGAGGATATCTGGAAGGGTATTAAACTGCTGATTATGAATCGCTTTTTTTAAGGCTGGTTCCTCTTCAGGTACCAGAACATCAATGCCACAGCACCGTAATTTATCACTGTTTGACATTATCAGATGAGATGTAACTTTAGATGCAAAAGTTACTCTTGCTCCCCTAGGAATATTATATTTTTGAACCTGAACCAGGGCAAGGTCATTACTCTGAATCATTTGAAGGTCAGGAATTTCGGCAAAGCAACTCAATAAAAACGACCTGTTCATATACGGCTCATGATCAAAAATGAAAGAAAAATCTAAAATATAAGATACAGAAGGTGAGTAATGAACTTGACAAGTTACCTCAGGAACAATTTCAGTAGAGTTATAAATAACATTAGTACCTAAGGAAGAAGCAAATAACGTAGCATTGGGATTCAGGTTGCTCTGTACTATAGAAGGAACACTTGGATCTAATACAGTTAGATCGTGAGAGGATTGAAGTGGGGCACGAGGATTCAATAAAGGTGAACGAGGTCCCAATAAATTAATTTCTGCAATTCCGTCTTCCTTCTTTATGGTGTTCGGATCAGAGTTCAATGATAAATTTAAAATTAAATTTGGGTCAAATCGTAGCCATTTTGCCCTCATTTTATGTATCCTTCAACGTTTTCTCCTTTTTTTCCTTCTTCTTCTTCTTGCCAACAATGTTATTTTTGTTCTTAATTTCTTTTTCTTTAGAGGGGGAGCAACCAGCTTTTAATTCCCCACTATGGGTTGCTCAGGATTTTTTACACCAGTTTTTAGGAAAATAGGAAAGACTTTTCGTATTGAGTTTGATATTTCCTTCTTTGTTTGCTGACAGGGCAGAGAAGCAAATTCCCTCAGATTTGAAAAGCTGCTGTAGGGAAAAAAGATGTAATTCGTCGAATATATCTACATTTTCTTTATCTTTCAATTTATTTTTATTTTCTCTATTAAGAGAGGGCTTACCAGCCTGAGCACCAAAGTCTCGCCCTTTAGCGTAATAGAGAGAGCATGTTTGAGTAGGTTTGATTTGATTTGATTTGATTTGATTCGACTCCTCCCAATCCGGCTTCAGAAAAAACCACTGCACAGAAACCGCCCTCCTCGCCGCAACAGACAACATCCGCTCCCTACTGGACAAAGGAGAAACAGTAGCCCTCATCCTCCTTGACCTCTCAGCAGCCTTCGACACAGTCTCTCACCGCACCCTAATATGCAGGGATCCGGTACAAGGCCCTCAACTGGATCCACTCCTTCCTCTCTGGCAGAACGCAGCGGGTCAGACTCCCTCCTTTCCTCTCTGACCCTACACCAACCACCTGCGGTGTTCCGCAGGGGTCCTCCCTCAGCCCCACACTCTTCAACGTCTACATGGCTCCTCTCGCCCCCATCGTCAGAACCCACGGACTCAACATTCTTTCATACGCAGACGACACCCAACTCATCCTCTCCCTATCCAACGAACCCAACACAGCCAAACACAACTTCCAAGAAGGCATGGAAGCTGTCGCCAAATGGATGAAAAGCAGCTGCCTACAACTCAACACCGACAAAACAGAAGTACTCATCATGGGCCCAATCCCCGACGCATGGAACAACACCTGGTGGCACCCCGCCCTTGGAAGACCACCCGCCCCCACTGACCACGCACGCAACCTTGGAATCATCCTGGACTCCGAGCCCAAAATGGACCGCCAGATCATCTCTGTCGCATCCTCCTGCTTCCACACCCTCTGCCTCCTACGTAAGACCTTCAAATAGATCCCCCTCGAGCACAGAAAGACCATCACTCACGCCCTCGTCACCAGCAGACTCGACTATGGCAACGCACTCTATGACAGAAAAAATAAAAACCTCACCCGCAAGCTACAAAACATCCAGAACGCCGCCGCAAGACTGGTCCTCAACTTGCCAAGACACTGCCATATCTCCAAGCACCTGCGCACACTCCACTGGCTCCCCATCAAGACTAGAATCACCTTCAAGATTCTCACCCACGCACACAAGGCCCTCCACGACACTGGACCAGCATACCTGAACAGCCAACTCAAATTCCACGCACCCCAAAGAACCCTACGATCAGCCCAGCTCTCCTACGCCGTGGTCCCCCGCACCAGAAAGACCAGATCGGGAGCCCGCTCCTTCTCCTTCCTCGCAGCCAGAGCCTGGAACGCCCTACCGCTCCAACTCAGACAGACAACATCACTCTCCATCTTCACGAGAAGCCTCAAGACCTGGCTCTTCGACAGACCCCCTCCTTGATGGACTGGAACCTGCACCCCCCAGCACCTTGAGACCCTTACGGGTGAGTAGTCGCACTTAACAAACACCTGATTGATTGATTGATTGATTGGAATTATCCTCCAAGGAAAGGGGAGAAAGGGTCCCCTTACCCAAATTGGGCTCACAAGAAGGAAGTAGGTCTGCTTTACCATGCGAGGCTCTGGGCATCATTACGATGGCGGGCGGACTTTGTCTGCCCGCCATCCCGATGTACAAAGGGACCGCCCGCCATAAGTGCGGCGGTCCCGTGGGGGTAATTAGGATGCGCCCGCCACACTGGCGGGCGCATCCTGCATTGTCAACATTGAGCGGGCGGTGCATTCAGCACCGCCTGCCGCAATGCCAAAAATGCATGTTGTGCATTTGCATGCACAACGTGGCAGGCACCGCGCGGTGCCTGCCATGTTGTGCATGCAAATGCAGAGGGTACCATAGGTACCCCCATGTGCACCCCCACCCCCAGAATCCCTGGGGGCCTGCTACGGGCCCCCAATGTAAAATACTGCATGCCTTTCCGTGGCTGCGTTGCCGCCATGGAAAGGCAAATCCCTGCATGCATCCTGATATGAATGGCGGTGTCTAACAGACACCGCCACCATATTAAAAGCTTTTCCGCCCGGTCGACTCATCGACTGGGCGGAAAACCGGCGGACTGTCTTTCCGTCCGCCGGGGTCCCCCCCGCCATAGTAATATGGCGGGGGGAATTGGCATGCGGGCGGGAGAGAATGTCGGGCAGATCGCCACCGTCATGCGGGCGGTGGCAATCCGCCCGACATTCTAATGGGCCCCTAAGAACTTAGAACTTAGTCAAAGCCAAAAGTGAATCCAGGATATGATCAGAATTACTTTTCTCCATTAAGGATAAGATAGAAGAAAAAACTCTTTCCAGACAGAGTAAGGATTCAGACATCAACATTTTTGACTCTGGATTATTGATTAAAGGATGAAAACTTGAAGACAAGTCAGGAGTAGCAGACCCTCTTGAATTTAATGTACTAGTTCCACTGGGTGTGCTACTAAACAACTGCAGGACATGGCACAGTGGCTGAGAAAGAACTCGCTACAATTCAATGCCGATAAAACCGAGATTCTTTACTGTGCGGCGGGGAAGTCCCCTCCACCACTTCCCACTAATTTCTGGCCATCAGCCACAGCCAGTCCACTGGTCCCTGCGGAGAAAGTGCGGAATTTGGGCATTATGTTTAATAACAAACTGACCCTTGAATCACACGTAAATAAAACCGTGGGGAGCTGTTTCTCTATTATTAGAGCCCTCCGGAAGATTCTTCCGGTCCTGCCATCCCAAGCCCGAGCACTGGTAGTACGAAGTACCATTCTAAGCAGGTTGGACTACTGCAATGCTCTGCTGCTAGAGTCTCCAAGCTATTTGATTGAGAGGCTCCAGAGAATTCAAACAATAGCAGCCAAGCTAGCTCTGGGGAGGCCAAGACGATCTTCTGCCTCCTTGGCCTTGATGGAGCTACACAGGCTCCCTATACTGCAGAGAGTTCAATTTAAGTCCCTTTGCATAGTTTTCAAGGCCTTGCATGGGTCTGGACCTATATTAATGCAGAAGAAATTCGCATGGTATGCCCCTATTAGGAGCCTCCGCTCCTCTTCCGCTAAAATGGTGAAGGTGCCAAGATTCAAAAAAACAAAGTCAGGAGGTAGGGCCTTCAGCACCTCTGCTGCCCGACTATGGAATATTCTTCCATTCGAGTTGAGAAAGCTGGAAGATCTTCTTCTGTTTAGGAAGAGACTAAAGACATGGCTCTATCCTAGTGCATAACTTTACTATCTTGATGAGATCCCCGTAGCATGAGCCCTGCTGGGCACACATATGTTAGCGCCAGGATGCCTGTTGGGTGACAGTGCGCTTTATAAGTGTCGAAATAATAATAATAATAATAATAAATAATAATAATAATAATAAGGAGATCCCGAGGGAAATCCCATGAATTTGAGGAAGGCGAGCTGTCACCATTGAGAATCCTGGACAACTCCGAAATAGGTGCTAAGCTGTGGAGGGTTTTCCGTATATCAGGGAAATGGCGCTCAGACTAGTACGCGTTAATGATAAGCACGCTGCTGTATGTGTACGGTGCTAACAGGTAGGGGGAAAAAAACACAATAACCCCCGTGAAACGTGTGAGTCAACAACCCACACTGGTAATATGAACAATGTCCTGTGCACACGTAGTTGGGATAACAGATCAAAGCAAAGTCTCAAAAGTAGCCCAATTCAAGATCAACATCAGTTGTGTGAATCATAATTATTTAATGATGAAATAAAGCAAAAGAAGAACCAGCCGACACGTGTTTCGTCACAATGGGGGTAATCTCGTGACTCTTCAGGGCTGGGGAAGATACAAGTTATATCAAATAATGAGGAACATTCATACACACAATGTGTATCTGCGTGACTAGTGACAACGACACGCACTATCACCAGAAAAATAGTGCAGGAAACCCAAGGAGAAATAATGAAGTGAATCAAGCTGCGGAAAACAACAGCATGGCATAGGAAAGCATAACAAAACAAACAAAGAAACATGATTGAAATGACAACAGATTGTGGCTGTGCAACTGGACATGGTAATGAGGGTCGTTTCCCTGAGGAATATCATCACGGCCAGACCACTAGTAACATACAGGCGCGGCAGAACGCTTAGATCCAGATTAAGCCCTAGTGTTCCTAGACATGTCACCAGGCCTACCTGGTTAGGCACACACACTCTGGGTTTCTACAAATGTGGTAATTGTGGAGTCTGCAGACTAGCCCAGCATGGAGTCAGAACTTTCAAGGCACACGACAAGAGGATGTACCGGATCAAGCACAACATCAATTGCCACACGAAGTTTGTGGTCTACATACTTGAATGCACATGCAAGCGCTGGTACGTGGGCAGTACGATCAGACCCCTGAAAGAACGCATCAGCGAACACATCAGAGCCCTACAAAACCAAGATATCAGATACCCGATGGCCATGCATGCTGCTACCTGTTCAACCCAAAGCATCAACAAGCGATTTTCCTTCTTTGGTTTTGATGTTGCCACTGCTAACCCTAGAGGGGGTAAAAGAGAACTTCAACTCAGGCGCCAAGAAGCATCATGGATCATGCGCCTTCATTCTGTGACGCACGGACTCAACACTGATCATGAACTGCACTACTTTCTGGGCGACTGATCGATGATGGTGCTCTTCCTGTGCCTTCTGTTTCTTGCATGTATCATTCCTATTTACTAAGGACTGTTAAGTTTGACGTCTGTGCGATATCAATTGCACCGCCGCACCGTAGTCCTCCTCGCTCCTCACCGAAGGCTGAAAGCACTGCTTACTAGGAAAACCCGGTCTGGACTCTGTGATCTCTGAAGGGTGTCAGAAAACTTTGGCCTTTGGCCTTTTATAGCTTTAGCCTTTTATAGCCCTAGTAGTCATGTGATCCATTCAGCCAACGGGAATCCCTAGCCCTAACCCTATCCAATCACAACACTAGCCCTAAAATCTAGAACCAATAGGAGACCAAGACCTTACAGCCAATCATAGCCCTAGTCCAAGCACTCAATCAGGCTCAAAACCCTAATCTCTACGTCCAATAGAGGCCATAGCCCTCGCCCTAGTCCCAACTCTAGTCCCAGCAACCAATGACACGGGAAAACCTAATCCCTACTTCCAATAAAGAGCCAAACCCTAGTCCTAGTCCCACACCTAGTCCAGCAACCAATCACACAAGAAGCCCTATTCGCTACTTCCAATAGAAAGCCTAACCCTAGCCCTAGTCCCAGCAACCAATCACACAGGAAGCCCTCGTCCCTACTTCCAATAAAAAGCCTAACCCTAGCCCGAGTTCCAACCCTTCATTAATTGAATCACAGACCCAGAAACCAATCAGAACCCTCTAATACCCAACCAATGAGAACACTAACCCTAATCCAATAGAAACACTAGATACAACCAACCACCAATCAGTGCACACATGTACCAACCAATAGCAGACTATATAAGGTCCCAGCGACCTCAGACAAGATTTGCTGGCCAGAGAGTTGGAAGCTGCTCCTCTATTCAGAATCTCCTAGGAGACAGACAGGCTCAATCCACACTTTGGACTTCTACAGGTAAGGGCCTAACAAACGTTGTCCTCTAACAATACTGTTTGTATAAAACTTTACTCACTCTCCTAGACAAAAAAACGAGTGCACAATCCCTATAAAACAGCTTAAACAGCTCACAGCAGATTACTGCTGTCTCAGAGCACCCTCTGTTCACTCTCTGATGTAGAATATCCCTGCTAACACAAAATGGGAGTTGGGGGTGGATTGCTTAACATACAGGTCTGAGCACAGAGCAAGGGAGAAATTAGGAGGGAAAACAGAGAGTCACGGGGAATGAGAGGGAAAAAAACAACACATTTTGGACTGCAAATCCCTCAATTCAACAGGTTAAATAAAAACAGTCACGGGCAAGTAAAAACCACAAATTTAAACACAAAACAGGTGAGGAATTATGCAATCACAGGTAGGTTAAAACTACAATCTTTAAACTGTAACAACCACAAGCAGAACAGTTATAAAAATAATGCCTTCACGGGTAGGGAAAATCGCTTTTTTTAAATTTACAAAAGAGACAGTACTAGTCTGCCTCCTTACCACCTACTGGTCTTTGGCTCACTGCAATCTGGGGCACAGGGAAACTCCAACTCACAAAATGGAGGTGAATGTTTCAGGGTTCACCCAAAAAACCCTTAAGGGGCCTGGGCAGGTGTGAGAGGAATGCTCAGGGTTGCCTGCCAGGCTTTATGTCTGCTTGGACGAAATACGTTGGCTGGGCCGAGCTGACTACTGGTGAAGAATAAAATTGATTGAATAAACATTTGGATTGAAAGGAAACCCAAGACTCCCAAGTGATTATTAGGATGGAATAAGTTATAGAATAACAATTACTATTCTTGGAATATTGGAAGAAAACTTATTGACTGATTAGGACACGCTCCTTTTCTATGAAAGTTGGACTTTGTATTAGCGTGGCCCAGTGGTGGTGGGGCAACTGAAAGTTGAGCGTGGAGGTGGGATAACAGAATTTGTCTTGATAAGACACCAGTGCACCCGTGTTTTAAGCCCTCACTGCCATTGTATTTATTTTTGGACTAAATATGACAGCTCTAGCTCCTTTCAATGGAGAATTACACTAATTAGATGTAACAAGGAATTCCTAATGGTAACCTGTGGGTGGGGTGGGACACACAGTTGTGAAACACAGATTTGAGAGTTTTTCACTACTAGGGCATGTAAAACTTAAAAGTACATGTCCTACCTTTTTATTACACAGCACCATGCCCTATGGGATACCTAGGGCCTACCTTAGGGGTGACTTATATATGACATAAAGGGGAGTGTAAGGCTTGGAAGGGGGTTTTTAATGGCAAGTCGACATGGCAGTGTAAACTGCACACCCAGGCTCTGCAGTGGTAGGCCTGAGACATGTTTTAAGGGCTATTTAAGTAGGTGGCACAATTAGTGCTTCAGGCCTACTAGTTGTATGTAATCTGCAAGCCCTGGGCGCATGTAATGCACTTTACTAGGGACTTGTAAGTAAATTAAATATGCCAATTGTGGATGAGTCAATCAAACCATATTTAGGAAGAAAGCACATTCACTTTAGCACTGGTTAGCAGTAGTAAAGTGCCCAGAGTCCTAAAGTCAACAAAAGGAAGATCAGCAAAAAAGGGAAAGAGAAAGGCAAAAGGTTTTGAGGTGACCCCGCAGAAAGGTCCATTTCCAACAATTTAAAACACATAATCAGTTTATTTTCTTTTAGCACAGGACTATCAAGATGAATCTTTCCCTAGTTTCCAGCTTTGCAGCTTAGCTAGAGTAGAGCTTTTTGAATTACAGTAAAGTAAATTACCAGTACGCAGTTATAGTTAGGACCTAGTTTCCATAGGAAACACGTTTTTTGAATTGCCCATATCTTTGGTGCCGTGTGAGGAATCTTCAAGTAACTTTTTTTTAAAAGTGCACTGTAATTTTAGTTGTGCATGGAAACTTTTGGGACGATCCGTCAAGGGGGGCCCAAGAAAAGGGGGGAGGCAAAAAAGTGCGTTTACCATGTAAAGTCCCTTAGGGATTTTGAACATGACTACAGCCATGAACCATTGGACGGAATTACACCAAATATGGCAGAAAGGTAGCTCTTGGTCCAAAAAGTGTCCTTTTTGTTATTATGTGTAAATAAATTCAGTAGTTTTAGAGTTATTAAAAGAAAACCAAATTTGTATATATATAGGGACACAGATACATTGTGACAACTTTGCGAAGCTGCGAGAACCTACGCGCCGAAGTAGTGCTGTGATTGGCTGGCCACTACCTGTGTAAAAAGTTGTGGCCACCAATTTATAAACTGGGACATGGTCCTGGGGGATGAAAATAGAGGCTAGAAACTACAGAAGGGGTCAGGGTGGAGGTATCCTGACTCCATGGGTGCATTGTAGGGGTCTCGGAGGGACCCCTTATGAGTGTCAAAATGCCACAACCCCATTTTCTTTCACGTGTAGGGAGTTGCGAACCCATCATTATGCTCAGCACTGCCCCCATGTAACGTTGTGATGTACCTTGCTGAAAATGTTTTAAAATACACATGTATACACTCAGTCACATACTAATGCGTGCACTCACAGAACCACTCAGCCACTCATGCACCCACTCAGACACCCACTCAGAGACCCACTCAGAGACTCATATACTCACTCAAAGACCCACTCAGACACTCCTGTACCTACTCACAGACCTACTCACAGACTCACGCATTCACTCACAGACCCACTCAGGCACTCAAGCACCCACTCACAGACCTACTCAGTATCTCACACCACACACTCACAGACCCACTCAGACATTCATGTACCCAGTCCCAGACTTGCAATCTTATCTCCATAGATCTAAGGGATTGAACCCATGTAAGATTCTAATTATTAGGACTGACTACTGTGTAGTAAGTTCCTAATTCTCATCTGAAGAAATCTGTGGTATGGCAAGTGTGTGTTGTTCTACCCTAAGTGTACTGCAAGTTCCTCTTCACTATTCAGCCCTAGCAGTGTCCTTGTTTGCAGATTCAATATATAGCAGGATACCAAACGTCACAGTTTCATCACTCTGTCCCCTCCTCTTTCTCCCTGGGGTACATGGTCTACGCAGAAGTACTTGAGTAAAGTTCTGTCGCTGCCACGGTGAGACTCAAAGTGCCTTGCTATGGGGTATGCAGGGTCCCTATTGGTGATTGCCCTCATGTGCTCTAAAATACCTCTCTTGGTGGAGTGTATAGTACTGCCAATGTATTTTAATTTGCAGGAACATTGTAAGCAGTAGATGGTGAAGGCAGTGTTGCAATTTATAAATGTATTGATTTTCTTCGGTGTTCTTCATCCTGGAATTACATATGTCAGGGCTTTGCTGCTATTTTTACATGCCTTACACTTGGCCTACAATGTCTTTGAGTCTGGACTCTTTAGTATTAGTTTAAAAATGACTGTGCACTATTTGGACTTTGATTGATCTACCGTTCCTATTCGTTTTACAAGGAAGGTGTGGTAAATCAGGGCCTAATGTATAACCAGATTTAAGTACCAATAGGGACCCTACATACCCCATAGCAAGGCACTTTGAGTCTCACCATTAGGTCTAAAGTATGTCATATTTGTCTTTCTTATACAACTTGTAAACTGGCGGTTCAAGGAATTACAATTCAATGCTGGAAATGCAGCTCCTTATGTGCTGGAGCAATACTTTCATCATAACATAACATGTGAATTTGTAAAGTGCACGTTCACCCAAGGGTATCTCGGTGCTGAATAACAGATGTTTATTGTTACCCAAATCAATGGTACACATTTTATCGATCTCAGAAGGATGAAAGGCTGAGTGGACCCGGTGGGATTTGAACCTGTGACCATGAGGTCAAACACCGACCCCAACAGTGGAAGCATTAGTCCACTAAGCCACCAGACCCGGCTTTTCCTGCATGTCAGAAGGCAGGAAAAGAGTTGAACGCTCCTCTTCCAGAAAGCGGGAGCACTTTGACAGCTCCCAATTGCTGGGAGTGGAGTGTCTGCTTTTGCTTGGTGGGAGCTGTCAAGCTTCTGCCAAGCAAAAGCAAACAGCTATCTCCCAAGTGTGGGCACCTAGAGAGATAGCAGGAGCTGACCCTGGCGGTCTTATGAGTGAAAAGAAACAGGTGGTGTGGATGACTTCGATCCAATTTAATAATCTCCATCCAACTCCCAGATGTAAGTCCTCAATGTACTGAGAACATGTAGGCATTATTAGCTGGCCACCCATTTAGGGGAGGTGTTGGCATGGGCAAAATCTGTCTGATCAGAGTACCAGTTTTGCAAGCAACAATCATCTGTGTGAGGGGTATTTTTCAAATGAGGGACACCCTTTGCAATCGAATCTCACCAGGAAGATGTACCAAATTTGATGGGATAGTCAGTCCTTTTTCATGGATGAGTTTAAAATATCTCCACAAGACATGTCAAAGTTGAACCAGGAACTTCTTTAAGTTTCAAGGAAGAAGGAAGCAAGACAACAAGTCTTGTCCATGCAAATTATACAGGCCATATCACACAGGTGTCTGTGTTGATCTGCACATCTTATTATACATCTTCACTGGGGCACAATACCAGCCTGTAAGTCTATTGTTTCTACAAAACTTAGCATCAACCCACCTTCATCTGTTCATAGGTATGATGGAGCCCTGTCTATTCTCTCCCACCCTCTTGCAACAACAGGTGTTGTTGAATGTGAATAAAATATGGTTGCAATATGTGTAAGCTATTCTTTCTATTTCGTCTGTTTCTCTCAATGTTGTGTTGATACTTTCAAATTTTTATCTTTAAAAATATATAAATTTGAGTGTGTATGTATTTTTTATTATATAGCTCTTACCACCCCCTTTGGGACATTGAATATATGTATATGTTATAATGCAATGAAAATGTTCCCTTTTTCTATGGATGTGTCCTGTAATACCAGTGTTTGGCAGTGTGTGGTGTTTGGCTTACTTCAAGGTATGGACCCCTTAGCTCTGAACCTGTTTTGTTTGTTGTATAATAAAATTAACAAATATTTTCCCTTCATTTTCCTATTTATCTCAATGTGGTGTTAGTTTTATTTCCGTCCTCTAATGATTTATATGAGAGTGACTTGCAGTACCAATGATTGGCCATGTGTGGTGCTTGACTTAGTCCAACTTTTGACTGGAGTAGATCTGAGCCCATTATAACAGTAGTTTAACTTGAAGGTTTGTGGTTGAAGGTTTAATTTTGTTTAATAGTAATAATTTACTCTTTTGTGGGTGTGTGTTAGGTATATCCCTCCCAAAAATCCTCCTTGTTGTCCCTTACCTATACCCATTTAATAGTAGATATTCCCTGTTTCTCAACTGCCCCCTCTTTTCCCTCCCACATTTACCACAAAAAATGAAACCTACGTATAACGACTACTCCACACTCATGGCAGATAACTCTACACCTAAAATATAGGGTAGACATTGGCAGAGATCTCCAGATGTAGAGCAGTCAATAGCATTTGGGGGGGGTGTAAAGTAGTGTTACTAGAGTAATACTTAACTTACTTGAAAATTACTTTGCAATTATTCTCCACTGCCCTCAGTTTGTGCCCTAGAAAGTTGCCTATTGCCCACCAGTAAGGGTTAATACTCTACCAAATGTCACTAAGCATGTGGAGAGAGAGTAGGATAGGAAATGTAAGCTCTACCATTTTTTTTATCATCACTTAATAGAGTGCAAGGACTCACACTCAAAATTGCATCTCAGCGCTCACTAACACAGAGCAAGCCAACTGATTAAGACAGCCATGTCTTCAAGAGTTCTTTGGACTTGATAAAAATCATATATCAGAAGATTCCAGGCAGAAGGAGGAAGTAGGAAAAAGGAAGTAGGAAGTAGGAAAAAGATCTGCCACCATATCTGGAAGTACAAATGCAGGGCATGTTAGGCAGGACTTTGTCCGTAGATCTAAAATTTCTGGTGGGAAGGTAGTAGCTTAATTTCCTCTGTAAGTAGATGGGACCTTTACCCATCAAAGACTTGTGAGTAAGATCGCATAACTTGAAGACAGAATGCTTCCTGACAAGCAGCCAATGTAAATCTCTCAACATGGGAGCTAAAGGGGAGCCTGCAGGAAGGTTGCATACCAAACATGTAGCAGTATTCTGCACTACCTATAGCTTGGACAGCATGAGTCACTGGTCGCTATTAGTAGGGCATTACCATAATTTAAACAACTAGTGATTAGGGTCTTGACAAGAGTCTTCCAGGTGGAGGATGGAAGCCAATTGAACATTTTCCTTAGTGCAAGCATAATAGAGAAACAAGAGCCCGAGACAAATGCAACATGATCGTTCACAGACAGATCGTGATCTAACCTGATACCAAGATTTTTCACTGTCTGCCAAGGTGATGGGGCTGCACCAAGTTCCAGGGGTCACCAGTCTACTGACCAGAGCTGCTGAACTTTATCAAACAGCAGTATCTCAGTTTTGTCTCCATTCAGTTGCAGACAGTTATTCGTCATTGTTGGAAAGTGGATTATTAGTGTTAGTAAATATGCATCTACCACTGACAATAATGCCACAAACACAATATAGGGCTCAAAATAGTTCCCATGCTCAACCCTTTGTAGCTTGTCTGCGAGCAGGCAGTCTTAACTTTAAAGACAGGAGTGTAAAGCATTTAAAAACACCAAATCAGTAACAAATTAAGACACAACACACAATACAAATCCAACACCAATTCATACAAATAGGAAACATTTGTATCTTTGAAGTGACACCAAAATGAAAAAAATCCAAAGCAGGGAACCAGAGATATGTTTTTAAAAAAAAGATTTAGCACTATATAGCACATAGAAACCTATAGCATCCATTGGGACATCCGGTCGTGCTTGACCGGGACAAAGTCAAAGTTTCAGGCTGACTGCTATGGAGCCCTGTGCCACTACCCCTCGTGGCAGGTCTTGGTCAAAGTTTTTACCTTCTGACTTAGAAGCTTTTCTGAAACTATTCTTCCCAGGGTCCCTCAAAGCTCTCAGCCAGTCCGTATTCGGCGAGGGCTTGCCGGCTTGCCTTGCGATGAGCTCCTGGTCAAACCTATGGAAGTCACACCTCCTGTGATTTCCAGTGGGACGAGCCAGAGATCCAGGCAAGCTTGCAGTTGAAGGTGGGCGGCTTGACTCTCGCGGTTGATCCCGGATACTTTTTCTACGTTCAGACTTAGAAACCTTTACGGAGATTTTTCTCCCCAGGTCCCTCGATGCTCTTCACCAGGTTCACTAGGTTCACCAGTTTGTGTCTCGGCCTGCTCCCGATAAACTCTGGAAACCTGGAGCATTTCAGTGGGATGGACCTGGAGGGCAGGCCGGCTCGCGCTTGAGGGTCACCTGCTTGGCTGGCCTGGTCGAGTCGGTCCACTTATGGAACTTTTTTCCAAAGTTTCTCCAAACTTCTTCAAACTACTAGAATTTCTTCCTGAAGTTCCTTTGAGGGTCCCAAAGTGTCCAAAACTCACTCCAAGGGTCTGGAAGCTTCAAGCTGGTCCTTGAAAGTTTGGGACTTCAATCCCCACAATCCACTTGGACAAAACCCTTACAAAGCCACTGGTAATACTCCAGGCTGGGGATTCTTGGTGGTGATGGTCCAGGTGAGCTCTGTTAAACTGTAGTTTGCAGGGCGTCCCGTTTTTAGTCCTTTTGAAGCAGGTTTGATCCACAGGGCTGTAGTTTCAGATTGTGCAGCAGGCGCAGTCAGACAGAGTGCAGGACCTGGTTGGTGTAAATCAAACTTCTCAGCATGGACCCTTCTTCTTCCTTTAGTTTCAAGCAGCAGATCTGAGAGGCACTGCCCCTCTCAGATATTTATTCAGTGTTCTCTGAGATTACACAGCAGGTCACTCCTGTCCAATGACGTGCAAGGCAACACCCCAGAGCATGACTATTTCCTCCAAAGTGTGGCACAATGGTCTCCCAGAAAGCACAATTTCTCCAAAATTCAATATGGCTGAAGTCTCAGCAGAGAGGCAAGAGCTGGCTAAACCAACCTCTTCTTCATATTCTCCCTCCCCCTGACATCTGCACATTCCTTCCTTAAGCCTGTCATCTGGTTGGGTTCAAAGAGTAGGGGTGTAAATGAAACTGGCTTCTTCTGCCTGTCCCCTCCTTCTTTTGAAGATCATGGTTTACGACTCCTCTGCCTTGCTCTAGCATTCCTATGCAGCAGAACCCTCTCCTCCCAGAATGGCTCTTTCACCCCAGGGGCTACTTATCACCTCATCAAAGCAGCTTGGCTAATCCACTTAACTCTGACCAATCAGGGCAGATCACTGGAAAGGCTGAAATTTGGTTTACAGACAAGAAAGTCTTATAACTTCTTGTCTGTACATTTTAGGATAAATTCAACAATAGCATATTGTTGGATTTATAAATACCATACCTTTTCTGTTAAGTCCTTGAATGATATTTTTCGGTGTTTACTGGCGGGAATATTACTTAATAACTTCTTGCCATGTTAACCTATGTAGCTGGGGATCTTCAATGGGGAAATGAACTTGGCAATTTTCTCCAACATCAGGGCTTATAAAAACATCTTTTATAAGGACCCTGCTTATATCTTCAGGACCCCCCAACCATGAAAAATCTAGGGGAGACTATAGCGGTTCTGAATATGTAAAAATATTGCAGATCCTCACTCCACAGTGCTCCTAGCACAAAAGTCGATTTTGCGATGCATTTTACTACAATGTGGGAAGTGAAATGTGCATTTTAACTAACCTCAGGGCAGATACAACTTATTTTATGAGGGTCCATCTTATAAGTTCCTGACCCCCTACCACTGGGACACCTAGGGGAGACCCTGGGGGTATCTAATATGCCAGAATATTGTAGTTTATTGATTTTTAAGCACCCGAAACACCAAAGTCGAGTTTGGGCACAATTTACATGTTAAAAGCAGTCCTGCAAAACAGGGCTACTTTTAAACTGACCTCATGCCTCAGCAGTGCACACATGTAAGTGCAGAAAGGGCTGCTGGCCTCTAAAATGCCATGCCCTATTATATACTAGGGACTTAAAGGTAGTTTTGATCCCCCTACCCTATTATGTACTAGGGCCTTAGTGTACCCTACTGTATGTAGTTGTTTTCACTGTATTCTAAGTGTGTTTTCTACATAGCACTGGCCCCGGGCCTGGTTAGACAGAGCCCAGGGACAGTCAGAGTCAGTTACCACTGATAGAGCATGGATGTTATCTTTCGCCTATCTTTATGAATTCACCCTAGGAAAATGATTTGTGACATTTATTTCCAAACATAACAAATGCGTGTTAGGTTACCATGTTTAAGAAAAAACACACACGGAACTTGATTTAGGTACTGCATCGTAAAGCATGCATAAGGTTAGATGTAGGATTGTAATGGCATTTAACCGTAAACAAACTATGAAAAGTTTAACAAATATATTAAGATGCTTCTCTCTATGCGTCAATGAATGTAATAAATAAAAGATAACACAGAAAATTCCATGAATGAATAAAAACTGTAATGTGAACACGGTTGTTAACCTTAGAATGTGTAATAATGAATACTGATAATGAAGATAGATATTATAATGATTTGCATAATGAAAAGAATATTCTAAATGTGTCTTTGAATCTTGGGTGATGCATTAACCTATAACGTGAAATAGAAAACTGCTGAATAGAATGTGAAATGAAAATGGAGTATTAACATTTATTTTAGGTGTACTTTATACTTACATGATGTAGCTGTGAATCATTAATTTGCCTAAATTAAAGAACTAATGCCTGGTTTCTAATAACATGAAAATCATAATTTCACATAAATTCAACAAACTGTTTTTCATGAAGGTCCAAAACTTGCTTTCCTTTCCTAGTATGAACTTATGAACTGAATAGTCTGAAGCCTATGGGAACCTTTCGTAAAGTTTCTGCTTGTGCTCTAACAATCAATGATCCCATTCACGCTTGTAGCTCTCTCTATTGGACTTGCAACAAAATGTTACTTCCCAGAGCACATGTTTGCAAAAGAACTGACAAAGGATGAGAGCATGGACTCATCTATTTCCTAGATGACATAACCAATCGTATGACTAAGAACGGTGGTCTTAAGGAAATGCAAAGTAATGGATTACTTAATCATTCTGGATTTGTATACTTTTTGCTCACTACATCTTCTCATCCTTCTGAAAATGACCAATAGAACAGATTGGTCCAATCAAATTGGTGATGTCAATTGATGTAAACCAGAAATCGATGGAGTATAATTGCCTAAAGTGCGGACAGGGATAGTTCCTATCTTGTCCACCTTCTCAACCCATCTTGGGGTACATAGACTGAAAGCAATCTGAGACAAATTACCACGTTTGCTGCCAGCAGGTATGCTTGCGTAGTGGAAACTTTCTGGCTGGAAGGTTTCCGACAACAGCTGTGGCATTGACGCTGCAGTGCGGTCAGGGGCAGACAAACCTGTCCATGAACTGGAACTGGTCATTTGGTGATTACTGAACTTTTATCTATAGGGTTTGTATGAGGTTTATTTGTTTAAAGGACTCATTTTTCATGATACAATCTCCCTCGGCTGAGGAAGCTAATTCCCTGCAAACTTTGATTCTCACAGCCTTATTAATGCTTATTAAATCCTTATAAGTTGCAAATTAATTTGGCATGAACATTTCTTCAAATACGATAAAGATACCAACTGAAATACCTATTCTGCTGATTCTGTTTCATTAATTTGCTGTGGACGATTTATCTGTTTCCAAATTCAGTGACCTAAAAATAGATTTTGCCTAAGCAAAACCCTTTGGTAATGAAAAAATGCTAACTTTTATCTTATTTCAGGTCTTCATATGTGTAGTGGGCTGGCCCCACAGGCTCAGGAGACATAGAAGACGTAGCCGAGTTGAGTTTGATGTAATTTATTAAGTCCATAAGTAGGAGTTACAGCAAGCCCCACCAGGAGCAGCCTGCTAGCTGCTCAGCCCATCTTCCAACTGACACAGTCACACACCATGTGTTTAACAGAACAAAGGTCCCACACAAAAAGAATGTAAACTTAAAATTTCACAATTTCATGATAAAAATTGGAATAAACAAATGTTTAAATTACAAGATAGGTATTTAATGCTAGTGTAGATGAAACAAGACAATATTAACACGTGGGCAACCGTGACAAGGCAGAGGGAAATCGGCCGATTTCCTTGCCCCAGGCAAGTGACTTAAAATTGTGACTTTCCAATATCCGTGAATATAAATAAACACAAGTCACAGTAGAGGTTACATCTCATACTCCACAACCAGTACAAATAGTAGTATAGAGTTAGGGATGTCTGTGTCGACGACGTTTCAATCCCGCAGAGAGTATCGGGATCTCATCAGGACTAATAGATAGAGCAGGTGCCTGAGAAGTTGCCAAGAGTGCGGCAAGTCAAAGAGCCGCGATGAGCAAAGCCAGAGCGAGTTGCTGGCTGAGAAGTCCGCCGGAAGCAAATACGGGACGTTGGGAAAGTTGCGAGATCGTCGGGTGCACGGATCTCCAACCTGGGAAGGTGCCTCCCGGCCGGGAGGCTATGGTAGAGGATCGGCGTGCAGGTAGGCAGGTCAGGGAAGGAAAGATTGTGCAATGCGACCCTGGAACCAGGGGTCGGAGCCGTACGCCTGCTCGATGGCGGCAGTAGGAAGGAGCCACGACGCGCTGGACGATCCGGAGTACAGCGTGCAGCTGCGGTCAATGCCGGCATAGATGTGAATGTAGTGGGCTGGCCCCACAGGCTCAGGAGACATAGAAGATGTATCCGAGTTGAGTTTGATGTAATTTATTAAGTCCATAAGTAGGAGTTACAGCAAGCCCCACCAGGAGCAGCCTGCTAGCTGCTCAGCCCATCTTCCAACTGACACAGTCACACACCAGGCACTCAAGCATTCCACTCATGTCAATCACACCAACATTCTACACGGAACACTCACACTGGCTGAGCAGCTAGGGACAAGGTGAAGGGGAACACTACAGCATAACATGAGAATACTACATATCCTCTCCCTTTTATATTGAAAAAATAAATAGAACAACATTGAAATGAAAACAACTATACACAGCAATGTACAAAAGATGTAAACAGTCCATAAACCCTGGGATGAATGGTAAAACCACATCACGAGAGGGAAAACAGACAAACAAAGGAGGAAAGGAGAATGAAAGGATAAAACACACTAACACCCTCCTCCTCCTTTAATATTGAATAAAAACTGTAAAAGTAAGTAGTGTAAGAACAGCTCACAGATACAAAGTGAGCAACAACCACAATGAAAGTAAAGGGGAGACGTACCCCAAGACTAAAACACTATGGGTGAACTACACCCAAAGAAGTACTCCTCAACTAAGGAGACTGTGGCCAAAACACCACCCCTCATGTAAGGGACCATGCTAAGATGGGACTAACCTATAAGCTAAGCAGTGTAAAGACTGATGTTGCATGGGGCTGGCACCCAAGAACATGTGCAGCACGAGAAAACAACACAGGTGCAGCACAGTGTGGCAATCGCACACATTACGTCTACGTGAAGCACGTGGTGACTTACACACAACATAACGACGTAAAAGTACAGGGTGAAGCACAGGGCGATTTACAGACAACAAGAGAACGTGAGGCGCGGGGCGGCTTACACACTGGACACAACAAGGTGATGCGCAGGGCTTACACACAAAAACTACAACATGACGTTAAAACGTGTAAGTGGGACTAACACCCAAAACACACATCCAAAAGAAAGGATGTACATCAAACCCACGTAGTGTAAGGGATGACGTAAAAAGAGATATGTCCAACAACATGGAGTGTAACAGCTAGTGTCACATGAGACTAACACCCAAAGACATGTGCAGCATAAGGAAAGAGCACACATGCAGTAAAGTGTGGCACACGCACACAATACGTAAACGTGAAGGTACAGAGACCAATGACTTGGAAATGGGACTAAAACCCATACCAAAAATAACAAAGGAACAAAACCCCTAAGTAACCCCACATGTAAGGGTACAAAGGCTTAGCAAAAACTGTTGCGAGAACGTAAAGAGGAGAAATGGGACTGGAACCCACTCCCATCCCAATGACAGGGATAAAACATCTGAAACGTGAAAATGCGTAAATAAGACATATGGGACTAGGACCCACTCCCATCCCTTAGGCAGGGATACAACATCTGAAACGAGAACATGCGTGAATAAGAGACATGGGACTAAGACTCACTCCCATCCCTTAGGCAGGGATACGACATCTAAAAAGAAAACATACTTAAACCATGAAAGAGGTACAGTCGTGAGGGTGAGTACACCCAACAAAAGAAATAAGTTTACCAAAAGTCAAAAGACATGTAATGTAAAATACATAACATGTTTTTCCTTTGAATGACTACGAACTAGTGAGCTTTACATTACAAAAATGTCATGGGTGTGCCTATCACCGCGAGAATGGTGGGCAGGCGTTCAAAAGACACAACAAGTACCACGTAGAGATGAAACAGCTCCAGGAGACTTGCAGGAGGACTGAACCTCGCAGCAGCAAAGGCGAGGCCCACGGAAGATGGAAAGGCACCAGGTCAGGTTATAACAAAAAAAAACTCTCCACACGGTTTGCAAGCAAAGTTCACTGACAAAGGACTGTATCACAGAAAACTGGAACTCACCACCAAGCTTCTTGCAAAGCGAAACGATCCTCAAACTGTGGCAACAAAAACCATGTGGAGCACAACAATCCTCAAACTGGTGGAGTAAAAGTCCATGTGAATTGAAGCGATCCTTAAATTGGTGCCGCAAGATCCATGTGGAGCAGAACCATGGGGGGGAAAAACGGTGAAGATGCAGCTACGTTCGTGGTCCTCTTCAATACGAAAAAGCTTAATTGACAAATCGAGCTTTATTGACAAATGCGGAGCGTGGTTGGCATTGAAACCTCCTGGGCCCATATGAAACTGCATAGAGTGGCTGGAGCCTCCAGCCACAAGATGGCGGCACGCACAGAAGACGCACGCCGAGTGGCTACCGGCACGCTCCTGCTGCAAGGCGTCAGATGGTAGGCTTGAAGACTGGCTAGACGTCATGAAGGGTTATTGAGCGGCTCCGCGCGACACCGTGGACAAGGTAAGGTGCGCGAGCCATTTTTGAATTTAAAACAAAACGCAACTGTTTTCTTTTACAGGCCTCGCAGTAGAGAAGACAAGACACCCAAAATAAATACATTAAACTGTAAACTTCTCACCATGACGGTCCCCTCTTGTAGCAGGTAGGGAAACCAGGCCATAAAAGTATAGTCCAGCCATAAGACTTAAAAAGAAAACGCCAGTAGTTGAAAGTAAACAGGCACAAGTTAAGTTCCCACCGGTGCTGCGCTGACACAGAGGCACGCAGAGTAGGAATCATGATCAGAATCCACGCAAATAAAAGTCTTGAGCAAGAGCACAGTCACAGATGTAAAACTTGAACAAAAAAAAACTTTTCGCCAAACAGAAACACTTTACTCCAGACTGGAGACAGAAATCCAGGCAGCCACTGATTGCGTTGCTTCATGGTGGCACTCTAGACGTTTGTTGTGGCGCAGGATCATCTGCAAGATGTAGGCAGCCTAGATAATGTAATTACTGGTGTTGTAGGCACACAGAGATCAGAGCACAGCACGCCTGGGCTGGGGCTGTCCGGTGTGATGGACACTGGTGGGGCTGCGAGGCGTGATTGACCAGATTCTTTGTCTTGAGTTTCATGTTACTTGTTCCAAATTCCTTACTTCTTAGACCCATCAGCTTTAGCTTAACTCCTCTTGGTTGGCACGTTGAGCGAGGATAAATCCCATCAAGATCGTCGCCAAAATGTAGTGGGCTGGCCCCACAGGCTCAGGAGACATAGAAGATGTATCCGAGTTGAGTTTGATGTAATTTATTAAGTCCATAAGTAGGAGTTACAGCAAGCCCCACCAGGAGCAGCCTGCTAGCTGCTCAGCCCATCTTCCAACTGACACAGTCGCACACCAGGCACCCAAGCATTCCACTCATGTCAATCACACCAGCATTCTACACGGAACACTCACACTGGCTGAGCAGCTAGGGACAAGGTGAAGGGGAACACTACAGCATAACATGAGAATAATACAATATGATAATAGTTCATCCACTAAATATTCCAGTCCCTTTCATCACAGAACAAGATCCATTGTAGGACCTAATGAGATAAATGTGGTAGCTGAGGTTATTCTGGGAAAAAATATTTTGAAGTAGAGATTTATTGAGGCCCAAAATGTTTGCGCTATAACACCACCAGAACCAGTTACCAAAAAATGGGGGTGCCCAGGACACAGGATGACTTTGCCACAGTCCTCCAGGCAGCGGTCCTTCTCATATAATATGTAAATCAATGTTTACCTCTTCAAGGTTCCTGACCTAACAAGATGACCAACTGGGTGTCATCAGCATCTGATATCACATCAAAACATTTTACTGTGCATTAATTCTAGGAAGACACAGGTCGAATCGAAAACCTGATTTTGCTTTTTCAAGCATCTCCTGAATTTAATCTAAAGTGACTGTTGCAAACCTGTCCAAATGGATTGTAGTCTTAGGGGAGGATGTGTTAACGCTAGCTAGGACATCTAACTGCGTAGGATGGTTAACAAAATGTTGATATATTACATTTATTTTCTGCTCGAAGAAGTCTGCCAGGGAGTCACATAACTCATGGGATGCTGGGATGCTGTGGGAACATGCTCAAGGCCTAGTAAAATCATTAGGGCCACATGTATCAAATTAAAAATAGCGATTACTTAATTGCGATTTTCTGCGAATTGCAATAAGGTATTTGCTATTCCTAATGTATGAAACTCCATGAGTTTCATTTAGCGTTTCCTAATGGGTCGCAAGTTGACCTACCTCTTGAAAATTAATGAGGTAGGTCGGAATTTGCAACCTATTAGGAATCACTAAAATCATGGGAATGGTGGCCTGCTGGGGTCAGCAGAGTACTATGTCCGTGATTGCTTTTAAATAAAGCAATAATTTTTATAAAATGCATCCCGTTTTCCTTAAAGCAAACAGGTTGCGTTTAATATTAAAAATGAAAAGTTTTCTTTTAATTTTTTAGGAGCAGGCACTGGTCCATGGGACTACTGCCTGCTCTGAAAAAACTTTTTGCTACCATTCCCAAAGGGGATGGGGTCCCTTTGGGACCCCTTCTTATTTGCAAAAGGGTTACCACCTACTTGAAGTAGGGTGGTAAAATGTGAATGTTTTGCGACCACATTTCGGTCACAAAACATTCCTACATACTGCTACGATTCGGAATTTAGAAGGGATGCCCTGAATACGCACCTTCCTAATAACGAATCAGTATGTATTCGCAATTCCAAATTGGGATTCATTAACATGTTACAGAATCGCAAATTGGAATTCATACATACCAAAACATTATTTTATCGGTCGCTTACGGCCCGATTCTGTGAATCGAGCCGTTCGTAACTGGCAAAATGCATGATACATGTGGCCCTAAGCACTTTATAAAGTTCTTTAGCTGAATTGCCAGCTTGCTTGGTTTCGTTAGTAATATACAATTTACGAGCCAGTCTAATTTTCCTGTGATAGATAGGGCGCATTATCTTATCCTCAGGTATTTTGGACTGACACCGTATTTTTTCAAGTTTTTTACAAGAAGCTTTCATGCTTCTTAGCTCTGCTGAGTACCATGGAGCATGAGGTCTGCAGGAAATAGAAGCTACTTGTTTAAGAGGTTCAGTCGTGTCAAATACTAGAGAAAGAGAGTTATGGTAGTTAGACAATGCTGAGTTAATGTCAGAGCCCTGTGATGCTTCCATTGCGTAAAAACCTTTGGAAAAGGAGTCAGGTGAGACAGACTTCCAGTGTCTCAAGGCTCTTTTGTAGAGTCTGAAAGGCTTGTTGATCACAACAGACTTAGGGATCTGAAATCTGATTAGATTATGGTCAGCCCAAGTGAGGGGATATCACTCTACAAGTATGGGGACTTAGTGAAAATTAGGTTCAAAGTGTGACCAGCCTCATGAGTAGAGCCGATCACTCTCTGATGAAGAGCTAACATTTACATGTCGGTTAGGAGTTGGCCTACATCCGTTTTTGAAACGTCTCCATCATAAAAGTTGAAATCTACCAATAGGAGAAAGTTGTTAGATGCCAAATGCTCCATAATTAGGTAGTAGCCCCTCAGTTTAAAGTAAAATGTGCCAGGGTTTTGAATTTATGTTTAAATAGACAAACACAAAACAATATGGATAGCAAAATATTCATGCAAAGCTTGAGGTTTGCTCCAATAGTGTTAATCTGTTGGCAAATTAGAGTTTTATCATAACATTGCTGTTTTCTATTGTAAGACGATTTATGTCCCCACAGTCGAATGAAACAAATTCTCATGAGAAATAGAGCGACTCTCCTTAATGACTAAGACAATGATGATGAAAACAGTTGGAATGTCAAAGGCTCATCTGTGAAGCAGCGAAGACACACAGAAAGGCTGTTTCTCTCCTGTAAATTAAATGCAGGCACAGAAACGGGAAGCTGAACAACAGCTACATTTAGCATTATCTGTTCTCAGACAAATTAAGACGAGTTTTGTACAAAAGTAAAAGACATTCGTTAAACAAAAGTAAATATTACTGCCTCCCCGATGTAATGGCTCCAGCCATTTCAGTTTACCCTGATAAAACATGTCAGAAGATTTGATACAAATTATTTATTCGACTATCAGAACATGTCAATTGTTCATCAGATTCCTGTAACAAACGCTTTGTGCTGTAACAGCCTCCCACAAATCTAAGAGGGTGTATTTCAAGAGTATGATTCTCCGCCAGAATTGCATCAACGTGTGATGCGGAAAAAAAAAAACAAAGGCGTTTTATGAGCAATCTGCATAACCTTGCTGCCAGTACATTAATAATTCTTGGACGATCTACATGAGAATCCTTTTTTACCTCATTGATTTCCTTTCCAAAATGTATGTGTTTTAATTTTAAAACTAAGGGGCCTATTAGCAATAACCGGCGATAATTATCGCTAAGCGCAGTTAGCGCTTGGATAATTATCGCCGGCTATCGCAGGTTTCTATCGCGGAGATAGCGTGCTATCAGCAACGCTTATCTCCTAAGCGATAGAAACCCTGGAGAACAGTGTGAATATCGCTTGAAAACAAGCGATATTCACACTGTGACCAGTGTTAGCTTGGCGATAGGGCGAGGGGATTTAGCCATGTAATCCACCTCCCATTGGATTACATGGCTAAGTCAGGTCTGGACCAGGCGTTAACAAACCAGCGCTAAACGTGTTTAGCGCTGGTTCGTTAATCACCTCCCCTGCCTCGCTAATAGGCGATAGCGAGCTTAGCGACTGTTTCCAGTCGCTTTTAGGTTGGGAACGCCTACTTTGCATGCCATTAGCGATAAATATCGCTGGCATGCAAAGCGCCACCCAACCCGGTCGCTATCGCCTAGAAGCTGTCGCTAACAGCAGTTAGCGACAGCTTGCTAATAGGGCGTTAGAATTATCGCCGCTTTAGCGGGAAAAAGTCCCGCTAAAGCAGCGATAGAGCCCTTGATAATATGCCCCTAAACCCTACAAAAGAGAAACAAAGAGAAAAACAGGGGGGCATATTAACAAGGGCCGGCGATAAATATCGCAAAGCGCTTGCATATTTATCGCCGGCTATCTCTGGAATTTATCGCCCGGTTAGCGCGATATCAACAACGCGCATCGCCGAGGCGATAAAAATTCCAGAGATAGTGTGGATATCGCCGTTTTCCATGTGGAAAACGGCGATATCCTAGATGATAGGGCCTGTGGTCTTAGCCACAGAATCCACCCCCATGTTAAGTATGCCTTAGTCAGGAATTTAACAGACGTTAAATTCCTGCGTTAAGTCATACTTAACGCGATTTAAAAATCGCTACCCTTCCTTGTTAATATCGCGAAGCTGCCTTTGCGATATTTTCCTTGGTTGGTTTCACAGCCACGCCTACTTTGCATCTCATTAGCGATGCAAAGTTAGGCGTGCTGGAAACGGGCGCTAAGTCAGCAAAACACGCGATAGCGTGTCTTTGCTGATAAGGCGATTAAATTATCGCCGCTTTTCGCCCAAAAACGGACGCAAAAGCGGCGATAATTTCGTAGCGCCGCCTTGATAATATGCCCCAGGTTTCTTAAGAAAAATGTTATGATATCATTGCTGTTAACACTAGCCTGCCTCCCATTTATGTTTACCTTCAGCTCCTCGAGAGCAGGTAAACCCTTTGTGTTACCATCTTTTTCTTTCTTTGCTGGGAATAAAGGAAGATCATTGCATTGGTATTCTTTTTTATTTTTCATGCTATGATGACAAGAACCCGTGAGGGAATATTGAATGCTGGCAGGACATCTGCCCAGGGGCAATCGATAGTATATGTTGCTAAACATGTACAATCGGAGAAGGACATTGCCCAGTGGAATACAGAGCATTGAATTCGTACGATCCATCCTTGAACAGACTGCATAGTACATGCACACATTTCCTGTAGAGGCAGTACAGGTTTTAAGTAGAAATCATTAAATTGCATTGTTTTTGTTTAAAATGATGTATCATACTAATCACAATGGGGACTTGAATAATAACTGGCTTCTTCTCTTGATTACGTATTCACTTTTAAGGTGGATACCATGGAAATCGCCTCCTAGTTCAAAGGAGTACATAAGGCTCCAAGACCAGCTAAACTATTGGATTTTACGCAATATAAATGGGTGCAGCAAATGCAAAGATTTTTTCCAAAATAAAACTCACTTAGAAACTATTTTTATTTTTCAGAATCCACCCAGTATACATTATTGGGAAAAAATGCCCAGATATGGTTCTTTTACACCAGATAAAGTAAAAGCATGCATTAATTTCTCATTGTTTCAAAGTAGAACTCGTCGAACCCATCTGTAAAATTTTAAGAACAATAAATAAAACTTGTTTAGCTCCTCTATAATTTGCACGTGTTCATAGCAATAATATGTTTAAAAATGAATTGATGTTGAAAAGGGTGCAAGACTAAGCTAAAAAAAAAAACACCCATAATAAAATTAAATATAGATTTGCGCAGGGCAGGAGTATTTTTCTCCAACCATGTGCTCATCTGATATTGTGTTTCTATATTCTTCCTAAAATCATTCCAAAATACTTTCTGGTTAAAATAGCGAGACTGACATTGTAATTAATGCATATGTTCCAGAACTTGAGTAAGATTATAAATACATCGATTCCCAATATAAAATAGTCCCATTTTATACTTTATACACCCAGAGCAGGTGCAGCACAGGCAGCCTCACCGCCAGCTCCTCAAACACAGAAAAGGCGCTGCGTAGGGATCTGTAGTGAGAGGGACGCTGGAGGCCTCTGTGCATAGGGAAAATGCACATAAAAGGATGCCAAGCAGTGTGGAATTCAGAGAAGCGGTACTGATGTGGAAAGCCAATTACTATCCAAAGATGGCTGTGATTTTTTCTACTGGAGATAGTGCACTTGAAGAGCTTCTAAGAACAGTGACATGTGTGTCCATACAAACTACATATGTGTTGGTGGTGTTCATGCTATTACAAGGAGCGCGCAGGAAGTGGTTACCATTTCTCACCTAATAGATCTTTCTGGTTGACTGAGAGGCACAAGGGAGTCAACATTCAAATGAACAATTTAAAGTTTGTTGACCCATTTGGCCACACAATAAGGACCAGGAATCTGTAACTAAAGAACGGTGAGAAAACCACCAGGTATCAAAAGCTGAATATAGTACACAGCATTCTACCTGTGCTTGTCCTGCGTCCTGGGGCACTGCAAAGCCCACCAGTCACCGCGGCTGGAGCCGCCAGCAGCCCACAGCACCGCAGCCAATAGGAGCACCAGGAGGCGCTACAAATCCGAGCGTGGGCTCCCTCAGCATGCGTCCCGCCACCAGCATTCTACCTGTGCTTGTCCTGCGTCCTGGGGCACTGCAAAGCCCACCAGTCACCGCGGCAGGAGCCGTCAGCAGCCCACAGCACCGCAGCCAATAGGAGCGCAGGAGGCGCTACAAATCCGAGCGCGGGACGCGCGCGGGCCGCGCCCGGGCGAAACCCAGGCCAAGGGCGGGCCCGTCCTTGCCCGTCACTGACCGGAGAAGGCCGGGCTGGGCAACCCCTCTGACATTGTGGACACCATACAGTTGAATCAAGGTACTTTTATCTGCCTGAATACAGTTGAGTTATCTGCGAGTAGCATCGAGCAGCAAATCTGTGCCCAATTACTAATATAGCGGAACTCTATGTTTTAAATGTAACTATTCAAAAGCTTGCCTATTTCTGAACCTCTTTGGTGGTAATCACTTTATTTTATCTGTGCACCCTGTGTATAACTGGAAATAGGTCCCTGACATTCAGGTATCAATGGGTAGACGCAAAGCAGGCAATGTACCAATAGTGCCCGACAGCGGCCGGTCAACCATTGATTCTTTCCTGGTGAGGGCAGTGAACGTGATCTCCCAGGAGATAGATAGTGTTGAACGCCGTCTTTCCATAGGCGGAGTGCAAGGGTGTGAAAATGTTAGACCATTTGTGGATGCAGCAAGCACACCACCATTAATCAACAGCCCAACCAGGGAAGCTAATGCCCTGAGACCCATAGATGGCTCGGCTAATCTAGCAATAAACGAGACAATAGGACCCTCAAGTAATACCATCTCCCCTTTGAACCCGCCCCCCCAAAAAGGAAAAGGAAATGCCAGAAGCCCCTCCCATCCCCAGAGGCCTCAAGAGATCAAATAAATCTAAGATCATAGCCCATCCGGATACAGAGGCGGGGACTACACCACGTGATATGGGGGACTTTCAATGGGCGCCATTATTGGCAGAAATTTCCACCAGGTTAGAGGTATTGTTAGCACCAATACTAGAGAAATTAGAGGCTCTATCCACTGAAGTTAAACTGATTAAGACAGGCCTTTTTAACATGCCTACGGGTCAAATAGAGGGAGGGCAAGATAGAACTGATCGAACACCAGCACTACCAGCACTATCTGCAACCCTACTGACTAACCCATCAAGGGATAATGTACTGAGAACAAGCGTCAATATATCAAAGCGGGGGATGGTAGGCATTTTAAGCGAAGCAAGCATGAGGGACAATACAGCACCACTAGTATCTAGACCCCAAGTAGAGACACAATTGCTGCCACGTAACACAACCATTAAGTACCCAGCGCACAACACAAGCCAACGAGATCCTATACCACCTGAGGTTAGCTCTGCCAACATAATGGAAGCTAATGCTGTAGACGCTAGGACTACTATTAACCTACCTCCAGAATGTGTCCCCTATGTAGCAGTCCTAGTTAATGTCCCCCCATTACGCCGGGATCAGTCGGAATCCTATGAGTCCCTAAAGAATAGGGTAACCCATTGGCTTAATAGAAACTGTAATTTTCCGGTAAACGACGCTGAGCAAATATTGTTCGCAAGAAGAGTATGCTGGATAGGACCCCTGAAGAAAAATTACAATGGAGATTGCATAATAATCAATTTCAGGGATGTCCGGTGTGCTAAGGGTATACTTATGGGAGGGGCATGTCACGCACAATCGGCACATAATATGTCACTCCAGCCATTGGGTTTCTTTTATAGGCACTTCCAGCCCACTCGACTTAATACAACCAGATTGGGCCCACTACTTAATCATCCTGTTAGAGTAAACCCCCCACCCGATCCACTGGCAGTTGCTAACAGATACCAGGCATTGAGTGACCTCCAGGATATTGATTGACTTGAGACGGGTAAATATATTAACTTACCAAAATCCAAAATGGATGTGCCTTCTAAGCATGAAGGGCGGGAAGACGATACCCATTTGGGTATTGGGGGCCTCTGTAATACTAGTATCCCATCTGTCACCTTACCGCCATCTTGTGAGGATACGGTAATTCATACATATATAGCAACTGTCTCACCTAAATTAGCACAACATAGTAATAATGATGAAGGAACGAGCAAAGGGTATAGAATTGCCACATGGAATGTTGGGGGTTTAGCTAAGAAAGCGGGAACTTTAGGATGGACAGAGTTTACAAATAACTTGGATATATTATGTATCCAAGAAACTTGGTGTTTGGAACCTGTCTATTTTGAGGGCTTTACGACACATTGGTTAGAGGCCGAACCATCGGCAGCAGGGAGAGCCAAAGGAGGGCTTATGATCCTAATATCAAATAAACTCCCTGTAAGATTGAAGAGAAAAATATCAGTTGGTCCCCATTCACTAATCCTATGGCTGTCATTTAGGGGAGGACAGGATTTGCTTTTGGTTAATTTCTATAATAATGTTTTTAATAATACTCGGGGTAGGGTAGTCTCGGCCCTCGAAGGAGGTCTGGAGGCCCTCACCAAGTCAATTACAAATAATTTTATACTATTGTGGGTCGGAGATTTTAATACTTATACATGCCCCCATTCGGACATACGGGTATGTGCGATAACAGATGAGGTAGGATCAGAATATTGACATTTCCCTCATAATGATTATGGCACCCAATTAAACACCTTGATCAATAAATTCGACCTCTTACTACTGGAAGGTGCTTTGGATAGTGGGGGAACTATATCCCTACCTTTATAGGGAGAAACTCAACCTCTGTCATCGATCATGTCCTAGTTTCAGCTAATGTACGTAAGTGGTTCAACCCATTACGGGTTGCTAGTCCGGGCATGAGCGACCACAACTGTATAATATTGTCAGTCTTTTTCTGGGACAGGGCTATTGCAACCACCTCTAGATTGGTTACTGATGTTACTCCAACCAGACCCAATGGGACCCGTATTAAATGGAAAGGAGTGGATCAGACTCGATTTCTATTAGACATATGTATAAGGGGCTATAATTTTATAATGGGTTGCCTGGAGGACGTGGTCACCCTGGATCAGTTATTTTTTAATTTTACTGGTATTGTCACTGTGGTCGATGAACTTCTGACCCGCCCCATTAGTACTGGCCGAACAAAACGTAAAGGCTGGTTTGACCACACCTGTACTACTGCTACTAGGGACCTAAAATTTGCTCTTTCCAAGCGACCGAGGGACAATTTATTGATTAAATCCTTCAGATTTAGGCATAAAGAGGTATTGCTTGCTAGAAAAAAAGAATTACAAAATGAAGCATGGTCAAAATTGTCCCAAGCAGCAGATACAGGCAATTGTAAACTTTTCTGGGATACTGTTAATTCCCCGGTATTACAAGATGATTCTTTCCCAGAACTGTTGTCACACGTTACATGTGAAGCATGGGTTTCACACTTCTCCAGTATTTTTAGCGCGGGCATGGTTCAAATGGACATTCCTCGAATCGAGGAACAATCAATATATGTAGAAGCACCTCTAAATATCAGACTACAAGAAGTGACATGGGCGCTGAAAGATAGTAAAGGAGGGAAAGCCCCGGGTCCGGACGGGGTCCCTGTAGATGTTTTTAAAAACTACCCCGAGCTATGGGCCCCAATCTTAACAAGGGTTTTCAATATGGCAGCAGAGATTAAGACTCCACCGACATGGGGCATATCGACTAACCCTGGGCATAGTACTACGCTACGCTCACAGAGCATGAGTAGTTTGTGCTACTACGCAAATTGCACATAGCACAGGGCAAAATCTATGCTAATTGACGTAGCGTAGCAGCAAAATCATCAACACCTACAAATGCTGTGATGAAGCAATTTTACATGCTAAAAAGCATATAACCAATTCACAAAAGTGAATTTTGAGAATGAAAATATCAGGCAATGAGAGAGGTGATGATTTTGAGGTCCCCCCTAACCTAGGGGGAGGACCAAGCAGATGCCTCGAACACAAAGAGCATATCATGATGAACGATTCAGTGGTGGATGGTCCCTTCCTCCTAGGACCACCCCAAGCACAGTTATGGGCAAAAATACAATCCCAACCAAAGGCCCTGCAAAGCATTATGGGACGAGATTAGCAGTGGGCAGTGAATATTATAGTGTCCAATATCAAAATAATTCTACAAAGAGCTGCAGTTCAACTAGTCGTTACTAGATGTCCCTCACGAGTCAAATGCAAAAGCATTGAAATTATTAATACATCAAGCTGCAGTTCCACTAGTCGTTGCTAGATGTCCCTCACGAGTCAAATGCAAAAGCATTGAAACCCTTTCATGAATCTAAAAATAGTTTTGTGGAACATAGCAGGCTTAGCTAGTAAGTTCCGGGATGAGCAGTGGCTCCATTATATTAGGAACTTCCATATAATATGTATTCAGGAAACATGGGAGCCAGTTAATAATTTCTTTTTAGAAGGCTATAAAACTTTTTTTTGTCCAGCTTTAAGGTCCAGCGCAGGGAGAGCAAGGGGTGGTTTAATCATGTTTATAGATTTAAGGATACAGGGGAGGTGGAAGCCTATGTCGTGAGATTCGGATGTAGTACAAGGACTTACATTCTTAAGTAAGACTTATCGATTAGCACTAATTAATTTCTATAACGCGCAGCCGCATGCACAGGGATTGGACTGCCTTGATGAACTAATGAGACGGTTGGAGGATCTGCAAGGTGAAGGTCTAGCACAGTCACATTTAATTGTAGTTGGAGACTTTAATTGCCATCTGTGCCCCAACTTGAGGGTGACTCATTGTGACTGGTGGACCTGCACATTAAAAAAGGGACCACACATGGAACACACGCAGGAAGGGAGGAAGATGAGTGTCCTCTTAAATACCTTTGGCTTATCCCATACAATGGACCTGATTGCCACCGACCTAGGTACAACTGTGCCCCCGACTTACAAAGGTAGAGGCTGTTCGTCATTTATTGATTTCATTTTTGTTTCACACGCAGTGAGAAGGTTTATAACCTTTTTTAACATTTGTTACAGTATATTTAGTGACCACAATCCTGTGACCATGTCACTTGTTGCCCCTCGTCACCACCCAGTATCACACAGACATCCGGGGGAATGATCTCTGCTACTGACCAAGGTAGGCGGTTACGCTGGGCGCAGGTTGACACTGCTACCTTTAATAACTCCCTTTTTAATATAGGCACGCAGGAGATCCTGAAATGCCTTGATCCAGAAGCACAGGGTCTTGAATTAGTTCAGGCATTCACGGCTATTGCACAATTAGTGGATAGTCTACTAACAGTATCGGCACACCCCCCAGTATGGAGGTTCCAAGATGGTTTGATAGGCAATGCTCGCAGGCCCTGAGAGCCCTAAAGATGGCCCTCAAACAATCACCTAGAGATAGGGGTCGTGTGGCGGTTTGCTGTAAAATGTATAAACAAGCAGTAAAGATGCGGAAACGCCAATTGCAATTGAAGGCTTGGGAGGATCTAGAAGAGGCCTCAGAGCTAAAGGATTCCACCCGTTTCTGGAGGGTTATTAATAATCCATGTTTTAAAGACTCGAATAACCCAAGCATAAGCCACAACATCTTACCAGAGCGATGGCAGGCCCATTTTGAGAGACTGTATAATCAGCTCCACAGGGAGGAGGAATCACAGGCATTAACTATTGTCCAGAGAACGGACCCCATTACCTTTACCTTGGATGAGGTGAGATCAGGCATTGATGGTCTTTCGCGGAACAAAGCTCCAGGACCAGATGGGATCCCACCTGACCTCTTTCGAAGTAACCCAGAGGTATGGGCACCCCTTCTAGTGAGGGTTCTAAACGCGGCAGTTGCTACAGAAATGCCCTCATCATGGTCCATGGCCACCATTGTCCCGATATTTAAGAAAGGAGATAGGGATAGTCCACACTGTTATTGCCCGATATCCCTCATCGATGTGACAGTGAAGGTCCTGGGTCGGGTGGTATTAAATAGGTTGGCTGATTGGGCAGAGACCAATCGAATAATAACGGATGTGCAATATGGGTTCCGCCCTGGCAAATCCACATCAGACCAATGCCTTAATCTCTATCTCGCTACTGCTAAGTATACCATAGCCAAGTCAGGGTCGCTCTATCTAGCCTTTATGGACCTCACCACAGCTTTTGATCGAGTAAATCGCTGCAAACTTTGGAATCTTATGGGAGAGCTTGGGGTGGACCCAGCATTAATTAACATCTTAATGGTCCTACACATGAACACCACTGCTGCAGTAAGATACAGGCAAGAGGGGAAGATCACAGACCATTTTAAGTCTTCGAGCGGGGTTAGACAGGGCTGCATCTTAGCGCCATTCCTGTATACATTATATATTTACGGCCTTGATTCTGCCCTGACCACATTACAAGCAGATACCCCGAGGATAGGTTCACGACCTGTTCCTGTCCTGCTTTACGCAGACGATGCGGTTCTCCTTGCCCGTACTCCAAAGGGCCTGCAGCTTTTATTAGATGGGTTTGTGGCGTTTATGAACAAGATGGACCTGTCCCCAAACTTATCAAAATCTTATATAATGGAAGTGGGGAAGAAGTGCAGGAAGTCTAATACCTATACAGTAGGCACACAGACTCTAGGTAAAGTACCGGCTTTTTCATATTTAGGTATTTTATTTGATGAAAAACTGAGTTTTAAACATTTACTAGAGGATAAGTGCCTGGGTCTGACAAGGTCCACTGGATCAATTGCAAGTTCCGCCCATAGATTAGGCAAATGGTCACTTAGGACAATTTTAAAGTTATATAACTCTTTCTGTAGCTCCAAAGTTTTTTATGGTAGCGAGGTTTGGGGATTCATGATGACTAACAAGCTACAAATCGAAGAAGATGGTTATTTTAGACGCTTGCTGAAAGCCCCTCATAGTACCCCTGCATTTATTGTCCACGAGGAATTGGGGTCGAAGTACATCTCAGATATGGTGGCTGTGAAACCCCTATTGTGCTGGGTGAACATATGGTCCAATGAGGAGGCAGGTTTTAATAGGCTGGTAATCCAGGACTGTCTCTCTTTGGACCATGCGCTAAAAATCCCTTGGCTGAAATATTCCAAAGGACACCCTCACTACATTAGGTCGATCAGATCTGTTCCTTAATCGTGATAAGGTGGGAGCACGAGAAAAAGCTTTTATTAAAGATCTGTTTTTTAAACACGTCATGGCACAAAGGGAGGAAAGGGAGCTGAAAAAATCCACGGTTAGAGAGCATACCTTAATAGTGTCAGCACAAGGTATGGAACCTTATTTATCCCTTATAACCAGCCCACATGATAGATTTTTATTCACATGTTTTAGGCTGAATTTATTTAATCATTTATTGGCTGTACCTGCTGGTTTCTCAGCATATATAGAACAAAAAGGTCCCTGTGGCTGCGACAATAGGTCTCCACAGGATACCTTACATTTTGTTCTCCTATGCCCGTACTATTCATACCCGAGAAGAGTGTTTCTTAAGGGGCTTTTAAGGAAACTAAGATTCAAGCAGGCCCGTGTTGCTCTGTTGTTTTTAAAATTGTCTTCAGATGTTTTTACACTCTTTTGTGTCTCAAACTTTTTAAGATCAGCTCTAAAGTTAATAACTACGAGGGGTACATAAAGGCCTACGACTCCCTGTTAACCTCTGTACTCTGTACTTAGTTCGTTCTGGCTCTCTTATGAATTTACAACAGCATTGTAAGGATTTTGCACAGTTTTTTTTTTTTTCTATCTTATGTCTCACTGACTGTTTTTATGAATACTGTTTACATTGTTATGCTCCTGAAAATGTCTCTTTTATGGTAATATTTTTATATGCCGAATAAAGATTATTATTATTATTATTAATAAAAGGGCGGATTTAGTTGCAGAGATACTCGGTCATTTGAATTTATGATTCCAGCCTCTTGATCTGCACTGAAATATGTCTTTCGTAGGTTTCCCCAAGAAATGGAGCATACCCATGCAAATCTATTGCTGGTAAGGTGTTTCTCATGGGAATTAACACACATTTACCTTCTGCTATGAGTTAGTGGTAAATACGATTAGGGGAATGGTGTGGGGCGCGGATTTTAGCTAGAGGGCTAGGGAGGGTGGCAAATGGAAGGTAAGGATGTGGTCTGCCAGGGAGGAGCATTACCTGCTCCTTCTGTTCCCCAAAGTGGGTCCAGGGGATGGGCTGCCAATCTCAAACTTATTTTACTAGATGGTTTTCCACCTTATGAAATTGGTCCAAAGTTCCTGCACTCATGAAATCTGGGAAACCTTAAGCCAGTTTACACTGTGTGGAGTGGCATCTTTACTGGGGATGCTGCGCCCCTCAACTTGTAATTGGGCCTAGGAATCTTATTAGTGACATGGCACCTAAACTACAAGACATTTATTGAATCTCGATTTACTGAAGTCTGCACTCCTATTAGAGTTCATCTTAACCCGCATCATTACAATATGATGTGACACGATCGCAATATTAAGAAAGCTGGCAATTGTGAAGTCATTTTCTATGATAAATATTGACACAAGTTTGTGCCCTGCTTCCAATATCCTGGAAAGGAAATACTGTGGTTCTAGGACTTATTTCTAGTGCATCACCAATTAAAAACCATTATAATTTATGGAACTTCAAATACTCCTGTTCATTTCCTTTATAATTTTGGAAGATCTAATTATGCAATGGATTTACTTCACAAAATGTAACTTCCTTGAATGGATGGATGGAAAGATGTTGCCAGATTGACATTTTGGAGGTGAGGGAGGTGAGGTAGGGTGTCAGTGTTTCAGGGAACACTTAAGGTGAGGCATCACTGGGATCTTTTAAAGAGAAAAATCTCAGGGCTCCTTACATTCATAGCTAAAGGTAATTCAGTCAAAAACTGTATGTGGGTCTTAATTAAGTGCCCTTGACTGGCTGTGTAAATGTGTTCAAGGCATCCAACTTTTTTCTCAAAAGAAGTTTGTTGGGAGATTCGACGTTCAGAAAAGCAATTATATACTTAATGATACATTCTTAACTTGACAATAAGCTGAAATTCATTATGGTACAGTGAACATAGGTGCGGGCCAATATTATTGACCTCAGTATTGTGATATATATCTTTAACTAGATCTCAAATATGCACCATATATTTACAACATGAATCATAGTCACATTCTTGTAGAGCGCAAAATGCAATATCAAAGCCAATGCACCATTGTATCATAAAATTGATACTATCAACTGATAATCTCACCGGGAGAACTGTGAAGCGCAGTTGAGCAGAAGATGCACACAACACAGTAATGAAAGCATAGCCCATTCGTAAGCACATTACATGATGCTCATAATCAGTATGTGAAGCCCAGAAGAGCATGTACCTAACACAATGCAGTTCTAGGATAGTTTGTCTCATCATGTAAGTCTGCCAAATAGCTATTGTTCGGGGAAAATTAAATAGATGTTTTATCCACCATTGAGCATAACAATTGCAAAAACAGGAGCTACTTTGTATCAACAGTAATTGTTAAGGTTTGCAACAACATGAAGCAACATAAGCACTTGGCCTTGGCAAAATTTGAAGTACGATGGCGGTATTATTCCCAGAAATTTAGGTTACATTTGTTATGCAAAAGTCCCAAAATTACACCATTACACCTCAGCAAATAATTATGCCGCCATTCGTGCCAAACTTATAGTGCTGGAGCATAGGAACAACAATATCAACAAGAACATGAGCCGCTGTTGTTCGCAGCAATTGTTTTATTCACAATATTTCTTTAGAAAGAAATATGCCAGCACATCAAATATTGATATGAGGATGCATTTCAGGCTGAAATATAGTGCTATATGATGGACTTAAATTTTGAGCGCTTTCATGTCATTTTTCTGACATTTCAGATAATTTCACAAAAGCACATTACACGAACTTCACACACCCCTATGTACAACAAAAAAGGTAAAGGGCAATTGAGAAAAACTGTATTTGTCTGTGTTTGTACAAATATAAGCAAGCGGTAATGATCTTCATTTGATGGTGTAGCGAAACTATATTGAGGAATCATGCCAACATCAGGGAGTGCACTAGGCAAGATGCCAGTGTTGGATATATTAAAACATGTACTCAGAGGGCGCCTCAGAGGTGCCCCTGAAAACTTAACCAAACTTGGTGTGGTCTCTGACTGGCTTTAGGTAGCCTGCCACCACCAGACATATTTCTGGACCCCTGGGTGGGGAGGCCCTGCTCTCTGAGGCCAGAAACAAAGTCCATCCTGGGCTGAGGAGTCACACCTCCTTCCCCAGGATGAGCACAGTGCTCAAGAGGGAAATATTAAAAGGCCTTCTTGCCTTTGTAATGTGACCATAGCCTTTGCTAGAAGCAGATGGCAGCCCCTGTTTTGAACCCCCACTGATAAGGAAAGCCTACTATAAATCCATGTGGACAACTGTTATTGAGGACAAAAAAAAGACAACATTTTTTCTCATGATATAACAATTGATCTGTGTAAGATTTAGTGGTTCTTTCCATGACTAGGAAACATTTTCCTGCCTGTTCTCCCAATTCTTATTGCTGTTATAATAAGATGTAATTTGTCTCTTTGTGATAGTTTTCAATTTAGTGGATTGTATTCTTTACCTGTATGGTTTCTAAATTGTCTTTATGATTAATTCAGATAGGTATTGTGATTTTTAACATATGTTTTTTACATTTAAAAAAAAAAATCTTTTATATTGTACCGAATAACTTTGTACTGTCCATTTGATCCCATTTGATTACTTGATTTCTTGGTTCCTATGTTCATTGTCTACATGTTGGTGATATAAGGTTCCTATTGTGAGTGTGGATTTATGTATGTGTACTCACCCAAAGGTTTTTTTTTGTGACATAGCAGTGAACTTACACAGCTACAACATATTGGAGTACCAGATTTAGGTTAAGACTGACCCAAGACTTCCTCCAGACACTCTACTCAAAGAGTTCTTTGGCAGACTGCCAAGGAAAAGAATCACTTCTTTCAACTAAGCTCCATATTTTTTAGGGAGGTTGGGTGGGAAGCCGGGAGAGGGTCCACGTTCCCCTCTTTAGTTTAATGTTGTCTGGGGGGATGATAGGCACTCTGCAGAGTTTGTGGGTGGACAGTTTTGAGTCCGCTGTGCAGAGAGGCGGGGTGGGGTGTAGTTTTGTTAAAGAAGGAGGGGGGCGAGGGGGGAGTTTAAAGTTTTATTACTTTGTAAGACGACAGAGAATTGTGAGAACTTGAGATGCACAATGTGTACACGTCATCATAGACGTAGTCAGATTGGTTGCCAGGTTACCACTAGCCATGGTACAGAATGGATAGGGGACAACAAACAAACCCAGAGATTCGTATCCTCTCCTGGACCGTTAAAGGTCTGGGGGACAAAATAAAATTGGGGTAGTGCTACAATTTATTAAACAACACTCACCTTAAGTAGTTCTTCTCTAGGAAACACACCTAATGGGTAACACCTGTAGGGCCCTAGACCTGTGGGGTATAAAATGGTGGCACACGCTGGATTCACGACAAGCTCCAGAGGGGTGGGCATTCTATTAAAAAGACAACTACCAGTGACTGTACAGCGCACTTGGACTGACCCCCTAGGCCGATATGTGGCACTCTCAGAGACGTGGGAAGGGGAAACGATTAACATAGTCTCAGCTTACATACCCCTGGCCTTACACAAGACCACGCTTCCAGACCTTGGCAAACTCCTTTGAGAGCTTCCACCCGATGAACTTTTATTAGGGGGAGATTTTAACATGACTATGTGCGACTAACTTGACTGCACACCTCAAAGAACTATCGCACCCTCCCCCACCCACTTGGCAGATTTCTGCATGGCAATGGTAATAATAGACATATGGCACACTCAAAACCACACAACTCAGAAGTTCACATTTCACTCAGGAGCACACAGTAGCCTCTCTCGAATTGACCTTCTACTTCTCTGGCTCACCGACTGCCGAGATTCAGTGATCTGCGGTTCCCTGCGTGAAGAATAACTGACCATTCCCCCATGTGGGCCATCTACAGTGTCGACAAACAGGGACCCTGTAAGGAAATCACACTCAACCCATGGTACTTGAAGGCCCCAAACATTAGAGAGGGGTTGACGGAAGCCACAGCAAACCTCTTTCAAGAAAATGAAAACTCAGTAAACTCCGCCCGAACACTCTAGGAAGCCTATAAAACCGTAATTAAGGGTGAAGCATTATCATTGACTGTTGGTCACAAAAAACAATTTATGTCTATGTATTTGATTATCTTTTGTCAAACTGATTTATAGGATTATTGAATATTTTGTATGTTATTCCTTTTGCTCCGTGCTCTATAAAGAGAAGAGAAAAAAAGAAAAAATGAAAAAAAGATCAACAATTATAATAACATTTTTGGGGAATTCTATATCTTTGAATTATGTCTATATTTTGAAACTAAGAGTAATTGTCACTTTTTCTTTAATGTATTCACTGTTGTCTGGATATTAAATATTGTTATTTTCTTCCCTGGACGATCCAAACTTACCTGTTATTAGTAAGAGACGTAGTTACGTCCCATTAGTATCCTTTGGCAGGTGACACCTTCTTCCCTTGTTCCAAGGGTCGATTTTTGCTTGGGTCACAAAAAACAAATCAGGCTAGAGGTTGAGCAAATTGAGCAAGACATCTTGACACTAGAGGCCCATCTAAACACAGACCTTACAACTGACACGAAACACGACCTGGCCCTTAAAAAACAGGCATACAATGATCTGATCACAGACACAGCAAGACTTAGCCACCATGCAGCCCAAAACCATGTATACGAGTCAGGAGACAAGGCAAGGAAACTGATAGTATGGCTTGACAAGAGAGAAAAGGTGAGCCGATGGGTCACTGAAATCTCTCAAGAGGAGGGGAAATCCCTCACAGACCCCCAAGATATAGCAAATGCTTTAGCTGACTATTATGAAAAATTATATGCCCTGATGGGTACTGCCATTGAGGGCACAGCCCATTATCTTCTCAGAGACCTACAGCTCCCCACCCTTACTGGAGAGGATAGAGATCTTATGGACACTGACCTAACCACAGAAGAAATAGCCCAGGTGATCCAAAAGATTGCATCGGGTAAAGCCCTGGGGCCTGTAGGAATCCCAATAGAGTTATATAAAACCACTAAGGAGCTGATCACACCCAACTTACTGACGATGTACATAGAGAGCCGAGACGTGGGAGTACTTCCCAGAGATCAAAGACTGGCATTGATTGCAGTCATTTACAAAGAGGGCAGACCGCCGGAGAACTGCGCCTCATATTGGCCCATTTCCCTCCTTAATGCCGAAGTCAAAATACTGGCGAAGCTTCTAGCCCTGATTCTGGTCCAAATTATTAATAAATTGGTCCACCCAGATCAATCCGGCTTCATGCCAGGCAGAAGTACAGCCCTGAATTTGCGATGCCTCCAGGGGGTACTGGGTCGAGTTCAAACTATCCAAGAAGAAGCCGTTATCCTGTCACTCGACGCCCGTATGGCGTTCGACACAGTGGAATGGCCATATCTTTTCGCAGTGGTGGAACGCATGGGATTCGGCCCCAAATTCTTGTCTTGGATACGCCTTCAGTACAACAAACCATTGGCCAGGGTAGTAGTTAACGCAAAAACCTCTAGAGAATTCCCACTTCAACGTGGGACTCGGCAGGGATGCCCCCTCTCTCCTCTGTTGTTCACCCTAGTCCTGGAGCCACTGGCAATTTGGGTCCGAGCGGATCCCTTGGTTCGGGGCCTGCGATGGACAGAGGAATGGGAAGATAGATTATTCCTGTAAGCAGATGACATCCTGCTATATATAGCATCCCCTTGTGCCTCCCTGAGTCAGGTATGGGATATATCCACATCCTTTGGAAAAAACTCAGGGTACACCATTAATTGGTCTAAATCAATTCTGTATATCCTTAAGGGGGATGCTCCCCAGCAACCTAAAGGTAATGAAGTAAAGGTGACCAGAGAGGGCTTCCAATATCTGGGGATCTATGTCACCACTGACCCGGAGGCCTTTACCAACCATTTTCTCCAGGGCCCCCTAACACACCTTAAGAAGGATGTCTGCCATAGGAGGACCCTGCCTCTATCCCTACTGGGAAGAGCGGCGTTATTTAAAATGATGGCATTGCCCGGATTTTTATACATGTTACAAAACACACCATTCCCAATCCCTGATGTATATTTTCGGGCAATTGAATCTGAATTGAGAACGCTGCTGTGGGACAAGAAGGCTCCTCGCAAAGCGCTCACAAAACGGACCCGTGACTGGTATGATGGGGGTATAGCACTGCCAGACATTCATAAATACTATCAAGCGACGCAGCTGGCCACAATCAACCAATGGGTGCACTGTCCCCCAGGGGATCCAGGGTACACCATGGACCGTCATTTGTTGCAACCATACAGCTACAAACGGGCACTTTATACTCCTACCAAACATAGCACCCTAATGGGACCTACATTGCTAACGGTCCAGGTATGGCATAGAACCCTCAAAGCACTAGGTTGGGAAGGAAAAATTACACAATCCACTCCCCTATGGGATGCCAGTAAACTGGGCACTCTGAGGCTCAATCCTGGGTTTAGTAAATGGGACGTGATTGGCATCTCCAAGGTGGGAGATCTCTGGAAGGGAGGAAGAGTGATATCGTTTCCGGAACTGCAGCTCGAGTATGGCCTAGCCAGATCGGAAACTTTTAGATACCTCCAGGTTCGACATGCTATAATGACAGCAATCCCCAGAAGTGAGGTCCTCCCTGAGACATCCCCTTTGGAAGCTAGGCTCCTCGACGACTATATGACGCGCAAAGCCATCTCATTAACATATAAGAAGCTGATAAACAATAAACCAGACACATTGTTCTGGCTTCGTCAGAGTTGGGAGGCGGATATAGGGGACATAGACAAAGAAGGCTGGTGTGAAGCTCTATCCTCACCCAGAGAAGTAGTGATCAGGGCACAATTCCGCATAGTACAGCTCAAGATCCTACACAGGGCATGTTTGTCATGCAACACACTAGTAGAGATGGGGAGGAGATCTGATCCTGCCTGCCTGCGGAGATGTGGAAAAGAGGGTACTTTCTATCATATAATTTGGGACTGCCCAGAGATACAGAAATATTGGACCACAATTTTGTCCTACATAAATAATGTAGTGGGGGCGGATGTTCCCCTCTCAGAGATAAGATGTCTACTGAACGTATGGGAATCCTCAGATCTGGGTCGGATGGAGCAAATGTGGGTCACACTGGGACTTATGGTGGCTAAGAGAAATATTGTGAGACTGTGGGGAGCCGAGTCACCACCAAAGATTAAAAGATTGGAAACAAGATATGGACTGGTGTATAATGGCGGAAAAAGTAATTCATGAGGGTTGAGGGTGTCCACAGAAATGGGGGAAGATCTGGGCCAGCTGGAATGAATACAGAGATGGCCTCTGCACTGGGGGAGACCGGCAGTCTAGCCAGGGGCAGAGGAACGGGTGGAGCAGGAGAGGGGAATGCAAATCTGTGATATGCCCAGATGGTCAATAATGGGGACCGAAACAAAGAACTAGTATGTACCATGTATATGTGCATTAACCTAACACTGCTGACTATGTTGTCCAAATGCTGTCATAATTCTTTCAATAAAAAAGATATGATAAAAAAAGAAACTCTTGTGAACAGCGGACCTGTCCAAGAAGAAACCAACTTTAAAACCAAAGTGCTCAGTCCTGAGGAGCCGCAAAACCACCTCCAGACCCACCACTGAACCCCACGCCCATTGCCCAAGTCCAAGTGGCCCACTGGTCCTCAAACGTTCTTCAGCGATTCTTAGCCAGGGTCCACCATGGACTGACCCCTGCAGGACTCCACCTTGACGCCTGCAGCCTCAATCCGAAGACTCCCCCTGGCCGGTAAGCTGTTCCCGACTTCAACGGACACCCCTGCTCCCAAAGCCTCTGGGTCTTGGGGAGCTTGACCAATGGTGTTCCTACATCCCCTAGCTTCAGACCTTGCCTGGGCAGCTGTGGGTTTTCTACCTTCAGCCTCCTGGCCCGAGCCTGCAGCCTCTTTTCAAAACTGGCATCCCGCATTGAGTTGCATTGGCAGACTGACGCTGTGTTGGGACTCTGCACCCGGCTGCCCCGTGCCGCTGAGGGTGTACGTTTGGTGCTGCTTTATGGCCCCCCGGCACTTACCTTAACTCCAAGAGTTTGAACCCTGACATCCCTATACTTACCTATGAACAGCGCAACTTCGATCACCCCCAGTCTCCTTTGGTTAACATTTGGCATCTGACCCCGAATTTGACCTCTGCACCCAGACGCCCCAGTGTCGCTGGTGGTGCACTCTTGGTATTAATTTGAACCTTGCCTGGTGTTGACCTAAAATTCAGAAGACTGGATATGTAAGTTGTTTACTTAGCTTCAAAACTTCATTCTTGTTTTCCTCCCATAGGTTAAAATTGCTGAACTGAAAAATTGCACAGTGTCCACTTTTTAAAGTGAAACATATTTTTATTTACAAACATACTTACCTTTTAACGTACATCATGTTCTTAAAATAAATCTTGAAAGAAGCTTATATTTATAACATTGTTGTGGATCTCCTTTTTGAGTTGTGTGTCATTTATTGGTCATTGTGTGCATAACAAATGTTCTTACACTCCTCTGTGTTATGCATGAGGCTGCTGGACCACACTACCACAAGTAGAACACTTTGGGTTTACATTGAGCCCTGTACACTTCTGGGGGAATCTCTGGACGCTTTACATGATATAACCACTTAGTGCTATATCACATAGAGTGCCAGCTTCCTACAGTCTCCATCCCCACCCTACCTTCCTCAACCATTTGCTCCTGGACTCCTACCACTCTCTGTTGAAATATAACTTGGGGTCCTCAGAGTCTGCAGCTGTTATGTGATGGGTGGATGTTCCATGTACACTCTAGGTTGGCTCATCTGGAGATGCAACAACGTCTTCCCTTGTCAAAACCGGGGGAGATGCTTCAAAATTGTCCAGGAACTGTTGGAAAGTGTCTTCATCCATGGGGGTAGAATGGTGTCATCGCAGTTTGTACATGATAGACTGGCTGATCTCCAGGAGATGTTATTTGTCTCGCTGGAATGAAATCAGGATATGGTACAAAGATTACATGATTAGATATGACATAAGTGTTTTCTGTTTACATTCAAACAGTATTTTACTTCCCTTTCAAGTACGCAGGGATATGTGGTACATATGCTTCTATATTTGTAGATGTCCGTGTTGTGCTATTGTTAATATTCAAATGGCAATACATGTACATTAATCGAACAACCTCAATATTCACTAAGGGCCTTTTTCAGTTATTGTCACACAATGCAACACAGCTGTTTAGCTTGCTGCCCTGCTTGAACAAGAGAGGGCAGGAATGGGCCACATTTAATGTGATATGGTGCATTCCTGCTCTTTGTCTGCACTGATGCAAAAGCTGCTGCCTAGCACCACTGCAGGGACCATTGCACCATGTAGCAAGAAGGTCTGCATTTGCTATAAGCATCAGTATGCGCCCCAACACTTGCCAAGAGATGTAATGCACCATATATTGTTAATGAGCACACATTCCTGCACTCTACCTTTCATGCAGCAAAACACACCAAGCTGCCTTGCTGTACTGTATTACATGCCATTTATGCATTATTGCGCACTAGGGGTCATATTTCACAAACATGCACACAAAACTACACAGCAACCCACCTTGCTGCACTGCATGAAAGGGAAAGGGCATGTATGTCCCATATTTCACATTTTTCAGGGGAATCCTGTAGTGTCCAAGCACACACACAGTCATCTCTAGATTCCACAATACAAGACCCCAAGACCCATCTTTCACATATTTTGCATGCTCAGAAAGTTCTTCATATGGCTCCATCCTGACACCTGTAAGATCCTCACCCAGGCCCATATCAGATGGAGACTTTACAACACCAATGCCCTCTACTACAGTATCTCTATGCGTCTGCTACCCAAGATGCATCCAACACACCACAGTCAGACTATTTACTCAACCTACCCTGCGGCACGTACATCATACCTCACCTCAGAAAAATACACTGGCTTCCCATTCAGACTTGCTGCCAGTTGAAGATACTCACCCACGCCTACAAGGCACTACACTATCAGGGTCCCATCTAGTTCACCCACCATCTACACTTCCACCACCCAGTCATGATCCTCCGCTCTGTATCACTTGAGCTCACCCGCACACCTGTATCCATTGCAGCAAGACAGGAGGTAGGGTCTTCTCTTACTTGGCAGGCTACACCTGGAACAACTTCCCTCAGCATATCAGAACAGCTGCGTCACCTATAGATTTGTGCAAGCACTGTGCACCTGGCTCTTTAACTGATTTGACTTACAGAGTATGCACCTACTCATCACCTTGATACCCTCTCAGGTGAGAAGTCCAACCTCTAGAAAGCCACATTACTTTACACTTTTGCCTGCCTAGCTGCAACTCAAGCACACTTTTGTCATGGTGCAAGGGGGCCCGCATTGGCACTGGGCTGCAAAAATTGATACTGCCCAAGGAAAGGACAGTTATGTGAAGGATGAGGTTACATGCAGGGCATTCCTGCCCTTTCCCTTTCATGCAGCACAGCGCAGCAAGGTGTCTTGTTGCGTTGCACTGCATGAAAGTTTTATTGATATGGGCCCTTGTTTTCACTCACCCTGTACTTTTTGGTGGTCCTCTACATCAGCAATGTCCTGACCTTCCACTCCAGCTGCCAACTCTGTTGAAATGAGGGATGCCACCTGCACCTCCAATGGGTCCAACTCCTCCTGGACATAAGGTCCTCCTCTGGTCATAATGGCTGCCTTTAGGTTCCTAGCCAGTTTTTCTCTAGTCTTACATTTGTGGTCATGACACCTCTTCTTACACTTCAGTACTGTCCTGTTTGTTTCCACAATGCAGTTTATCTTGTCCACTATGGATTTCCAGATTGCACCCTCTTTGGCTAATGGCAATTTGGATGTGACAAATAATAGGTGCTTATTTTTTGTCACCTCATTGATAAGTATGTCATTTTCCTCCTGTGAAAAGTTAGACATTCTCTTCCTTTTCCCCTGGGATGTTGGCAGGTCTTCAGTGTTAGGATTGTTGCCCTCCTGGCTTCCTGAGGCTCCTTCCATGCTTCTATGCATTGGTGGGTATTGGTTGTGTACATTGCGCTACTCTGTTTGCTTTTTCAAGCACTCTCGCCATGCAATGCACTCCTGCATGATGCAATGCTGATTCGCGGCACGTAAAGGTGTTTTACGACACACAAATCAACTTTGCGTCACATAGGTAGTAGTTGCGTTATGGGACTTTCCGCCATCCTGAACTACTTTGCATCACAATTTGTGATGCATCTCAGGAAACTGTGACATTGTGCACCATATCATTAATACGGTGTATCCATGGTGCAGGGAAATGCCACAACGCAGCCCAAATTGTTCTGACACAATGCTGCGCAACGAAGCATTATGTCAACATTGATAAACTTGCCCCTAACTCTGCACTATTTCCGAAGTATTGTACAGCCAATAAGCATTTTAACAGTTTCATTCCTTTTGTGCCCTGCGCAAAGGCATTTCCTGATGTGCATGGGGCGATACACCAAACAAATGAGAGATGGGTCCCTTAGAATCTACCCATGTGATCCTTATTAGGAAATGCTTCTCGCAGGGGTCAGTAACCCCTTCTGTAATACCAAAGTGCAAAAATCAGACACAAACTATGTTATGACCGGGGCCCTCTATGTAATATGTCTCATATAGAGGTATTGTTAGAGAATAAAAATACATGCTTTTATTCACCTACCTTTTGATGAAACTATGATGTTCTTTGTGCGAAACCAGTCAGCATCTGCATGATGCTGTAATAATGCAGCACAACATTGTTTGCGTTTGTGTGCACCCGATTTCATCATTGCCACACCATCTGAACATGGTTAAACAGCTCCTCCTCCCCCATCCTTGATCTATTGGTTCCTCCTAGTCACGACCTAATCCGCCTTGATAGAAATGTGGCACCGGGAGGTGGGTTAGCCTGCATTTCTCATAACACAATCTCAGTCAAGCAAGTAGACTCCATTGCTCTATCCTCCAGCGAATATCTCTGTATCAATATCTCTGATGATAAGCGCCTCGCCAGCAAGCGTCACTTATTCTACCACCCCCGAGGGATAATCTGACTTTCATCGACGAGTTAATGGAAGTCATTTCATCCAACGTCAACTCACAAGTACCACAAATTTTCCTGGGTGACTTTAATCTACACTGGAACAATGCAAATGATCACGGTGTAGGATGTCTTAAAGCGTTTCTGGCAGACCAGGACTTATCTCAATTCTGTGACAGTCCAACTCACAACAAGGGAGAGACTCTGGACCTCATCATAGCAAAAACGAGCATCATCTCATTAGAATCCATCACTCCTTGTGACTGGACTGACCATCACAGCATCCTCTTCTCCATCAATATCGAGGTCACTCCAAAAAGGAGTCAACCAACAAAAACAAAACAATGGAAAAGGAACTTACAGAACATCAACCCCATCACCCTGGTAAACCATTGCAACTCTGCCCTGACCCCCACAACTGACATGGAGGATGTCCATGACCTCACAGCCTTTTACAATTCCACGATGCTGGAAATCCTGGACTCTACAGCACCCCTCCAAGAGAAAAATGAGTCCTCCAAAATGTCCAAACCTTGGTTCAATGACTCCCTGAACTCGGAGTGACGCAAGCTAAGAGCTGCTGAACGATTATGGAAATCAGCACCCACCGACGTTCACCTACAGCACCTTAGAACGTTAAGGAACTCATACAACAGGAAGATTCTAAAGGCCAAGGCAGACTTTTTCAGAACCCAGCTGAATGAAGCAATCAACCGTCCAAAAAAACTCTTCGAAATCGTCAAGCAACAAGCTCGCAACACGGCTAACTCCACGAATCTCAAAGACCTGGATACACCTTCCTGCGATGAGCTTGCCAACTTCTTCCGTGAAAAGGTAAAGGTCATCGAGCTCGACATCCAATCTAAGAAGGCCCTCCCACAACCGGTGGCCCTTGATGCTAACGGATATTCACAACTCAAGGTCCTTTTCAGCTCTCCAGGGGAAGTCACAAAAAACAATACCTCCTGGAACACCTTCGCGCCAATCTCTGAACAAAAAATCTATAACACTCTTCTAGCAATCAATCCCTCCAATCACTTCTCTGACCCCCTTCCTCCTGCCCTATTCAAAATGATAAAAACATCCATCTACCATTATGGGCAAAAATTGTAAACGCCTCTCTGAGACAAGGCTCCATACCAGACTGTCTTAAAATACGGCAGGTTACGCCTATACTAAAGAAATCCAACGCCATCCCATCAGATCTCAACAACTACTGCCCTATATCCAACATCCCCACTTTGGCGAAACTGCTGGAGAAATGTGTACAAATACAATTATGCAATCATATTGAGAATTACAACCTCCTAGACAATCACCAATCTGGTTTCCGTCAAGGTCACAGCACAGAATCTGCACTCACCCACATATTGGATGACATACTAAAAATGCTTGACAGCAACGAATCATGCCTAATGATACTTCTTGACTTATCCTCCGCCTTCGACACGGTTAAACATGACAACCTACTGTCCCTATTGGAAGGAAGGATGGGCCTCTCGGGCCCAGTGTTACATTGGTTCTCCTCCTTCCTTAATAACAGAACACAAAGAATCAAGATGAAGAATTCTCTCTCAGCCCTCTGTGGTCAACATAGGCGTTCCCCAGGGCTCAGCCCTATCACCTATTCTTTTCAACCTACTAATGGAACCCCTGGCGAACGCATTGAAATCCACGAATATCCTATATCACCTGTATGAGGACGACACCCAACTGTATTTAAAAATCTCCTCTCCAGAAGACTTCATCTCCCTCAACACTATTCTACAGAACACGCAAAGTTTGCTCACGAACAACCACCTCATGCTTAATACAAAAAAAACTGAATTCATTCTCATCTCCCCACCCAATCACACACCAAAGATAGAGCAATGGCTGAAACACCTAACCTCCATTGACTGTTCTCCCCTCATCATTGACTCTGCGAAATCCCTGGGAGTCACCATAGACAAACACCTGAATATGCAGTCGCACATCACTAATGCCACCAAGGGAGCCAATCACCAGATGAGTTTACTAAGGAAACTTAAACCCTTCCTCCGACCGACCTAAAAATGGCAGTGCAAGCCTTAGTGCTACCAAGATTAGACTATGGAAGCACCACTCTTTGCGGTCTCCCCAAATACAAGCTGGCTCCGCTGAGGGCTTCTCTTAACGCTGCGGCAAGATTGGTATAAGGATCTAAAAGAAACAGCCACATTTCTCCGACCTTGAAAGCGCTGAACTGGCTGCCCTATGAGGCTAGAATACAACTAAAGGTGGCCTGCATGACCCATAAAGCACTACATAACAATACACCCAGTTACCTAGCTCTAAAACTAGAATGATCCGGAGGATGTAGACAACTACGAAGCGCGAGCTCCTTACTTCTGAAACCACAATCCTTTCATAAAAAGAGAACTGGCTGCAGGGCTTTTTCAGGGATCGCTCCAAAGATTTGGAACTTCTTACCTCCAGTGGTACGGGGAATCTCTTCCTTTACCGCATTCAAAAAAGAGGTAAAAATACTCCTAATGAACAAATTTGCGTCCTAAGACTTGATTCTATGCTGACATTGAGTCACCGATACGATCCTCATATCACTGGCTAACTCTTGTGGATTGAAAGAGAACATTATATGTTTGTTTATTTCCTCAATACTGACCTAGGGCTCAATAACTGTATATAATATAATGTTCTGTTGCCCTCTGGGATCATCATATGTTGTCTACTGGTCACCTATGTTATCTTATACTATTTACCTCTTTTGTAAGTAATGATGAATATCAAATGCGTGTATACTACCTCATTTCGTATGTCTTTATAACTATATACTGTAAAGCGCTCTGATACCCTCGTGGGTCACGTTCGCACTACATAAAACCTTATAAATAAATAAATAAATAAATCTGAAGTAAACATGTTACAACACTAATCATGTGACTTTGCTCAATGCAGCACAACTGTTTTCCGTGCGGCTTTGCATTGCATTAAGATCTGTCCATACATTTAGCAACCCACACACAGTCCATTTGGCTGATGGACCCCAAGCTTTCCATATATATTTTAATTAATGTTTTTTGCCTCCATCAAGTGCACACCATTTATATTTCAATTGCATTTGCCTCTTAATATTTTAGCCTTCTATAATAACGAGTAAGTGTGACCTCAGTAAAATATGTTATAACTCAGGTAAAAAGACTGATATTGTGATGAAATATTCTCAATTGAACACACAATGAACAGCATACTAATTACTAGAAAAGACCCATCTATTTCTGTTTTGTTTTTTAAACTATGTACCTGGAATACGTCTGCCTGCAAAAGATGACTCTATTACAGCAAATATTTCTTTGTTTATTTTTGCTTTACAACTTAGAATTTGCTAACATCTGTTGGTTTTGTGATTTTCCGTGTTTTTGAGGTGTGAATATCTTCATGAAATATTTAGGCATATCTATGGCAATGTTTGCTTCGAAGCATAAAAATGTGTTTTGTTATCGAAACATGCAAAAAGGGTTGCTCTATTTTTCCACTACACAGGTGCAACATTACATGGTGCGGCATTCTTAAACATATGCTCAGTTGTTATACATATTTTAACACGTTGACAAAAATAGGTCTACTTCTCCACTGAAAATTCCAGTTGAACTGTTGAAAACAGATTATGCTAGATCACGTTTGTACTTGATGTCAAATTGTACATTTCATGATTGTGAAAAAACAGTTGTTTAACAATTTTCTAATTGCCATGTTTTTAATCTTCTCTAATACCTTTAGTTTTTTACTTCTTTATATTTAGGCCCTCTTTACGATGGCGTTCGGATGAGCGTCCGATACGATGGAGACCTCCCGACATGTAGTTGGCAGCTCCACCCACCTTAGTACGATCTGACTGCCATGAAGGCCGTCAGAAACAAGCCTTTTACAATTGCGGCTTGTGCTGCGGGACAGGAAAGGGCCGCAGCACAAGCCAGAATTTAAAAAGGCAGGTTTTGAAACATCCATGCACCGAGTGCCAGGCAACATGTGGTGCCTGGTACACGGTGCATGGATGTTTGAGGGGCACCAGATGTGCAGCCATGGCCATGTAGCAGGAGGGCAACAGGTGACGGGGGCCCTGTAGGGGCCCCCAAAGTCCCATTCCGTCTGCCTTTACATGTCGGTCTGACCGCCATGTAAAGGCAGAGGGAAAAGGGGAATTATAATCCCTACTGCAGTGCCTCTGCAGGCACCACCCCCATTGTAGGGATCACATTCCGACCGACGCGCCAACGGGCTCTTTGAGCCTGTCGGAGGCATCGGTCGGTCCCTCCGCCTGCTGCACTCTGACCGACTGCGTAATTATGCAGCGGTCAGATTGCAGCCTCCAATGTCGGACAGACTGCCACCAACAGCCTGTCAGTGTCGATACACCCAACATCATAATCGGACCATTAGAGTTATGTGTAAAAGACTGTTTTTACCAGATTTCTTGTCACTTTAATATTGATCTCTGGTGAATGATTAATATCAGGATATTAAGTTGAGGTGAAAAAATGATTCATCAGATCATTTGTTGTGGTACAACTGCACTTGGAAATGGTCTAACAATGGGTTTAGTGCATTGTATAGCAGAATTTGCAAAGTACTTAATATCACTACAATGTCTCAAAAACACTGTACGCTGCTTAACAGGATACAAATCTTGTTGTGTAGGTTTGGTAGAGTTTATGTTACTAGTCTGACTAGTGTGGGAAGCATTTGGTGTCATTCATGAGGGTCAGAGTGGTATTTCTGTTTTGTCCCCGAAGACTTGTATCTGCACTTCGGCGTATCAGTGATGCAGAAGTGCTTGATGTAGACAGAGTAGCATTTCCCCTTACGTGTCATCTCATGGCAGTACAACAGTTGGGTGCTCATTATCAGCTAGTGAGAAGAGACTTAGGGGGTCATTACGATGGCGGAAGGCCCGCCACTGCCAGCCATGTGGTGGCGGGCTCTCCGCCATCCGACAGCAATTTTCCCCTGCCACATTACGATGGCGGGGGGAATCGCTGTGCGACTGCGGCGGTCGCAAAGACTGCCCGCCATGCTTCCGCCACAGGCAATCGTTCCACTTGCCTGGTGGAGCGGTCAGCATGTGTAAAATGGTGGCAGTGCCTAGCAGGCACCGTCTGCCATATTACGATGCTGGCCGCAGCCAGCCTTTCCGTGGTGGGTAAACCGCCATTGAAAGGCTGGCTGGGATTGGTTTTGGGGGCCCGTTGCGGGCCCCCCTTGTGTTGGGGGGAGGTGGTTGTGCACTGGGGGGTACCCATGGTACCCCCCTGCATTTCCCTGCACTGAGTGGCAGGCACTGTGTGGTGCCTGCCACGTAGTGCAGGGAAAGGCACTACATGCATTTTTACTATTGCAGCGGGTGCTGCAGCCAGTAGCACCCGCCGCAATGGTAAACATGGAAGTTGTGACCGCCACGGTGGCGGTCACATCGTAATTTCACGTGCAGGACTGCCGCGTTGCAGGCGGGCGGTCCCAGGCACCGCTACACTGGCGGACGGACTAGAGTCCGCCCATTATCGTAATGACCCCTTTTGTTAGGATCTTGGATGTGAGGAATGGTGATGTGTGTGGAATCAGCAGTTCTAACCTGGACTTCAGATCCCTACATGGGCTAAAAAATTCTGATTTGGGCATGAATGGACTCTATCAAGAGCGGCGTTTATTCCCAATAGAGGTGGCTTGTTGTTACATTCTCTCAAATCTCTATTTGGAAACATGTATCATTTTTCATGAGTAACCATAGATCTCCTCGGTGACGAGGATCAACTATAGAAAACACATTGGGAGTGCAGAGTGAGGGCACAATGCTGAGGATGGCCACAAATGAACACACGCATGCTAGACACAATGTCAGCATGCTTTGGGGGGGTGGGACCCCTCAAGGAGTGCAATGATTGGCCACCATGCAACAACATAATTCCCTGAGGGGGTGTTACCTTTTAAGCACCATGTGGCTAGGCTCAATGATAGGACCATAACCCTTGACGAAGTAAACCTTTCTTGGTGGATGACATTGATGTCTGGACTTACTTTACTTATGGGGAGAGGTTGAGTAATCACTTATTATTTCCTCCTGTGCTCTCAGTGTTTGACTACTGGGCCATTCCTCCTCCAATCTCACCCTATGGGGCAAATAAAAGCCCAGTAAAAGAGTGTTTATGAGGACTATAAAGTTGCTTGCATGGATTTCTTATGAAATGTATTTCTTATAGGAGTGCTATTTGGTGACTCTCTAGATTTATAATAAATCCAGGCATATAGAGTGATTAGGACATTGAATGATTCCACCCTCACAAATGGGTCTGTGGTGTCCACTTCCACGTCCTAAACAAGGTCTGCCTAGTTTTTCTAGCACCATCACACAGTAACGGTTGAAAATGCCACAATGGGTGCTGGTGCTCTGTGTTTATATAATAGCTGTGTATTGAACTTATCTTCCTTCCTGGATGATTTTTCACATGCTTCTCTTATTTGTTTGCAGGCACCCACCAAAAATGTGAGAACATAGGAGTTCATAAGTTAGGGAGTGGCACAAATGTGTGTGTGTATTCTCACACCTTTAGATGGGTGTTCATCGAACATAGTAGGTTTCACATCCCACTGTAGGATAGTGAATTACGGGACCTGTAAGAAATCTTTATGGTCCTGATGAAAGCCATTAGCCCTGGTAAGGGCTGATATGGCTGAAGCATGTTGACCACAACCGTTTGCTTGCTTGGGATGTCCTAATACCTCCCCTTCTGCCATTATTTTTGTTTGTAACCTCACCCTGGTACCAGCCCAATATTAAAAGAATTACCAAATGGTACCTGGGGTAATTTTAACAGTACCACAGATCACCAATAGGACATCTATCCATAGAAATGCTCCATCTATTTGTGTGGAGGTTGAGCCCATTCAAGCACATTAGGTGCTTTGGATGTGTACTCAATGATGAACCATGCCTCTAGGGAAAACCGTGGTGGGTGAGAGTCTTTTAAAAAATATTTTAAGGATTTCTTAGCATTAGAAAAGTTAGCTTACTGGCAACCTCTGAAATTTTAACACCCTCCTATAGAACATAATAGAGGCAGGGACTTAAAAAAGAACCCCACAGGAAATAATGTTGAATTGAAAATTAAAATAAATTATGATGACTATATATGTGTGTGTGTATATAAATTGCATTGAATGTTCATAAAGTTAACTAAAACTAAAACTAAAACATATTCAATTTAAATTGTGTTAATAACGTTTATGAATTTAAATATTAAAGAAGCTTTATAATTTATAATTAAATTACTTGTACTTAATTGTATCCATCACTTTTAATTTTTATTAATACATAAAACATTTTCTATATTTGTTTTACATTTGGTAGGGATTTGTTTTAATTTAAACGTCTGAAAAATAAGTTTTATTTAATCAATTATATTTAAGTTAATAAGATATTTAATTCACTATTAAAAATGCTGTAGCATTTTCCATTCTGTACTACATTTAACATCAAAGTATAACAATATTTACATTAATATTTGAATTGAGAATATTTTCACTAATATTTAATGTTTAATAAACATTTTACATTTTCCCTATTCTTTACCATAAGGAGATCTGTTAAATGTTAATGTAATAATTTTATATAGTTATTGTAATTGTAGTGCAAATGTAATGAAATGCAGTGGCACTGTGTACTTAATTTTGAATTCAATATTTATCTAATTTACATATATTATTTTCAATACAAAATATGTTTCAAGTGCTTATATTAGAAAATCCCATCTAAAATAAGAATATATATTTTGGTATTATGTTTAATAATTATTAAAAGACTTGTAGAGAATTAAATAAAAACTGTGTGCATGATTTGCAAACTTCATTTTGTAGTAGTACAAGTGTTATGTCAAATGTACTACAAAATGCTGTTCCAAGCTGCACTTCTAAATTACAACTGCAAAAAAACAAGCATTGGAAATGCAATAGGTCTCGCATTTGCTTGAGTTATAGCTATTGGCGTTGTAAATGGCAATGTCTTTTACCTCTGTGTTATGGAGTGCATGCATGTGGTGTGTAGTGGAGTTATGTGGGTTGGATTAGAATTTTTAGTTGTGGAATTGTGTGGCATAGAATTGTGTGGTATGGAGTGGATTTGTATAGTGGAATTATGTGGCATGGTGTGCAGTGAAAATATGTGGATAGGAAGTATGTGGTATTGTGAGTCATTAAATTATGTGGAGTGGGATTGTGTGTTATGTAGTGCAATTATGTGGAATGGTATTTTGTGTTGTGGAGTGGTATGTAGTGGAGTTTAATTATGTCGTGCGCTGCTGAATTTTGTGGCATGATGTTGAATTATGTGGTGAGGATTGGATATATGTGGTGAGTTGTGTAATTGTGTTGTGCAGTTGAATTGTGTGGTTTGGTGTCAAATTTTGTGGTGTGGATTGGAAATGTGTGGATTTTAATTGTGTGGCATGGAACTGTGTGGACAGCGTTGCCTTTTTGGTGAGTAAAAAAAAACAAATAGGTAGGAGCTAAGCTCCAGATCTGTGTCTTTGGGTGTTAAAAAAGTCAAGGTATGGGAGCTTGGGGCACCTGTGTACAAGCAAAAAGAGGTGAAAAGTGAGTAGTTTTGTTTTCCAATGTTCCCCTCTCTGTTGTGGCCAGCTGGGGATTATTTTCAGAGCGTGGATTGAAATTGTGGGTAAAAAGAAATAAACCTGTGGAACAAGAAGATGACAGCACACAGCGTGTGCTCTTTGGCACTGGGAAAAATGATATTGCTTTTTATCTTGTTGCCTTTGCCTTTTTTAAGGCCTGCATGAAAGACCTTCATGTGTTTAGAATTTGCACTTGCAAGTTATAAGATAATAAATCACCAGGACATATACTCCGCCATTGACAAAGTGATAGCCTATATGAGTTTAGCTTACCTCAGCCTCTGATGACGCGAAGAGCAGCCCAGGCAGACATGAGGGTGAGATCTGGAGTGAGATTCTCAAGCAGGTGTCTCTGCAGAGCATTTGAAATCAATCAGTGGAATGTTTAAGCATAAGTCTCCTGGGTCATTAAATGCATGACCCCAGGAGAGCTTATCCGTACTTTTAAAGCACTCCGCGCTGGAGTTGTATGCTTCTAAGCTGGAGTGGGGGGGACCTTTTGTGATTGTGACTATGACAGTGTTTTTTGGCTTGAAGAATGTAAAAGTAACAATCAAACACATATTTAGAGATGTTAAGAATGAAAATGTTTTATTTGAGCTCTATTTGGGACAATAAATATTATGTAGTGTCATGTGTGTATGTATAAGGATTAACTTGGATTGTGGTTATTGGCAAAATATTGTAGTGACTCTTTGACAAAGACAATAGGTCTACATGATATAGGTTGACTTGCTTGCCGCTTGATGAAGACAATAGCACATTACATTTTTATTGATATTTTTGGACCAGTAATTCTGATTGGCTGTACGCAGCATTGACAGAAACATTGTAACTGCTATTTCAGGGCTTGGGGACTCGTTCCCTTTGTCCTGAGTTTGTTAAAAAAATAAGATAAAAGGGGGCAGGGTAGGGGTACCCTGACACCCTTGCAATTTTGGGGTGTCTCTCTCCGTGGGGCAAAAATAAAAGAAAACATTTTGTGCTGAGGGTCCTGCTGCAGTTTCATAGAACAGAGAGAGGCCTCCCATCAGGATTGATGGGACTCCTGTGGTACTTACTACCCCCTGTTTGGTCTCATAGGAGTACCATGGGGTACAGCGTGACTGTGAAAAAGTGAAGTTTGCACTATGCCATGGTAGCCTGAAGTAGTGCTTTTGTGACAATAACACTAGATTACCACAATACTGCAAAAAAAAAATGACAATGGAAAATATGATGTAGGGATCCAATGGGGGGGATATGACAGTGGGGGGTAAGAAACGTCCTGGATGCAGTCCAACCTTAGCCTCCAATCCCTTACTGTGCATGGTCAAAAGCTATCCTCAGTGCAGGAATAGGGCGAACATGATAAAAAAACTGAAATTCTCTGGAAAAAATGTTAACATGATGTTACATCTAGGTATGGTAGTGAGAACTTACTTTAGGTTAAAATAACCCTAGAATTTCTCTGAACAAAAGGCTTAAGTCACATTATAGATAGATATAGTAATAATATCTTACTTCATGTTAAAAAACCTCAGAACTTGACTGAACAAAACATAGGTTGTACTAATATAAATACTATTGTTTTAAAACAAAAAAGACCACTGCAATTCACCAGTTTTAGTCCACTATCCATCTATCTGTCTGTCTATCTATCTATCTATCTATCTATCTATCTATCTATCTATCTATCTATCTATCTATCTATCTATCTATCTACCTTTCTATCATTCTACCTATCTATATAAGTGCGTATATATATATGACTGGTAACCGAGTCACAAGAAAACAGTGGAAAAAATGATGAAAAACAAGAAAAGGGGGCAGGGTAGAAACACCCTGACCCCCTAGGCCTGCTCAGGGGGTCCCACAAGGACCCCCAGGGCCAAAAAAAGCATTTTGTTTTTATAATTTCGACCGAATTCCCACTGGGTGCGCGAATCCAGCCGAAATTATTTTTAAAAAACGAAGTGCGGTCTCCCGCGCATAGTTTGTTTCAAGCCCCCAGGTGGGCAAGGACCCCCCGCAGCCCCGCGGACTCCCACCTCCCCGGGGCTTTGTCTTAAAAAATGCGTCACGCTGCCCCGGGGACCGCCACCTCCCCGGGGCATTCCTAATTATGTGTGAGGGGCCTTACGGGCCCCCCCAAGCCCAGGGGACCGCCACCTCCCCGGGCCTTAAATTGATCTAAATAAGTGTGGGGGGTGCTCCTGCCCCTCCTCACACTGCCCCAGGGACCACCACCTCCCCGGGGCAATTTTAAATAAAGGGCGGGGTCCGTTGCGGCCCCCCGGCCCCGGGGACTACCACCTCCCTGGGGCTTTAAAAATGCTGAGAGGGGACCGCGCGGCCCCCCTCCTGGAGCCCTCTATGGCCCTGGGGACCGCCATCCCCCAGGGCCGGCTCCTGCAATGTCCCAGGGTGCCCACCCCCGGGACATTGCCGTTTGCTGTGGCAGGGCTGGAGCGCGGCTCCTGCCCTGTCATAGCAAACACAGCTTTGCTTCGTTGAAGCAAGAGCAGGAAACCTGCTCTCGCTTCAAAGAAGCAAAGCAGAATTGCTTTTGGGTAGGGGAGCTGCATGTTAGCAGCTCCCCTTCCCCAAAAGCAATGCTGGCTTCTGCAGGAGGCGGAGAGCCAGCAGGGACCGTGGGGGCATTGAGGCTCCCCCCACGGTCCCCAATGCTGAGGGCCGGCGCCGGGGGATGGGGTCCCCGGGGGCAGAAGTGGCCCGGGAGGGGGCCACGTGGCCCCCTTCCTTTATTTTCTAAATAATGAATGGCTGGGCCCCGGGGGATGGGGTCCCCGGGGCTGAAATCGGCCTGGGGCGGGGGGCCGCACAGCTCCCCTCCTTCAATATATATATATAAAATGGCCAAGCCCTGGGGGATGGGGTCCCCAGGGCCAATAGTGGCCCAGGGAAGGGGGGTCACGCTGCCCCCTTCCCTATAAATATATAAAAAAAAAGGAGGCCATGCACCGGGGGAAGGGGGGCCGCACAGCCCCCTTCCTGTTTTTTTAATTAATTCATTTTTTTTAGGGTCAGGTCCTGGGGGACGGGGTCCCCAGGGCCCCAAAAATGCTAAAAGAAGGGGGGCCACACAGCCCCCCTTCTAAAAATATATTTTTAAAAAAGCTGGCATCTCGCCGGAGGCCCCGCCCCCACCCTGCACCAGTCTGCAAACGCACCCCCTGGCACGTTCTAAATTGGGGAATTAAGTCCCCTTGAATACTGAGGGTCCCTGGGGGCCAAGTAGCCCACCAGGTACCTCCAGTAAACATCACACAGCTGGATTGCAGAGAGGTGGGCCGAAGCCACTCCCCTTTTTACACCACTCTGCAAACACACCTCTTGGTGCACTGCTGGTGGGGCGATGAGGTCCTCTTGTGTCCTGAGGACCTCAGGACACAAGTGGACTTCATCCCCCGAGTAGGGGGCGTGGCCTCAGACCACTCTCAGCAATCCAGGTGTGTGGCGCTTACTGGAGGTACCTGGTGGGCTAGTTGGCCCCCAGGGACCCTCAGGAATGAAGGGGACTTAATAGCCCAACTTAGAACCCGACAGTAGGCGTGTTTGCAGAGTGGTGGGGAAAGGGGGTGTGGCCTTTGTGCACCTCTCAGCAATCCCACAGTGTGGGGCTTACTGGAGGTAAGAGGTAGGCTAGTTGGCCCCTAAAGGACCCCAGCAGTGAAGGGGACTTCAATCCCCATCCAAGAGCGTGCCAGCGAGCGCATTTGCAAAGTGGTGGGCAAAGGGGGCGTGGCCTGCTATGAGAACTTAGCAATCCTGCTGTGTGGGATTTACTGGAGGTAATAGGAGGGGTAGTTGGCCCCCAAGGATGTCCTTGGGGGCCAACTACCCCTCGTGTTACCTCTAGTAAGTCCCACACAGTGGGATTGCTAAGACGTCTTCGGAGGCCATGCCCCCCTTTCTCCACCACTCTGCAAATTCGCCTCATGGCAGATTACGGGATGGGGATGAAGTCCAATTTACTCCTGAGGGACTTTGGGGGCCAAGAAACCCTCCTGGTACCTCCTGTAAGTCCTACGCAGCAGAATTCCCGAGCGCTGGTCAGAGGCCCAGCACCCTTTCTCCACCACTCTGCAAACGCGACTACTAGTTAAAGAAGTGTTTGCAATGTAATAGGTTTCGCATTTGCGAGAATTAGAGCTATTGGCGCAAATGTAAATGTTTTTTACTAATGTTATTTGGACTGGAGTGGATGTACGTTGTGGGGTATATTCACAAGAACGTGTGATAACTACCGCAAGAGTAGCGTAACGCAACTTACAATATCGCAGCCTATCACGGGAAAATAACCCTGTGTCAACGTGGAATTCACAACAAGGCGGTAGCATGCGATAGTCACCAGATAACGCGTCAAATGTCAGCGTGAAAATCAACGCCATGCCGAAAAAATGCGAAACGCGAACGCGAGAAATCATGCGATGATGCCAATCGCGGTACAAAAAGTAGCGAAAAGCAGCCTCAGGCCTGCAAATCCCATGGGTCTGGCGGGAAATTGCACCATAAAAACCACAGACACAACACACCAGAAACAAGCCAAAGCACATAGCAACATGGATGCACCCTGACCCAGCACAGAGGGCAATGCGAACCCCACAACCTCCACAGACCACCAGCAAGGAACTACTGGGTCGGGGAAGGCCAAGGAGAAAAGGGAGAGGAAGACAGGGTGCAGACCGCAGGAAAACAAGACCAAGGCCACGGAGGCGACAGAACACTACCAGCAACTGACCCACAAGCAGACCACCTGGAATGCAGTCGAAGTGCCCAGGAGGCCAATCCAGGAGGCCAAGAGGCGCCGGCAGGACGTTACAACCTAAACCAGGTACAAACCCGCTGCCAACAGGAAGGCAGCAACGGCGACAGGAGGTGGCAGTCCAGCGCCACAGGAGGAGCCGGAGGAAACCCAGGCCACAGCCATCAGTGTGGAGAGGGTGCAAGGAGTAGGGAGTACGGACACAGCTCGACAGGACCTGACACAACAACAACAGGGTGAGGATCCAACAGGGACTGAGGGGACGGGGGTGATGGGCACAATGCCACACATGCACAATGAGGTGTAACACACTGCACACCCACAATTACCCAGGGACATGTCCCCCATCCCCCTGGCACACTGCAGCACACACACATAGCAATCACAGCAACATACCATGACAATGTGGCACAAAGTGCAACACCCACACTGCAGAACAGGGGACACAACTGGGTCCACCCAGGCTCAGAAACAGAACAATCACATTGGACAGAGCAGGGAACTGTGAGATGCACATCTACCCCTACAACCCCACATCAGCCATGTAGGCCAAATGTACACTGTCCCAACTCAGACAGCCACCACCGCCCAAACAGTCACAATGTACATTGTACATTGTCACACAGTCTGCATGTCGACAAGAACAAGGCGCCTACACAATGCCAACATGCACCTCCCCTTCACAATGCAGGGGGACAAACAACACCTCCAGCAGGTCAGAACAGACAACCCATCAGTGATGCCCGAGACGAACACCACACCCCGACACCGACGTCCTACAACAGCCCATGGACATCCCACACAACCCACCACCAGGGCCAGGGCAGACAAGCTACTCAGAGGAGAACCCAGCCCCTGCAACAGACCACACAGCATGAAGCACCCGCAATCACGGCTGCCTCACAACACTTCACCCACCCACACATGGCAACCCAATGCCAGGTGGCAGAACGCCAAAAGGAGGTGGCCCAACATGTGAGGGTGTTGCCGAACCCATGGAATGCGAACTAGAACACAGACGTGGGTGTCCAATGCCCTTCAGGGACCACCTACACCCCACAAAGGAGACCCACACCTCCACAGAGACACATGCACATATCATGTTGAACTGGCTACGGGCACGTGCACCCGGCCCCTTTATTGGCAGGGCCTCATTTACAGTGACGCCTGTGCTGTATGTGTGTGGGGTGAGTATAAGCCAGCCCGCACGGAGTGCTTGGTGCTGCCAACAACCTGAACAGTGGACACCAGTGTAATGGAAACAGAAATCACCAGCATAACAATCAAATGCAGAGCAACATGGAGGGATCCGGAGCAAGGACAGAGGTCACCCAATATTCAGTCAGGGCGTTCCGTGAGTTTCAGTGCACTGACGTAGGGGCACTAGAGAAGAGCACGCTCATGTGAAGAAATTGCTAGGATTGTGTCCCTTCGGGTTAGTCCTGATGCAGATGCAGTGGGGTGTGTTACACCTGCATCAACTTCCTCATCAACATCCCAGGCCTCCCACACTGCCTGAGGTGACAGTTGCGTCCGCAGTCCACAGCGCAATACCCATGACTACCGCCACCAGTCTGCATTCCTGCCTTGGGGCTGTTGCCACCTGCCCTCCCAATGTCTGTGCCTTCTCCCGTCCACACACTTGACACATCCTCCTCATCATGGTCCCAGGTTTTCCCCACTGCATGAGGTGACATTGCTGTGCAACCTCACAACAGCACAAAACTCAATCAGTAACGGACAATGGCTTGCGGTGCACTGAGTCACTGGCACCTGGAGTGCTGAGCAGGGTATCAGGCCAATGATGGCATCCAAGACAGGTCTGAGCAACTCCGTAGGTCTGTCAGGACCACCGTTTTGACTCTGACAGATGGCGGTTGGAGGTGGTCCTTGCGGTGGTGGCGTGTGCCTCCTGCCGTGATGCGACGTCCGGGCCAGTCAAGACTCGATGCTTTGTGTGGGCCCTGGTGGCCCGCAGTTGAGGCCGGAGGATGCGGACAGGGCAGGGCCATAGACACATGGCGTTGATGACCCCAAGACCATCGCTACAGAGGCCATTCAATGTCCCAGAAGGAGGGGTCCCAGGCCTGAGCAGCACAGAGTTAGTGGCCCCGGATGCACTGCGGCCGGCACAGGCACCCAGCCACGGGACGGTGACTTGCGGTGCAGCCAGATGGGCCATGCGACCTGAGCGGGTCCCCATCAATGTCCGAGTTGTATGTTGCGAAGGGTTTCGGGGGACAGTGGAAGGTGTCCTCCAGGGCATGATGTGGAAGGTCTGATGTTATCTGGAAGCAGCAAATGGAGGAGTGGAAAGCGCAACCCTCGTTTCCACCAACAATTCGGTATCAGCTACATGAGGATGAATACTAGCCCCTACTCCATAGACTCAAATGCCACCAATGTGCGACCAGTGAGTGTCCATGCATGTCGGGGAACACACTTAGTGGCACAGGTGCTGAGAGGGGATGCAGTCTGTGATGATGCCGGTACACAGATGTGAACTCCAACATTGCCAAATCAAGACTCTGTGACCTACTGGACCGCAGTTTAGGCCGGAGGCAGCGGTCAGCATGGGCCCACAGACACATGTCGTGTGCCTGTGATGCATTGGTTTGCTTCACTGAAAGCAGGGAGTTCAGTGATATCACCCCTGCAGTAGGCATCCGGTCACTGACATGGTGTAATCAAGACTCAGTTCCAAATATGTGACATACCTGTCCGTGGTGTAGGCCTGAGACAGCGGTCAGCACGGCCCATTCGCAGAGTGTCGCCTGCATAGGTTGGATGGCCCCACCTGCCTGCATAGTTCAGGTTCAGTGGCACCACGTGTAGCCGGCTGACGATGAACAGGGTTAGTGGTACCACGTGTAGCCGGCTGACATTGAACAGGGTTAGTGGCACCACGTGTTGCAAGAAGCCCATATGGAACTATGCCTCACTGATCGGGGGGGGGGGTCTGGTGCTGTGGCCGCTGTCCCGGATTTGGGCTCACTGCCATTCATGACTCAGGACACAGTTTCACATATGGGACCGACTGGTCCGAAGAGTAGGCCGAAGGCGGCAGTGGAGTGCGTCAACGAGAAAGGAATAAAGCGGGCCTGTGTCGTGGAGGCCGTGATGGTCTGAGGTGGCTGCCAAGGTCACGGGCCTCGGGCTTGGAGCTTGCGCCGACACGTGGTGGTCCCTCCTTGACACACGCTGGTGTCGGCAGGTGATCAGTGTGGCCTGGCTGCGCAGGGGCGGGCCTGACAGGTTCGTGGTCCAGCGTGCCAGGGTCCGGCAGGCGCACAGCATCGCTGGCAACTCCACTCATGAGGACGGCGTCGACCTTGTGGCGGGGTGGGAGGTGCCACCCTGGCAGAGACGTGGGTCTTTCCGGAAGAGGACCACGCCCAGGCCTACGTGCTTTTTATTCACACCCCTATGCTGGCGTGGCGTACGCCAGGCCATCCCACTCTGGTGACGCTTAGGGGGGCATAACAGGCAACATTTCCGCGAGGTCCCCCACTGGCTGGGGTGACATGGTTGCGTCCACTGTCCACTGCACTCCATACACCAGCGGTGTATGTTGCCATGGATAGGGGTGTGTTCTGCATACTGCGGTGTGTCTAGCACATCTCCGCCACCCATGGCATTGTATACTTTCCCAATCATGGTTCTACTGCATCCTTCACACATGCCTGGTTGCCACCTCTCCACACATTGGGCTATTATGTGGCTGTGGTGCCATGCCGTTGCTGGCTCTTGTTCAGGGCTTGCCCATGTGAACATTGTAAGTTGTTCTGTCGTGTTTGGTGGGTGGGCATGTTGTTGTGTCTGTTGTATGTGATTTTGTGACGTGTGCATTGCCAGAGTTGTGATTTGCATGGTTGTGGAGTTGAGGTGTGTGGGGTGTTCATTTGGATATTGCCAAGGGGCTGTGCATTTCCCTTGTTGCCATCCTGGGAACGCTGGTTGATGATGGACTGTCGGAGGATGATGGTATCATGCACACTGGCTGTGTATTTGAAGGCGACATTGTTGGGTGTTCTGTTGTTGCCTGCACATTGGTGTGAGACGTGTGCTTCCTGTTGCGGTGATTGTGTGCTGTGTCACCAGGGGGCACAGGTAGTACATGCGTGCTGTGTATTGCCCCCAACACGTGCGTGCATCCTGCTATGGCGTATGGTCCTTGCTTCGTCTCCAGCGGATCCTGCGCATTGTGTTGTACGTATGGGGACTGGGGTACCAGGGTGATGGTGATGTCCAGGACAGGTGTGGGGGACTTGGATGTGGCTGGCTGTGAGACTCCTCCGACTCTGGCGGGTGTTGGATGGGGGGTCCCAGGGGCCAACAGGTGCAGCCACGCCATCAGCTTTGTGTGGGGTGGGATGTTGGTTGTCCGCTGTGTTGTTGCCGTAGGCCTGTTAGGCGATGATGGTCAGGATGCATAGGTTGGTTGTCCCTTGCAGCCTGTAGTGGACGGTGACATTGTCAGATGTTGGGTCTGTGCGGCTGGTACGTTTCCTGGGGTTCCGCTGTCTTTGTCTGTGCTGCGTCTGTGGTGATCCAGGGGGATGTGTTCCAGGCGTGGGTTGGGGTCCTGGGGTGGTGGAGGTGGGTGTTGTGGCCCTCTTGGGTGTCCGAGCTGCATGATGGGTGGCTCCATGGCATCTGTTGCCCTTCGGATGTGGCTCTGGGCTGTGCTCCCTTTTGTGGTGCTGGCTGCCGTTCGACTTTACACCAGGTCAGAGCAGGTGTAGATTTCCTGGTGCCAACGCGCCTTATCGCCTGTTTTGTGTTTTTATTGCAGATGTGTCGTTGTGAATGTTGAGGTGTGCTGTTGTCTCGGCTTTTGTCACGGGAACGCCTACTCTGCATCTCATTAGTGATACTTGCGGGGGTTCTCTGTGGCAATGTTTTTTGCGGCTGCTATCGCGGGTAAACTGGTGCTGTGGGCTGTTTACACCGGCTTGTGAATGGGGGTGTAAATTTATCACGACTTTGGCTGCGATAAAGTGCCGTTAATTCGGCGATAGTTCCTTGTGAATATGCCTCTGTGTGTAGTGGAATTATGTGGTATGTTGTGCAGTGAAATTATGTGGATAGAAATTATGTGGTATTTAGTGTATAGGAATTATGTAGAGTGGGATTATGTGTTATGGAGAGTAATTATGTGGTATGGTAGTCTGTGTTGTGGCGTGGTAACCTCAGGTTTAGTCTTCCTCGTTTCCACAGAAGCTCAACTATGAACTCAGTGACACAAAAAAAGATGGAATCACTGAGGAGCACTTGTGGACCTAGTCAGAGGGATGAGCAGGGCCACTGGAATGATGCGACTGTTTGGCTGCACCGACATTCGCACAATTATACATTTTCTGCATTAGCCACATAATTCATCATCTGCTCCCTAATCTGCAGATTTGAACAAAAAAGCCTTGTTTCTAGCTCAAACGGCTCAAACGTTACCAAAAATGCAGCGACAAGTGTTACAGCGTGGTGGAAGGCCCTTTGCAAATCTAGAATGGTCACCTGTTACTTATTGCTAAATGTGAGTGTTAAATTGGTACTAATGGTGTGCAAGCCACTCTTGCTTCCTTCTGCACCTCTCTTGCCTCTTGCCTCTTTCTGCATTTCTGTTGCTTCTTTCTCCACATTTCTTTCTTTTTCTGCACTACTCTTGCCTCTTTCTGCAAATCTCTTCTACTTTCTGCACCTCTCTTCCCTCTTTCTGCACCTCTCTTGCCTTTTTCTGTACCCCTCTTACGTCTTTCTGCACCCTTTTTGCATCTTTCTGCACCTCTGTTCCTTCTTTCTGAATTTCTTTTGTTTCTTTCTGCACCTGTTTTGCTTCTTTCTGCACCCCTCTTGTCTCTCTCTCCACCCCTCTTACCTCTTTCTGCACTTCTGTTGCTTCTTTCTGCACTTATCTTGCTTCTTTCTGCAACTCCCTTGCCTCTTTCTGCACCTCTATTGCCTCTTTCTGCAGTTCTCTTGCCTCCTTATGCTCTTCACTTGCCTCTTTCTGTAACTCTCTTGCCTCTTTCTGCATATCTCTGGCCTCTTTCTGCACCTCACTTGCTTCTTTCTGCACTCCTTTTGCCTGTTTCTGTACCCCTCTTACCTCTTTGTGCAACTCTCTTGCCTCTTTCTACAACTCTCTTCCCTCTTTCTGCACCACGCTTACCTCTTTCTGTACCTCTGTTCCTTCTTTCTTCACCTGTCTTGTCTCTTTCTGCACCCTTCGTGCCTCTTTCAGCACCTCTGTTGCTTCTTTCTGCAGTTCTCTTCTTCTTTCTGCACCCCTCCTGCCTCTTTCTGTACCCCTCTTGCCTCTTTGTGCACCTCTCCTACCCCTTTCTGCACCCCTCTTGCCTCTTTTTCCACCTCTGTTGGCTCTTTCTGCACCTCTTTTGCTTTGTTCTGCACTTCACTTGCCTCTTTCTGTACCACTCTTGCCTCTTTCTGCACCTCTGTTGGTTCTTTCTGCACTGCAATGGCTTATTCCTGCACCTCTGTGTAGAAATAAAAACCTTCTTAGGGGTTCACTGATACATCTGGTCCTTAAGACCAACAAGGAAGAGATTGGCACAGAAGCTGTAATATCAAAAAACATGTTTTATTAACCTCAGATGAGGGAGATTGCATCTTACGGTACCCGCAGGCCACTGTAGGAAGCATTCTAATGAGTGCAGAGAACAGGGTCTTTATATATGTATTTGTTACATAGTCAGCATAAAATCAAGGGGAGGTCCTAGCACATACAAGCATGCTTATTGACTAATATGGGTATACAAAATTTGCTTGCTCCACAAAGTGGGAGGGGAGACTAAACTGCTTACATGAGTAAGAATAGCCTGACAGTTCTATACTAGGAGCAGGTGCATTCTACCAGCTAGGTCTCTCTGAGCATGTGCAAGACTCTGGAAGAGGGAGAAAGCACATGGCGAGCACATGGCTAACTAAAATGGCTGCCAAGTACAAAATGGCTTTCAGCTCATGCTAACAGCGATTCCTGCAATCTTTAACATCTGTTCCAAATGTCTGCATCACTCTTGCCTTTTTCTGCACCCCTCTTCCCTTTTTCTGCACCTCTCTTGCCTCAGTCTGCCCACCTGTTCCCTCTTTCTGCACCCCTTTTTCCTGTTTCTGCAACTCTCTTGCCTTTTTCTGCAGTTCTCTTGCCTCCTTCTGTACCTCACTTGCCTCTTTTTGCACCTCTGTTGGTTCTTTTGCACTGCTCTTGCTTCTTTCTGCACCTCTCTTGCAAATTTCTGCACCCCTCTGGCCTCTTTCTGCACCCCTTTTACCTGTTTCTGCACCTCTCTTGCCTCTGTCTGCACCCCTGTTCCCTCTTTCTGTACCTCTTTTGCCTGTTTCTGAAACTCTCTTGCCTTTTCTGCGGTTCTCTTGACTCCTTCTACACCTCTGTTGCTTCTTTCTGCACTTCTCTTGCCTCTTTCTGTGCCCCTGTTGCTTCATTCTGCACTTTCCAAACTTCTTTCTGCACCTGTCTTGCTTCTTTCTGCACGCCTGTTGTCTCTTTCTGCACTCGTCTTCCCTCTTTCTGTACCTTTCTTGCCTGTTTCTACATCTCACTTGCCTCTTTCTGCACTTTTCTTGCTTCTTTCTACACCCCTGTTGCTTCTTTCAGCAATTCTCTTGCCTCTTTCTGCACTTCTCTTACCTCTTTCTGCACCTCTCTTGCTTCTTTCTGCACCTCACTTGCTTCTTTCTGCACTTCTCTTGCCTCTTTCTGCACATCTCTTCTACTTTCTGTACCTCTTTTGCCGCTTTCTGCACCTCTGTTGCCTCTTTCTGCACCTCACTTCCTTCTTTGTGCACCCCTCTTGCCTCTTTCTCCACCCCTCTTCCCTCTTTCTGCATTTCTGTTGCTTCTTTCTGCACTTCTCTTCCTTCTTTCTGCACCCCTCGTGCCTCCTTCTGTACCTCTGTTGCTTCTTTCTGCACTTCTCTTGGTTCTTTATTCACTGCTCCTCTTGCCTCTTTCTGCATCCCTCTTGCCTCTTTGAGCACCTCTTTTGCTTCTTTCTTCACTTCTCTCTCCTCTTTCTGCACCCCTCTTGCCTCTCTCTGCACCTCTTTTGCTTCTTTCTACACTTCTATTGCCTCTTTCTGCACTTTTCTTGCTTCTTTCTGCACCTCACTTACCTCTTTCAGCACCTCTGTTGCTTTTTTCTGCAGATCTCTTTCCTCTTTCTGCACCTCAATTGCCTCTTTCAGCACCTCTGTTGCTTTTTTCTGCAGATCTCTTGCCTCTTTCTGCACCCCTTTTTTCTCTTTCTGCACCTCTCTTGCCTCTTTCTGCACCCCTGTTCCCTGTTTCTGCACATTTCATGCCTGTTTCTGCACCTCTCTTGCCTCTTTCTGTACCTCTGTTGCCTCTTTCTGCACTTCTCTTGCTCTTTCTGCACCCTTCGCGCCTCTTTCAGCTCCACTGTTGGTTCTTTCTGCACTGCTCTTGCTTCTTTCTGCACCTCACTTGCCTCTTTCTGCACTTCTCTTGCTTCTTTCTACACCCTACTGCCTCTTTATGTACCTCTCTTGCCTCTTTGTGCACTTCTCCTATGTTTTTCTGCACCCCTCTTGCCTCTTTTTTCACCTCTGTTGGTTCTTTCTGCGCTGCTCTAGCTTCTTTCTGCACCTCACTTGCCTCCTTCTGTACTTCTCTTGCTTCTTTCTACAGCTCTGTTGCTTCTTTCAGCAATTCTATTGCCTCTTTCTGCACTTCTCTTCCTTCTTTCTGCACCCCCTCCTCTTTCTGTACCTCCCTTGCCTATTTCTGCACCTCTCTTGCCTCTTTATGCACTTCACTTGCTTCTTTCTGCACCTCTTTTGCCTCTTTCGGCACCTCTGTTGCTTCTTTCTGCACTTCTCTTGCCTCTTTCTGCACCTCTGAGTTAGAGGTAGTTTTAATACCCCTGCCCTATTAGGTACTAGGTCCTTACAGGGGAGGTCATGCCAATCACAGGGGTACCCCAACCCATAGTGTACCCTAGTGTATGCAGATGTTTTCACTGTATTCTAAGTGTCTTTCAGCATAGCACTGGCTCTGGGCCTAGATAGTCAGAGTCAGTTACCACTAGTACCAGTCAGCAAAAAGTTGGGGGCACAGGATGACTTTGCAACAAGGCCTCTTTCTGCACCTCTATTGGTTCTTTCTGCATATCTCTTGCTTCTTTCTGCACTTTTCTTTGTCTTTCTGGACTTCTGTTGCCTCTTTCTGCATTTCTCTTGCTTCTTTCTGCGCCTTTCTTCCTCTTTCTGCACATGTCCTACCTCTGTAGGCATAGTTAGAAATTAGCATTTAAAAAACCTTTGAAATTCACTGAAAAAACTATAGGTTTCAGGGACGTTATAGTTAGAAATTAGCATTTAAAAACCCTTTGAAATTCACTGAAAAAACCATAGGTTTCAGGGACGTTATAGTTAGAAATTAGCATTTAAAAAACCTTCGAAATTCACTGAAAAAACCATAGGCATCAGGGACGTTATAGTTAGAAATTCTCATTTAAAAAACCTTTGAAATTCACTGAAAAAACCATATGTTTCAGGGACATTATAGTTAGAAATTAGCATTTAAAAAATCATAGAAATTCACTGAAAAAAACACAGGTTTCAGGGACGTTATATTTAGTTGGACATTTCACTTGTACAAAACCGGAGAAATTCGGACGTTATAGTTAGTTGAGCTAAGTATAACTCGCGCCCCCACAATGCACTGCTTATGAACTCACATATTACATCACTCATGACATGGTCAGTGACATCACTGATGACATCACTGATGACATCTCAAATGACATCACTGATGACATCATCCAGTGACTGTGTGTTTCTGTAAAGTTTAAATATGTTTTATATATATATATATAGGCTAAGGTGTATTGAAGAATGAGTGGGTGTATGACTGTCTGAATGGATGATTTAGTAGGTGTGTGACTGACTGTATAAGTGAGTGATTAAACGTGTCTTACTGAATGCATGGGTTAGTGACTAAACTGTGTGAATGTCTGTATCAGTCTGTCTGTTGGTGTGTAAGCGGTTGCATGGGTTGGTGAGTAGCTACATGATTGTCTATATGGGTTATTGATTGCTTGTCTGAGTATCTGTATGGGTGCCTGAGTGTCTGTGTGGGTGGGTGGGGTGTGTGTGTGTGACTCACTGCATGGATGTGTGAGTGGGTGATTCACTGGGTGTATGGGTTCAAGAGTGCATCTGTGAGGGGCTGTATGGGTGGGTGAGTGTGTGTATGGCTGTGTTGGTGAGTGAATGGATGTCTCAGTGGTACATGAGTGAGTAACTACTTATGTGAAAGGCAGTATATGTGAGTGTGGGAGTATATAAATGACTATATGTGAGAGTGAGTGATTGTGAGAGTGGCTGTGTGGATGAGTGTTTGCTTGTGTCAGTGATTGTATAAGAGAGTAAGTATGTGTTAGTATCTGTGTGATATATAAAAGTTGCCCAGAAAACCTTTTTAGCCTCACAGCTAGCTCAGGCAGGAAATGTGTCCAAAACCTTGTTTCAGATCCTGAAAACCTTCACCAATCCCAAGGCATGCGAATCAGTAGAGGCTCCATCCCAAGTTTTATGCAATGACATTGATAGGTATTTCACTCAGAAGATAGATCTGATTTATGACAAAATCACACCTGCCTCCCCAGCCCTCCTCTCAAGTGTGCCTAGTAGCTCACAGCTGCTAGATAATTTCCTCTCGATAACTCTTGAAGCAGTAGAAGCGGCTTTGGGATTGGCTAAATCAGGATCCCCCAGAACATCATTCTGGCGAAAACTGCTGCTTGACTATCCACTCAGTTGGCTCCATATATCACTCCGCTTCTTAATCTCTCTTTGAAGGAGGGTTGGCTCCCACCTGAATGGAAGGCGGCTCCGATTATTCCGATCCGGAAAAATACTAAGGCCCCCATGGAAGATCTCTCGAATCTTCGCCCCATCTCTCTCCTCCCGCTCCTGAGCAAGGTTGTGGAGAAACATATTAATAAGCAGCTGTCTGACCATGTGGAATCCACGGGTGGTCTGGATCCTTCGCAATCTGGGTTTAGACCTAATTACAGCACGGAGGCCGCTGTACTAGCGGTCACGGATAACATCAAAATGACCCTAGATAGCGGCCACTCTACGATTCTGGTGCTGTTGGACCTCTCCACCGCATTTGATACGGTCTCGCACCAGATCTTGCTGGGGAGACTGGAGGAGATAAGACTGAGAGGTGTAGCATTGCAGTGGATGTCCAGCTTTCTTTCCTCTAGATCTCAGACCATCAATCTTGGCCCTTACTGTTCACAGGCTAGGGAGATAAAGAGGGGAGTCCCCCAGGGCTCATGTTTGAGCCCTACATTATTCAACATCTATGTGGCTCCCCTGGCTAATCTCTTGAGGACATGGGGCTTTGTTCCCATTTCCTATGCGGATGACACGCAACTGCTGTTCTCTTTTAATAAATTCACTCCCTCAGTTCAAGACACCTTTGCTTCAGGGATGAACGCAATCTCTATCTGGATGAAGGACAACTTCCTCCAGTTGAATGCCGGAAAGACGGAGCTTATGCTCTTTGGTGATGCCCCGCTGTGGTGGACACCCGAGTGGTGGCCAGAAGATCTCGGTGTTCCCCCCCACCTAAGACTTGTGTAAAACCTTTAGGCATCAGTCTTGATCAGGCTCTGACCTTAAAGAAGCAAGTGACTGCTACAGTCGGCTCTTGCTTTCATGTATTGGAATTACTACGGAGAGTCTTTCCACTGCTCCCTGACTCGTCACGTAGAACTCTTATGCAGGCGATGGTTCTGAGTCGCCTTGACTATTGTAATGCGCTTTTGATCTCGGCGAATGAGTCATCCCTGCAGCGTTTGCAGGTGGTTCAAAATACCGCTGCATGCCTTGTTTTGAACGCCCCCCCTAGGACTCCGTCCCTTCCACTTCTCCGCCGACTCCACTGGCTTCCAGTACACCAGCGGGTGCGGTTTAAGATCTGTTGTACGGTGTATAAGTCTCTTTATAATAAAGGCCCCTCTTACCTTGCCGAAAAACTCACCAGATACTCCCCTATTAGAACCCTCCGCTCTGGCACCAAATCCCTTCTGTAGTGGTATTTCACCTACGTGCCATTGATTTTCATTTATGAATCATGCATAACATAAATATCATTTGAATTTAATTTATAGGTGATCCGATCATTGTCACACATGTGATATTGGCTACTAATGATTTACAATGAGCGCTACTGAATGATAGTGTCAAAATGAACGACACGTTTTTACCTTTAGAATGTGATCTAACTATCAAGTCCCTTTTTGATTTTGTGTTTCACTGCAATCCAATGAGATGAATCATTGTTTAAAAGGGTGTCTTTTGAATGAAATCACTTACATTGACGAAGGCTAGGTGGCTGAAATGCGTTTGTCAGTATTCTAGTGTTTGTAATTATTTAAATAATAAAAAAATGCATCAACAATTATGGCCGGAGTGCGCAGCAATCTTTGAACTTTGTTGATTGCATGTTACGCAAGTTCGCCCTCGCGGCTGCTGCACTCGCTGTGGGGAGAGCGGAGGATTTGGCGAGCAACGTTCGAAAAGATATATATATATATATTCAATTCAAACCCGCTCTCCTTCACTCCTCAAAAGCAGGCACCGGCAACATGGAATGTGGAAAAAGTGTTTATTGGGCAAAAATACTCGTAGGACGACGCGTTTCCGTGGTCACAGCCACCTTGATCACATAGCGCGGCCGCCATTGCTCAAGCCTTAAATGCCACAAGTGAGTGTCAGAAAAGTAGTGGCCATGGAAAACATACTCATGTATACATGCATGAAAAATATAAATGACAAAATAAACAGTAATGTTTCATTGTAAAATCTATAACATGAAACATAAAATGAATTAATTAATTACTGTAGCAACAAATAAGAAAACTAACACACTTGTTTAAACAGAATAGTGCTATACAAAGTAAAGCAACACAATAAGGCACTCTACGAAATCCTCGGCATGATTGAAAATAAAACTACAATGTAGCCTTAATGTTGTAACCATGGTAATCTGCCTAGATGGAATGTGTACACATTTGAAAGTGTGGTGGCTCCAGCATATAGGTCAAAGTGAGAGGTTGGGACGAAAACAATGCAGTAAAGTGCCAACTCATATAAAAACAAGTTGATACAATCCAGGTACTCATGTACTGCGCAAAAAGAAGGCCAAGAGAGCAAATTCAACCCAAAGGGCTAAAATAGAAATGCACATAGCATGATTCATAAATGAAAATCAATGACACGTAGGTGAAATACCACTACAGAAATCAATCACATTCCATTATTCAAATTACCATGGACGTAATTTGCAGGTATTATTAAGCTCTGAAGGAGCCTAGTTTCTCACGCATAATTCCACCTGTGATTATTCCAACAGTACTTAAGGCTACTAAAAGAAAATTCATTGGAGAAAATGTATTCATATTTCATTCGAAATTTCATTTCAATGTTGTAGCTCACTGGGATGGTTCATAATCCCGGCAAAAGAGAGAGGGGGAGACAGGGTCAAACTCCTGAGCCAGCTGGAGGCTAAGTATATAATCAACCTACGAACCCGTATCCCATGGGGGTTAAATTGTGAAGAAGAACTTTGGTCTTTCATTGGCTAAATATAACTGTTATGAACCATCCCCGTGAGCTACAACATTGAAATGAAATTTCAAATGAAATATGAATACATTTTCTCCAATGAATTTTCCATGGTAATTTGAATAATGGAATGTGATTGATTTCTGTAGTGGTATTTCACCTACGTGCCATTGATTTTCATTTATGAATCATGCATACCATAAATATAATTTGAATTTAATTTATAGGTGATCCGATCATTGTCACACATGTGATATTGGCTACTAATGATTTACATTGAGCGCTACTGAATGATAGTGTCAAAATGAATGACACGATTTTTACCTTTAGAATGTGATCTAACTATCAAGTCCCTGTTTGATTTTGTGTTTCACTTCAATCCAATGAGATGAATCATTGTTTAAAAGGGTGTCTTTTGAATGAAATCACTGACATTGACGAAGGCCAGGTGGCTGAAACGCATTTGTCGGTATTCTAGTGTTTGTAATTATTTAAGTAATAAAAAAATACATCAACAATTATGGCCGGAGTGTACAGCAATCTTTGAACTTTGTTGATTGCATGTTACGCGAGTTCGCCCTCGCGGCTGCTGCACCCGCTGTGGGGAGAGCGGAGGATTTGGCGAGCAACGTTCGAAAAGATATATATATATATATATATATATATATAGATATATATAGATAATGATGGGGTCCCCGGGGCAGTAATCGGCCTCAGGAGGGGGGCCCCATGCCCCCCTCCATTTGTATTTTATAAAAAAGTTTGCTCAGGCCCCTGGGGATGGGGTCCCCAGGGCCCAAGAGGGTCAAGAGAGGGGGGGGCCACACAGCCCTGCTTCCTAAGATAAAAAAAAAAGAAACGGTAACTAGCCGGAGGTCCCGCCCCCTCAATGCAAGACTCTGCAAACGCGCCACCTGGGGTGCTTTGAGTTGGGGGATGAAGTCCCTGTTGGTACTGAGGGTCCTTAGGGGCCCACTAGCCCACCAGGTACCTCCAGTAAGCCCCACACAGTGGGATTGCTGAGAGGTGGTCCGAGGCCATGCCCCTTTTTACAATACTCTGCAAACGCGCCTCTTGGCGCACTTCTGGTGGGACGATGAGGTCCCCTTGTGTCCTGACGACTTTAGGACTAAAGTGGACTTCATCCCCCAAGCAGCAGTGTGCCAGGAGGCGCATTTGCAGAGTAGTGTAAAAAGGGGGCGTGGCCTCTGATCACTTCTCAGCAATCCAGCTGTGTGGGACTTACTGGAGGTAACAGGAGGGCTAGTTGGCCCCCAGGGATCCTCAGGAGGCAAGGGGCCTACATCCCCCAACCAAGAGCATGCCAGGAGGTGTGTTTGCAGAGTGGTGGAGAAAGGGGGCATGGCCTGTGTCCACCTCTCAGCCATCCCACTGTGTGGGGCTTACTGGAGGTAACAGGTAGTCTAGTTGGCCGCTAAGGACCCCCAGCAGCAAAGGGGACTTCTATCCCCATCCAAGAGCCCACCAGGGAGCGTGTTTGCAGAGTGGTGGGCAAAGGGGGCGTGGCCTGCTATGAGAACTTAGCAATCCTGCTGTGTGGGACTTACTGGAGGTAATAGGAGGGGGAGTTGGCCCCAAGGATGTTTTTGGGTGCCAACTACCCCTCCTGTTACCTCCAGTAAGTCCCACACAGTGGGATTGCTAAGAGGTCTTCAGAGGCCATGCCCCCCCTTTCTTCACTACTCTGCAAACGCGCCTCCTGGCACACTACTGTATGGGAGATGAAGTCAACTTTCCTCCTGAGGGACTTTGGGGGTCAAGAAGCCCTCCTGTTGCCTCCTGTAAGTCCTATGCAGCGGAATTCCTGAGCGCTGGTCGGAGGCCCAGCCCCCTTTCTCCACCACTCTGCAAACACGACTACTAGTTAAAGAAGCAATTGCAATGTAATAGGTCTCGTATTTGCGAGAGTTAGAGCTATTGGCGTTGTAAATGTAAAAAATGTTTACTAATGTTTTTTGGAGTGCTGTGGATGTACGTTGTGTGTAGTGGTATGTTCTGCAGTGAAATTATGTAGATCGAAAGTATGTGGTATTTAGTGTATAGGATTTATGTAGAGTGTGATTATGTGTTATGGAGAGTAATTATGTGGTATTGTAGTCTGTGTTGTGGAGTGGTAACGTCAAGTTTAGTCTTCCTCATTTCTATTGAAGCTAAACTATAAACTCAATAAGACAAAAAAAGAAGGAACCACTGAGGAGCACTTTTGTACGTAGTCAGAGGTATGAGCAGGGCCACTGGAATTATGCGACTGTTCGGCTACACTAATTTTTGCCTAATTATACATTTTCCACATTTGCACATAATACAACATCTGCTGCATAATCTGCAGATTTGAACAAAAAAACTTGTTTCTAGCTCAAACGGCTCAAACGTTACCAAAACTGCAGCGACAAGTGTTACAGCGTGGTGGAAGGCCCTTTGCAAAGCTAGAATGGTCACCTGTTACTTATTGCTAAATGTGAGTGCTAAATTGGTGCTAATGGTGTGCAAACCACTCTTGCTTCTTTCTGCGCCTCTCTTGCCTCTTTCTGCACCTCTCTTGTTTCTTTCTGCAACTCTCTTGTCTCTTACATCACTTCTCTTGCTTATTTCTGCACATCTGTTGCTTCTTTCAGTACTTCTCTTGCCTCTTTCTGTACTTTTCTTGCCTGTTTTCGCACCTCGTGCCTCTTTCTGCACCTCTGTTGCCTCTTTCTGCACCTCACTTTATTTTTTCTATACCCCTCTTGCCTCCTTCTGCACCCCTGTTCCCTCTTTCTGCACCTCTATTGCCGGTTTCTGCACCACTCTTGCCTCTTTCTGTACTGCTCTTGCCTCTTTCTGCATTTATGTTGCTTCTTTCTGCACTTCTCTTGTCTCTATCTACATTTCCGTTGCTTCTTTCTTCACTTCTCTTGCCTTTTTCTGCACCCCTCTTGCCTCTTTCTGCACCTCTGTTGCTTCTTTCTGCACTTCTCTTCCTTCTTTCTACACCTCTCTTCCTTCTTTCTGCACACCTCTTGCCTCTTTCTGCACCCCCTTCCCTCTTTCTGCCCTTATCTTGCCTCTTTCTGCACCTGTCCTGCCTCTTTCTGCAGTTCTCTTGCCTCCTTCTGCACCTCTGTTGCTTCTTTTAGCACTTCTCTTGCCTCTTTCTGCACTTCTGTTGCCTGTGTCTACACCTCTGTTGCCTCTTTCTGTACTTCTCATGCCTCTTTCTACATTTCTGTTGCTTCTTTGTATATTTTTCTTGCCTCTTTCTGCACCACTCATGCCTCTTTCTGCACCTCTCGTCCCTCTTTCTGCACCTCTCTTGCCTCCTTCTGCACCCCTGTTCCTTCTTTCTGCACCTCTCTTGCCTGTTTCTGCATCACTCTTGCCTCTTCCTGCACTGCTCTTGCCTCTTTCTGCACTTCTCTTGCCTCTTTCTGCATTTATGTTGCTTCTTTCTGTACTTCTCTTGTCTCTATCTACATTTCTCTTGCTTCTTTCTGTACTTCTATTGCCTTTTTCTGCACCCCTCTTGCCTCTTTCTGCACCTCTGTTGCTTCTTTCTGCACTTCTCCTCCTTCTTTCTACAATTCTGTTGCCTGTTTCTGCACCTCTGTTGCCTCTTTCTGCACTTCTTGTGCCTCTTTCTGCACCTCTCGTGCCTCCTTCTGCATGCCTGTTCACTATTTCTGCACCTCTCTTGCCTGTTTCTGCACCTCTCTTGCCTCTTTCTGCACTGCTCTTGCCTCTTTCTGCACTTCTCTTGCCTCTTTCTGCATTTATGTTGCTTCATTCTGCACTTTTCTTGTCTCTATCTACATTTCTCTTGCTTCTTTCTGCACTTCTCTTGCCTCTTTCTGCACCCCTCTTGCCTCTTTCTGCACCTCCATTGCTTCTTTCAGCACTTCTCTTGCTTCTTTCTATACCTCTCTTCCTTCTTTCTGCACCGCTCTTGCCTCTTTCTGCACCTCTCCTGCCTCTTTCTGCAGTTCTCTTGCCTCCTTCTGCACCTCTGTTGCTTCTTTTAGCACTTCTCTTGCCTCTTTCTGTACTTCTGATGCCTGTTTCTACACCTCTGTTGCCTCTTTCTACACTTCTCATTCCTCTTTCTACATTTCTGTTGCTTCTTTCTACACCCCTCTTGCCTCTTTCTGCACCCCTCTTGCCTCTTTCTGCACTTATCTTGCCTCTTTTTGCACCTCTCCTGCCTCTTTCTGCAGTTCATTTGCCTCCTTCTACACCTCTGTTACTCCTTTTAACAATTCTCTTGCCTGTTTCTGTACTTCTCTTGCCTGTTTCTGCACTTCTCTTGCCTCTTTCTGCACCTCTGTTGCTTTTTTCTACACTTATCTTGCCTCTTTCTACATTTCTGTAGATTTTTCTGCACTTCTCTTCCCTCTTTCTCCAGCTCTGTTGCTTCTTTATGCACTTCTCTTGCTTCTTTTTGCACCTCGTGTGCTTCTTTCTGCACCCCTCTTGCCTCTTTGTGCACCCCTCTTTGATCTTTCTGCACCTCTCTTGCCTATTTCTGCACCCCTCCTGCCTCTTTCTGCAGTTCTCTTGCCTCTTTCGGCACCCCTGTTGCTTCTTTCTGCACTTCTCTTGCCTCTTTCTGCACCCCTCCTGCCTCTTTCTGCACCACTGTTGGTTCTTTCTGTACCCCTCCTGCCTCTTTCTGCACCCCACTTCCCTCTTTCTGCACCTCTCTTGCCTGTTTCTGCATCTCTGTTGCTTCTTTCTGTACTTCTCTTGCATCTTTCTGCATTTCCGTTGCTTATTTCTGCACTTCTCTTCCCTCTTTCTATATTTCTGTTGCTTCTTTCTGCATTTCTCTTGCCTCTTTCTGCACCCTCTTGCCTCTTTCCGCACCTCTGTTGCTTCTTTCTGCACTTCTGTTGCTTTTTTCTGCACCTCTCTTGCTTCTTTCTGCGCCGCTCTTGACTCTGTCTGCACCCCTCTTCCCTCTTTCTGCACTTCACTTGCTTCTTTCTGCACCTCTCCTGCATCTTTTTGCAGTTCTCTTGCCTCTTTGTGCAACTCTGTTGCTTCTTTCTGCACTTTTCTTGCCTCTATCTGCACCCCTCTTGCCACTTTCTGCACCTCTGTTGGTTCTTTCTGTGCTTCTCTTGCTTCTTTCTGCATATCTCTTGCTTCTTTCTGCACCCCTCTTGCCTCTTTTTGCACCCCAATTCCCTCTTTCTGCACCACTCTTGCGTCTGTCTGCACCTGTGTTCCCTCTTTCTGCACATCACTTGCCTGTTTCTGCACCTCTTTTGCCTCTTTCTGCACTTCTCTTCCTCTTTCTGCACCTCTGTTGCTTCTTTCTACACCTCTCTTGCCTCGTTCTGCATGTCTGTTGCTTCTTTCTGTACCTCTCTTGCCTCTTTCTGCACTCCTCTTGTCTCTTTCTGCACCCCTCTTGCCTCTTCCTGCACTTCTGTTGCTTTTATCTGCACTTCACTTGCTTATTTCTGCGTCTCTCTTGCCTCTTTCTGCACCTCTCTTGCCTAGTTCTGCACCCCTCCTGCCTCTTTCTGCAGTTCTCTTGCCTCTTTCTGCACCCCTCCGGCCTCTTTCTGCACCACTGTTGGTTCTTTCTGTACCCCTCCTGCCTCTTTCTGCACGTCACTTCCCTCTTTCTGCACCTCTCTTGCCTGTTTCTGCATCTCTGTTGCTTTTATCTGCACTTCACTTGCTTCTTTCTGCATCTCTCTTGCCTCTTTCTGCACGTCTCTTGCCTAGTTCTGCACCCCTGTTGCTTCTTTCTGCACTTCTCTTGCCTCTTTCTGCACCCCTCCTGCCTCTTTCTGCACCACTGTTGGTTCTTTCTGTACCCCTCCTGCCTCTTTCTGCACCCCACTTCCCTCTTTATGCACCTCTCTTGCCTGTTTCTGCATTTCTGTTGCTTATTTCTGCACTTCTCTTCCCTCTTTCTATATTTCTGTTGCTTCTTTCTGCATTTCTCTTGCCTCTTTCTGCACCCTCTTGCCTCTTTCCGCACCTCTGTTGCTTCTTTCTGCACTTCTGTTGCTTTTTTCTGCACCTCTCATGCTTCTTTCTGCGCCGCTCTTGACTCTGTCTGCACCCCTCTTCCCTCTTTCTGCACTTCACTTGCTTCTTTCTGCACCTCTCCTGTCTCTTTTTGCAGTTCTCTTGCCTCTTTGTGCAACTCCGTTGCTTCTTTCTGCACTTTTCTTGCCTCTATCTGCACCCCTCTTGCCACTTTCTGCACCTCTGTTGGTTCTTTCTGTGCTTCTCTTGCTTCTTTCTGCATATCTCTTGCGTCTGTCTGCACCTGTGTTCCCTCTTTCTGCACATCTCTTGCCTGTTTCTGCACCTCTTTTGCCTCTTTCTGCACTTCTCTTCCTCTTTCTGCACCTCTGTTGCTTCTTTCTACACCTCTCTTGCCTCTTTCTGCATGTCTGTTGCTTCTTTCTGTACCTCTCTTGCCTCTTTCTGCACTCCTCTTGTCTCTTTCTGCACCCCTCTTGCCTCTTTCTGCACCTCTGTTGCTTTTATCTGCACTTCACTTGCTTCTTTCTGCATCTCTCTTGCCTCTTTCTGCAACCCTCTTGCCTCTTTCTGCACCCATCTCCCCTCTTTCTGCACCTCTGTTGCTTTTTTCTGTACTTCTTTTGCCTCTGTCTGCACCTCTGTTGCTTCTTTCAGCACTTCTCTTGCCTCTTTCTGCCCTTCTCTTGCCTCTTTCTTCACCTCTCTTGCCACGTTTTGCACTTCTCTTGCCTCTTTCTGCACCTCACTTGCTTCTTTTTGCAACTCTCTTGTCTCTTTCATCACTTCTCTTGCATCTTTCTGCACCTCTGTTGCTTCTTTCAGCACTTCCCTTGCCTTTTTCTGCACTTTTTCTGCCTGTTTCTGCATCTCTCTTGCCAGTTTCTGCACCTCTGTTGCCTCTTTATGCACCTCACTTGCTTCTTTCTGCACCCCTCATGCCTCTTTCTGCACCTCCATTGCTTCTTTCTGCACTTCTCTTGCTTCTTTCTACACCTCTCTTCCTTCTTTCTGCACCGCTCTTGCCTCTTTCTGCACCTCTGTTGCTTTTTTCTGTACTTCTTTTGCCTCTGTCTGCACCTCTGTTGCTTCTTTCAGCACTTCTCTTGCCTCTTTCTGCACTTCTCTTGCCTCTTTCTTCACCTCTCTTGCCACGTTTTGCACTTCTCTTGCCTCTTTCTGCACCTCACTTGCTTCTTTTTGCAACTCTCTTGTCTCTTTCATCACTTCTCTTGCATCTTTCTGCTCCTCTGTTGCTTCTTTCAGCACTTCCCTTGCCTCTTTCTGCACTTTTTTTGCCTGTTTCTGCATCTCTCTTGCCACTTTCTGCACCTCTGTTGCCTCTTTATGCACCTCACTTGCTTCTTTCTGCACCCCTCTTGCCTCTTTCTGCACCTTCATTGCTTCTTTCTGCACTTCTCTTGCTTCTTGCTACACCTCTCTTCCTTCTTTCTGCACCACTCTTGCCTCTTTCTGCACCCCTCTTCCCTCTTACTGCCCTTCTATTGCCTCTTTCTGCACCTCTCCTGCCTATTTCTGCAGTTCTCTTGCCTCCTTCTGCACCTCTGTTGCTTCTTTTAGCACTTCTCATGCCTCTTTCTACATTTCTGTTGCTTCTTTCTACACCCCTCTTGCCTCTTTCTGCACCCCTCTTGCCTCTTTCTGCACTTATCTTGCCTCTTTTTGCACCTCTCCTGCCTCATTCTGCAGTTCACTTGCCTCCTTCTACACCTCTGTTACTCCTTTTAACAATTCTCTTGCCTGTTTCTGCACTTCTCTTGCCTGTTTCTGCACTTCTCTTGCCTCTTTCTGCACCCTGTTGCTTTTTTCTACACTTATCTTGCCTCTTTCTATATTTCTGTAGCTTTTTCTGCGCTTCTCTTGCCTCTTTCTCCAGCTCTGTTGCTTCTTTATGCACTTCTCTTGCTTCTTTTTGCACCTCATGTGCTTCTTTCTGCACCCCTCTTGCCTCTTTCTGCACCCCTCTTTGATTTTTCTGCACCTCTCTTGCCTCTTTCTGCACCCCTCCTGCCTCTTTCTGCAGTTCTCTTGCCTCTTTCTGCACCCCTGTTGCTTCTTTCTACACTTCTCTTGCCTCTTTCTGCACCCCACTTCCCTCTTTCTGCACCTCTCTTGCCTGTTTCTGCATCTCTGTTGCTTCTTTCTGTACTTCTCTTGCATCTTTCTACATGTCTGTTGCTTCTTTCTGCACTTCTCTTCCCTCTTTCTATATTTCTGTTGCTTCTTTCTGCATTTCTCTTGCCTCTTTCTGCACCCTCTTGCCTCTTTCCGCACCTCTGTTGCTTCTTTCTGCACCTCTGTTGCTTTTTTCTGCACCTCTCTTGCTTCTTTCTGCACCGCTCTTGACTCTGTCTGCACCCCTCTACCCTCTTTCTGCACTTCTCTTGCTTCTTTCTGCACCTCTCCTGCCTCTTTTTGCAGTTCTCTTGCCTCTTTGTGCAACTCTGTTGCTTCTTTCTGCACTTTTCTTGCCTCTTTCTGCACCCCTCTTGCCACTTTCTGCACCTCTGTTGGTTCTTTCTGTACTTCTCTTGCTTCTTTCTGCATATCTCTTGCTTCTTTCTGCACCCCTCTTGCCTCTTTTTGCACCCCAATTCCCTCTTTCTGCACCACTCTTGCCTCTGTCTGCACCGGTGTTCCCTCTTTCTGCACATCTCTTGCCTGTTTCTGCACCTCTTTTGCCTCTTTCTGCACTTCTCTTCCTCTTTCTGCACCTCTGTTGCTTCTTTCTACACTTCTCTTGCCTCTTTCTGCATGTCTGTTGCTAAATGTGAGTGTTAAATTGGTACTAATGGTGTGCAAGCCACTCTTGCTTCCTTCTGCGCCTCTCTTGCCTCTTTCTGCATTTCTGTTGCTTCTTTCTCCACATTTCTTTCTTTTTCTGCACTTCTCTTGCCTCTTTCTGCAAATCTCTTCTACTTTCTGCACCTCTCTTCCCTCTTTCTGCACGTTTGTTGCCTCTTTCTGCACCTCATTTGCTTCTTACTGTACCTCTCTTGCCTCTTTCTGCACTCCTCTTGTCTCTTTCTGCATCCCTCTTGCCTCTTTCTGCACCTCTGTTGCTTTTTTCTGCACTTCACTTGCTTCTTTCTGCACCTCTCTGGCCTCTTTCTGCCACCCTCTTGCCTCTTTCTGCACCCATCTTCCCTCTATCTGCACCTCTGTTGCTTTTTTCTGTACTTCTTATGACTCTTTCTGAACCTCTGTTGCTTCTTTCAGCACTTCTCTTGCCTCTTTCTGCACTTCTCTTACCTCTTTCTTCACCTCTCTTGCCACGTTTTGCACTTCCCTTGCCTCTTTCTGTACCTCACTTGCTTCTATTTGCAACTCTCTTGTCTCTTTCATCACTTCTCTTTTATCTTTCTGCACCTCTGTTGCTTCTTTCAGCACTTCCCTTGCCTCTTTCTGCACTATTTTTGCCTGTTTCTGCATCTCTCTTGCCACTTTCTGCACCTCTGTTGCCTCTTTATGCACCTCAATTGCTTTTTTCTGCACCCCACTTGCTTCTTTCTGCACCCCTTTTCCCTCTTTCTTCACCTCTCTTGCCTCTTTCTGCACCTCTCTTGCTTCTTTCTGCACCTCTGTTGCTTCTTTCAGCAAGTCTCTTGCCTCTTTCTGCAGTTCTCTTGCCTGTTTCTGCATCTCTCTTGCTGCTTTCTGCACCACTGTTGCCTCTTTCTGCGCCTCACTTGCTTCTTTCTTCAACCCTCTTGCCTCTTTCTGCACCACTTTTCCTTCTTTTGCACCTCTCTTGACTGTTTTTGCACATCTCTTGCCTCTTTCTGCACTTCTCTTGCCTCTTTATGCACCTCTATTGCTTCTTTCTGCACTTCTCTTGCCTCTTTCTACATTTCTGTTGCTTCTTGCTGCACTCTAGCCTCTTTCTGCATTTATGTTCCTTCTTTCTACATTTCTGTTGCTTCATTCTGAACTTCTCTGGCCTCTTTCTGCACCCCTGTTTGTTCTTTATGCACTTCTCTTGCTTCTTTCTGCACCTCTCTTGCTTCTTTCTGCACTTCTCTTGCCTCTTTCTGCACTCTGTTGCTTTTTTCTACACTTATCTTGCCTCTTTCTATATTTCTGTAGCTTTTTCTGCGCTTCTCTTGCCTCTTTCTGCACTCTGTTGCTTTTTTCTACACTTATCTTGCCTCTTTCTATATTTCTGTAGCTTTTTCTGCGCTTCTCTTGCCTCTTTCTCCAGCTCTGTTGCTTCTTTATGCACTTCTCTTGCTTCTTTTTGCACCTCATGTGCTTCTTTCTGCACCCCTCTTGCCTCTTTCTGCACCCCTCTTTGATTTTTCTGCACCTCTCTTGCCTCTTTCTGCACCCCTCCTGCCTCTTTCTGCAGTTCTCTTGCCTCTTTCTGCACCCCTGTTGCTTCTTTCTACACTTCTCTTGCCTCTTTCTGCACCCCACTTCCCTCTTTCTGCACCTCTCTTGCCTGTTTCTGCATCTCTGTTGCTTCTTTCTGTACTTCTCTTGCATCTTTCTACATTTCTGTTGCTTCTTTCTGCACTTCTCTTCCCTCTTTCTATATTTCTGTTGCTTCTTTCTGCATTTCTCTTGCCTCTTTCTGCACCCTCTTGCCTCTTTCCGCACCTCTCTTGCTTCTTTCTGCACCGCTCTTGACTCTGTCTGCACCCCTCTACCCTCTTTCTGCACTTCTCTTGCTTCTTTCTGCACCTCTCCTGCCTCTTTTTGCAGTTCTCTTGCCTCTTTGTGCAACTCTGTTGCTTCTTTCTGCACTTTTCTTGCCTCTTTCTGCACCCCTCTTGCCACTTTCTGCACCTCTGTTGGTTCTTTCTGTACTTCTCTTGCTTCTTTCTGCATATCTCTTGCTTCTTTCTGCACCCCTCTTGCCTCTTTTTGCACCCCAATTCCCTCTTTCTGCACCACTCTTGCCTCTGTCTGCACCGGTGTTCCCTCTTTCTGCACATCTCTTGCCTGTTTCTGCACCTCTTTTGCCTCTTTCTGCACTTCTCTTCCTCTTTCTGCACCTCTGTTGCTTCTTTCTACACTTCTCTTGCCTCTTTCTGCATGTCTGTTGCTAAATGTGAGTGTTAAATTGGTACTAATGGTGTGCAAGCCACTCTTGCTTCCTTCTGCGCCTCTCTTGCCTCTTTCTGCATTTCTGTTGCTTCTTTCTCCACATTTCTTTCTTTTTCTGCACTTCTCTTGCCTCTTTCTGCAAATCTCTTCTACTTTCTGCACCTCTCTTCCCTCTTTCTGCACGTTTGTTGCCTCTTTCTGCACCTCATTTGCTTCTTACTGTACCTCTCTTGCCTCTTTCTGCACTCCTCTTGTCTCTTTCTGCATCCCTCTTGCCTCTTTCTGCACCTCTGTTGCTTTTTCTGCACTTCACTTGCTTCTTTCTGCACCTCTCTTGCCTCTTTCTGCCACCCTCTTGCCTCTTTCTGCACCCATCTTCCCTCTATCTGCACCTCTGTTGCTTTTTTCTGTACTTCTTATGACTCTTTCTGAACCTCTGTTGCTTCTTTCAGCACTTCTCTTGCCTCTTTCTGCACTTCTCTTACCTCTTTCTTCACCTCTCTTGCCACGTTTTGCACTTCCCTTGCCTCTTTCTGTACCTCACTTGCTTCTATTTGCAACTCTCTTGTCTCTTTCATCACTTCTCTTTTATCTTTCTGCACCTCTGTTGCTTCTTTCAGCACTTCCCTTGCCTCTTTCTGCACTATTTTTGCCTGTTTCTGCATCTCTCTTGCCACTTTCTGCACCTCTGTTGCCTCTTTATGCACCTCAATTGCTTTTTTCTGCACCCCACTTGCTTCTTTCTGCACCCCTTTTCCCTCTTTCTTCACCTCTCTTGCCTCTTTCTGCACCTCTCTTGCTTCTTTCTGCACCTCTGTTGCTTCTTTCAGCAAGTCTCTTGCCTCTTTCTGCAGTTCTCTTGCCTGTTTCTGCATCTCTCTTGCTGCTTTCTGCACCTCTGTTGCCTCTTTCTGCGCCTCACTTGCTTCTTTCTTCAACCCTCTTGCCTCTTTCTGCACCACTTTTCCTTCTTTTTGCACCTCTCTTGACTGTTTTTGCACATCTCTTGCCTCTTTCTGCACTTCTCTTGCCTCTTTATGCACCTCTATTGCTTCTTTCTGCACTTCTCTTGCCTCTTTCTACATTTCTGTTGCTTCTTGCTGCACTCTAGCCTCTTTCTGCATTTATGTTCCTTCTTTCTACATTTCTGTTGCTTCATTCTGAACTTCTCTGGCCTCTTTCTGCACCCCTGTTTGTTCTTTATGCACTTCTCTTGCTTCTTTCTGCACCTCTCTTGCTTCTTTCTGCACTTCTCTTGCCTCTTTCTGCACTCTGTTGCTTTTTTCTACACTTATCTTGCCTCTTTCTATATTTCTGTAGCTTTTTCTGCGCTTCTCTTGCCTCTTTCTGCACTCTGTTGCTTTTTTCTACACTTATCTTGCCTCTTTCTATATTTCTGTAGCTTTTTCTGCGCTTCTCTTGCCTCTTTCTCCAGCTCTGTTGCTTCTTTATGCACTTCTCTTGCTTCTTTTTGCACCTCATGTGCTTCTTTCTGCACCCCTCTTGCCTCTTTCTGCACCCCTCTTTGATTTTTCTGCACCTCTCTTGCCTCTTTCTGCACCCCTCCTGCCTCTTTCTGCAATTCTCTTGCCTCTTTCTGCACCCCTGTTGCTTCTTTCTACACTTCTCTTGCCTCTTTCTGCACCCCACTTCCCTCTTTCTGCACCTCTCTTGCCTGTTTCTGCATCTCTGTTGCTTCTTTCTGTACTTCTCTTGCATCTTTCTACATTTCTGTTGCTTCTTTCTGCACTTCTCTTCCCTCTTTCTATATTTCTGTTGCTTCTTTCTGCATTTCTCTTGCCTCTTTCTGCACCCTCTTGCCTCTTTCCGCACCTCTGTTGCTTCTTTCTGCACCTCTGTTGCTTTTTTCTGCACCTCTCTTGCTTCTTTCTGCACCACTCTTGACTCTGTCTGCACCCCTCTACCCTCTTTCTGCACTTCTCTTGCTTCTTTCTGCACCTCTCCTGCCTCTTTTTGCAGTTCTCTTGCCTCTTTGTCCAACTCTGTTGCTTCTTTCTGCACTTTTCTTGCCTCTTTCTGCACCCCTCTTGCCACTTTCTGCACCTCTGTTGGTTCTTTCTGTTCTTCTCTTGCTTCTTTCTGCATATCTCTTGCTTCTTTCTGCACCCCTCTTGCCTCTTTTTGCACCCCAATTCCCTCTTTCTGCACCACTCTTGCCTCTGTCTGCACCGGTGTTCCCTCTTTCTGCACATCTCTTGCCTGTTTCTGCACCTCTTTTGCCTCTTTCTGCACTTCTCTTCCTCTTTCTGCACCTCTGTTGCTTCTTTCTACACTTCTCTTGCCTCTTTCTGCATGTCTGTTGCTAAATGTGAGTGTTAAATTGGTACTAATGGTGTGCAAGCCACTCTTGCTTCCTTCTGCGCCTCTCTTGCCTCTTTCTGCATTTCTGTTGCTTCTTTCTCCACATTTCTTTCTTTTTCTGCACTTCTCTTGCCTCTTTCTGCAAATCTCTTCTACTTTCTGCACCTCTCTTCCCTCTTTCTGCACGTTTGTTGCTTCTTTCTGCACCTCATTTGCTTCTTACTGTACCTCTCTTGCCTCTTTCTGCACTCCTCTTGTCTCTTTCTGCATCCCTCTTGCCTCTTTCTGCACCTCTGTTGCTTTTTTCTGCACTTCACTTGCTTCTTTCTGCACCTCTCTTGCCTCTTTCTGCCACCCTCTTGCCTCTTTCTGCACCCATCTTCCCTCTATCTGCACCTCTGTTGCTTTTTTCTGTACTTCTTATGACTCTTTCTGAACCTCTGTTGCTTCTTTCAGCACTTCTCTTGCCTCTTTCTGCACTTCTCTTACCTCTTTCTTCACCTCTCTTGCCACGTTTTGCACTTCCCTTGCCTCTTTCTGTACCTCACTTGCTTCTATTTGCAACTCTCTTGTCTCTTTCATCACTTCTCTTTTATCTTTCTGAACCTCTGTTGCTTCTTTCAGCACTTCCCTTGCCTCTTTCTGCACTATTTTTGCCTGTTTCTGCATCTCTCTTGCCACTTTCTGCACCTCTGTTGCCTCTTTATGCACCTCAATTGCTTTTTTCTGCACCCCACTTGCTTCTTTCTGCACCCCTTTTCCCTCTTTCTTCACCTCTCTTGCCTCTTTCTGCACCTCTCTTGCTTCTTTCTGCACCTCTGTTGCTTCTTTCAGCAAGTCTCTTGCCTCTTTCTGCAGTTCTCTTGCCTGTTTCTGCATCTCTCTTGCTGCTTTCTGCACCTCTGTTGCCTTTTTCTGCGCCTCACTTGCTTCTTTCTTCAACCCTCTTGCCTCTTTCTGCACCACTTTTCCTTCTTTTTGCACCTCTCTTGACTGTTTTTGCACATCTCTTGCCTCTTTCTGCACTTCTCTTGCCTCTTTATGCACCTCTATTGCTTCTTTCTGCACTTCTCTTGCCTCTTTCTACATTTCTGTTGCTTCTTGCTGCACTCTAGCCTCTTTCTGCATTTATGTTCCTTCTTTCTACATTTCTGTTGCTTCATTCTGAACTTCTCTGGCCTCTTTCTGCACCCCTGTTTGTTCTTTATGCACTTCTCTTGCTTCTTTCTGCACCTCTCTTGCTTCTTTCTGCACTTCTCTTGCCTCTTTCTGCACTCTGTTGCTTTTTTCTACACTTATCTTGCCTCTTTCTATATTTCTGTAGCTTTTTCTGCGCTTCTCTTGCCTCTTTCTCCAGCTCTGTTGCTTCTTTATGCACTTCTCTTGCTTCTTTTTGCACCTCATGTGCTTCTTTCTGCACCCCTCTTGCCTCTTTCTGCACCCCTCTTTGATTTTTCTGCACCTCTCTTGCCTCTTTCTGCACCCCTCCTGCCTCTTTCTGCAGTTCTCTTGCCTCTTTCTGCACCCCTGTTGCTTCTTTCTACACTTCTCTTGCCTCTTTCTGCACCCCTCCTGCCTCTTTCTGCACCCCACTTCCCTCTTTCTGCACCTCTCTTGCCTTTTTCTGCACCCCTGGTTCCCTCTTTTTGCACCTCTCTTGCCTGTTTCTGCATCTCTGTTGCTTCTTTCTGTACTTCTCTTGCATCTTTCTACATTTCTGTTGCTTCTTTCTGCACTTCTCTTGCCTCTTTCTATATTTCTGTTGCTTCTTTCTGCATTTCTCTTGCCTCTTTCTGCACCCTCTTGCCTCTTTCCGCACCTCTGTTGCTTCTTTCTGCACCTCTGTTGCTTTTTTCTGCACCTCTCTTGCTTCTTTCTGCACCTCTCTTGACTCTGTCTGCACCCCTCTACCCTCTTTCTGCACTTCTCTTGCTTCTTTCTGCACCTCTCCTGCCTCTTTTTGCAGTTCTCTTGCCTCTTTGTGCAACTCTGTTGCTTCTTTCTGCACTTTTCTTGCCTCTTTCTGCACCCCTCTTGCTACTTTTTGCACCTCTGTTGGTTCTTTCTGTACTTCTCTTACTTCTTTCTGCATATCTCTTGCTTCTTTCTGCACCCCTCTTGCCTCTTTTTGCACCCCAATTCCCTCTTTCTGTACCACTCTTGCCTCTGTCTGCACCGGTGTTCCCTCTTTCTGCACATCTCTTGCCTGTTTCTGCACCTCTTTTGCCTCTTTCTGCACTTCTCTTCCTCTTTCTGCACCTCTGTTGCTTCTTTCTACACTTCTCTTGCCACTTTCTGCATGTCTGTTGCTAAATGTGAGTGTTAAATTGGTACTAATGGTGTGCAAGCCACTCTTGCTTCCTTCTGCGCCTCTCTTGCCTCTTTCTGCATTTCTGTTGCTTCTTTCTCCACATTTCTTTCTTTTTCTGCACTTCTCTTGCCTCTTTCTGCAAATCTCTTCTACTTTCTGCACCTCTCTTCCCTCTTTCTGCACGTTTGTTGCCTCTTTCTGCACCTCATTTGCTTCTTACTGTACCTCTCTTGCCTCTTTCTGCACTCCTCTTGTCTCTTTCTGCATCCCTCTTGCCTCTTTCTGCACCTCTGTTGCTTTTTCTGCACTTCACTTGCTTCTTTCTGCACCTCTCTTGCCTCTTTCTGCCACCCTCTTGCCTCTTTCTGCACCCATCTTCCCTCTATCTGCACCTCTGTTGCTTTTTTCTGTACTTCTTATGACTCTTTCTGAACCTCTGTTGCTTCTTTCAGCACTTCTCTTGCCTCTTTCTGCACTTCTCTTACCTCTTTCTTCACCTCTCTTGCCACGTTTTGCACTTCCCTTGCCTCTTTCTGTACCTCACTTGCTTCTATTTGCAACTCTCTTGTCTCTTTCATCACTTCTCTTTTATCTTTCTGCACCTCTGTTGCTTCTTTCAGCACTTCCCTTGCCTCTTTCTGCACTATTTTTGCCTGTTTCTGCATCTCTCTTGCCACTTTCTGCACCTCTGTTGCCTCTTTATGCACCTCAATTGCTTTTTCTGCACCCCACTTGCTTCTTTCTGCACCCCTTTTCCCTCTTTCTTCACCTCTCTTGCCTCTTTCTGCACCTCTCTTGCTTCTTTCTGCACCTCTGTTGCTTCTTTCAGCAAGTCTCTTGCCTCTTTCTGCAGTTCTCTTGCCTGTTTCTGCATCTCTCTTGCTGCTTTCTGCACCTCTGTTGCCTCTTTCTGCGCCTCACTTGCTTCTTTCTTCAACCCTCTTGCCTCTTTCTGCACCACTTTTCCTTCTTTTTGCACCTCTCCTTGACTGTTTTTGCACATCTCTTGCCTCTTTCTGCACTTCTCTTGCCTCTTTATGCACCTCTATTGCTTCTTTCTGCACTTCTATTGCCTCTTTCTACATTTCTGTTGCTTCTTGCTGCACTCTAGCCTCTTTCTGCATTTATGTTCCTTCTGTCTACATTTCTGTTGCTTCATTCTGAACTTCCACGGCCTCTTTCTGCACCCCTGTTTGTTCTTTATGCACTTCTCTTGCTTCTTTCTGCACCTCTCTTGCTTCTTTCTGCACCCCTCTTGTCTCTTTCTGCACCCCTCTCCCCTCTTTCTGCATCCATCTCACCTCTTTCTGCACCCCTGTTCCCTCTTTCTGCACCTCTCTTGCCTGTTTCTGCAACTCTCTTGACTCTTTCTGCAGTTCTCCTACCTCCTTCTTCACCTCTGCTCCTTCTTTCTGCACTTCTCTAGCCTCTTTATGCACCCCTCTTGCCTCTTTTTGCACCCCTGTTGCTTCTTTCTGTACCTCTCTTGCTTATTTCTGCACCTCACTTGCTTCTTTATGCACCCCTCTTGCCTCTTTCTGCACCCCTCTTCCCTCTTTCTGCACTTTTCTTGTTTCTTTTGTCAACTCTCTTGTCTCTATCAGCGCTTCTTTTGCTTCTTTCTGCACTTGTCTTGCCTCTTTCTACACCTCTCTTGCCTGTGCATGCACTTCTCCTGCCTCTTTCCACACCTCTCTTGCCTGTGTATGTACTTCTCTTACCTCTTTCTGCACCTCTGTTGCTTCTTTCAGCACTTCTCTTGCCTCTTTCTGCACTTCTCTTGCCTCTTTCTTCACCTCTCTTGCCCCTTTTGCACTTATCTTTCCTCTTTCTGCATTTCACTGGCTTCTATTTGCCACTCTCTTGTCTCTTTCATCACTTCTCTTGCTTCTTTCTGCACTTTTGTGGCTTCTTTCATCACTTCTCTTGCTTCTTTCTGCACCTCTCTTGCTTCTTTCAGCACTTCTCTTCCTCTTTCTGTACCAATCTTGCTTCTTTCTGCATCTCTCTTGCCGCTTTCTGCATCTCTGTTGCCTCTTTCTGCTTCTCACTTGCTTCTTTCTGCACCCCTCTTGCCTCTTTCTGCACCCCTCTTCCCTCTTTCTTCACCTCTCTTGCCTGTTTCTGCATCTCTGTTGCCTATTTCTGTATTTCTCTTCCCTCTTTCTGCACCTCTATTGCTTCTTTCTGTATTTCTCTTGCCTCATTCTGCATTTCTGTTGCTTCTTTCTGCACTTCTCTAGCCTCTTTCTGCATGTCTGTCCCTTCTTTCTGCACTTCTCTTGCCTCTTTCTGCATTACTGTTGCTTCTTTCTGCACTTCTCTGGCCTCTTTCTGCACCCCTTTTTTTGTTTCTGCACTTCTCTTGCTTCTTTCTGCTCCTCTCTTGCATCTTTCTGCACCCCTCTTGCCTCTTTCTGAACCCCTCTTCCCTTTTTCTGCATCCCTCCTGCCTCTTTCTACACCCCTGTTCCCTCTTTCTGCACCTCTCTTGCCTGTTTCTCCAACTCTCTTGCCTTTTTCTGCAGATCTCTTACCTCCTCCTGCACCTCTGTTGCTTCTTTCTGCACTTCTCTAGCCTCTTTCTGCACCCCTCTTGCCTCTTTCTGCACCCCTGTTGCTTCTTTCTGTACCTCTCTTGCTTCTTTCTGAACCCCTCTTGCCTCTTTCTGCACCCCGTTCCCTATTTCTGCTCCTCTCTTGCCTCTTTCTGTACCTCTCTTGTCTCTTTCTGCAACTCTCTTGCCTCTTTCTGCACCTCACTCTCTTCTTTCTGTACGTCTCTTGCTTCTTTCTGTGCCCCTGTTGCCTCTTTCTGCACTCGTCTTCCCTCTTTCGGCACCTCTCTTGTCTCTTTGTGCACCTCTCTTGTCTCTTTGTTCATCTCTCTTGTCTCTTCGTGCATATCTCTTGCCTCTTTCCGCTCTTCTGTTGTCTCTTTCTCCACCTCTGTTGCTTCTTTCTGCACATCTCTTGCCTCTTTCTGCATTTCTGTTCCTAATTTCTGCACCTCTATTGCCTCTTTTTGCACTTCTCTTGTCTCTTTCTGCACCTCTGTTGCTTCTTTCTGCTTTTCTCTTGCCTCTTTCTGCACCCCTCTTGCATCTTTCTGCACCTCTGTTGCTTCTTTTTGCATTTCTCTTGCTTCTTTCTGCACCTCACTTGCTTCTTTATGCACCCCTCATGCTTCTTTCTGCACCCCTATTCCCTCCTTCTGCACCTCTCTTGCCTCTGTCTGCACCCCTGTTCCCTATCTATGCACCTCTCTTGCCTGTTTCTGCAACTCTCTTGCCTCTTTCTGCATTTCTATTCCTTCTTTCTGCACTTTTCTTGCCTCTTTCTGCACCTCTCTTGCTTCTTACAGCACTTCTCCTGCCTCTTTCAGTACCCCTCTTGCGTCTTTATGCACCTCTGTTGCTTCTTTTTGCATTTCTCTTGCTTCTTTCTGCACCTCACTTGCTTCTTTATGCCCCCTCATGCTTCTTTCTGCACCCCTGTTCCCTCCTTCTGCACCTCTCTTGCCTCTGTCTGCACCCCTGTTCCCTATCTATGCACCTCTCTTGCCTGTTTCTGCAACTCTCTTGCCTCTTTCTGCAGTTCTCTTGCCTCCTTCTTCACCTCTGTTGCTTATTTCTGCACCCTTCTTGCCTCTTTCTGCACCCCTCTTGTCTGTCTGCCTCCCTGTTCCCTCTTTCTGCACCTCTCTTGTCTTTTTCTGTAGTTCTCTTGTCTCCTTCTGCACATCTTTGCTTCTTTCTGCACTTCTCTTACCTCTTTCTGCACCCCTCTTGCCTCTTTCTGCACCCCTGTTGCTTCTTTCTGTACCTCTCTTGCTTATTTCTGCACCTCACTTGCTTCTTTATGCACCCCTCTTGCCTCTTACTGCACCCCTCTTCCCTCTTTCTGCACCTCTCTTGCCTGTTTCTCCAACTCTCTTGCCTCTTTCTGCAGTTCTCTTGCTTCTTTCTGCACTTCTCCTGCCTCTTTCTTTACCCCTCTTGCGTCTTTCTGCACCTCTGTTGCTTCTTTTTGCATTTCTCTTGCTTCTTTCTGCACCTCACTTGCTTCTATATGCACCCCTCATGCCTCTTTCTGCACCCCTGTTCCCTCCTTCTGCACCTCTCTTGCCTCTGTCTGCACCCCTGTTCCCTATCTATGTACCTCTCTTGCCTGTTTCTGCAACTCTCTTGCCTCTTTCTGCAGTTCTCTTGCCTCCTTCTTCACCTCTGTTGCTTATTTCTGCACCCTTCTTGCCTCTTTCTGCACCCCTCTTGCCTCTGTCTGCCTCCCTGTTCCTTCTTTCTGCACCTCTCTTGTCTGTTTCTTCAACTCTCTTGCCTCTTTCTGCAGTTCTCTTGTCTCCTTCTGCACATCTTTGCTTCTTTCTGCACTTCTCTTGCCTCTTTCTACACCCCTCTTGCCTCTTTCTGCACCCCTGTTGCTTCTTTCTGTACCTCTCTTGCTTATTTCTGCACCTCACTTGCTTCTTTATGCACCCCTCTTGCCTCTTACTGCACCCCTCTTCCCTCTTTCTGCACCTCTCTTGCCTGTTTCTCCAACTCTCTTGCCTCTTTCTGCAGTTCTCTTGCTTCTTTCTGCACTTCTCCTGCCTCTTTCTTTACCCCTCTTGCGTCTTTCTGCACCTCTGTTGCTTCTTTTTGCATTTCTCTTGCTTCTTTCTGCACCTCACTTGCTTCTATATGCACCCCTCATGCCTCTTTCTGCACCCCTGTTCCCTCCTTCTGCACCTCTCTTGCCTCTGTCTGCACCCCTGTTCCCTATCTATGTACCTCTCTTGCCTGTTTCTGCAACTCTCTTGCCTCTTTCTGCAGTTCTCTTGCCTCCTTCTTCACCTCTGTTGCTTATTTCTGCACCCTTCTTGCCTCTTTCTGCACCCCTCTTGCCTCTGTCTGCCTCCCTGTTCCTTCTTTCTGCACCTCTCTTGTCTGTTTCTTCAACTCTCTTGCCTCTTTCTGCAGTTCTCTTGTCTCCTTCTGCACATCTTTGCTTCTTTCTGCACTTCTCTTGCCTCTTTCTACACCCCTCTTGCCTCTTTATGCACCCCTGTTGCTTCTTTCTGTACCTCTCTTGCTTATTTCTGCACCTCACTTGCTTCTTTATGCACCCCTCTTGCCTCTTACTGCACCCCTCTTCCCTCTTTCTGCACCTCTCTTGCCTGTTTCTCCAACTCTCTTGCCTCTTTCTGCAGTTCTCTTGCTTCTTTCTGCACTTCTCTTGCCTCTTTCTTCACCTCTCTTGCCTCTTTCTACACCTCTCTTGCCTCTTTCTGCACTTCTCTTGCCTCTTTCTCCAACTCCTTTGCTTCTTTCTGCACTTCTCTTGCCTGTTTCTGCACTCCTCTTGACCATTTTTGCACCTCACTTGCCTCTTTCTGCACCTCTCTTGCCTCTTTCTGCACCTCTCTTGCCTCTTTCTGCACCTCACTTGCCTCTTTCTGTACGTCTCTATCTTTTTTCTGCACCTCTCTTTTTTCTTTCTGTATCACTCTTGCCTCTTTCTCCATCCCATTTCCCCCTTTCTGCATATCTGTTGCTACTTTATGCACTTCTCTTGCTTCTTTCTGCACCTCACTTGCTTCTTTCTGCACCCCTCTTGCCTCTTTCTGCACCCCTGTTCCCTCTTTCTGCATCCCTCTTGCCTCTTTCTGCACCCCTGTTCCCTCTTTCTGCACCTCTCTTGCCTGTTTCTGTAACTCTCTTGCCTCTTTTGGCAGTTCTCTTACCTCTTTCTGCACCTCTGTTGCTTCTTTCTGCACTTCTCTAGCCTCTTTCTGCACCCCTCTTGTCTCTTTCTACACCCTTGTTGCTTCTTTCTGCACTTCCCTTGCTTCTTTCTGTACCTCTCTTGCTTCTTTCTGCATCCCTCTTGCCTCTTTCTGCACCCCCTTCCCTCTTTCGCCTCCTCTTTTGCCTCTTTCTGTAACTCTCTTGTCACTTGACCCTCTTTGTCCAGCCAATTACAGACCGATCTCTTTGCTGCCTTATCCAGTAAAGATCCTGGAACGGCTAGTTAGCAAAGCTCTCAAACAATTTTTAGAAGAAAATCATCTATTAGATGAAGTCCAATTCGGGTTTCGGCCTGCACACGGCACGGAGACAGCCTTGGTGACAGTCCTGGATGAGATGAGAATGCGTGCTGACATCGGCCAAGTGGTCATATTAGTACTACTGGACATGTCAGCCGCATTCGATACGGTTAATCATAAGATTCTACTTGAAAGGCTTAAGGAATTTGGAATCAGAGGTACGGCACTCAATTAGCTTCCGTCATATTTGTCAGACAGACAGCAGGCAGTGGCTATTCCACAGTTTGTATCCAGAAATAATTCCATAAAGCACGGAGTCCCTCAGGGATCAGCAATAAGTCCGATCTTATTTAACATTTACCTGCGCCCACTTATCTCTGTTATCAAATCCTTTGGAATTGAAGTAGTGAACTATTCTGATGACACACAGCTTGTCTTCTCATTAGAAGGTTCTAAAGCAGTATCTCCGGAAAGATTCCATGAATGTATGCTAAAAACTTCAAAATGGCTTAGGGACAATTCACTACAATTTAATGGAGATAAAACAGAAATTGTACACTGCGCCGCAAACAAGATACCTCGCCCTCTCCCAGTTGACTTCTGGCCTATTCCAACAGACAACCCACTGACTCCATCTAAGACAGTGCGCAATCTGGGGGTACTATTCGATAGTAGTCTACAGTCAGACTCGCAAGTAAATAGAACAATCGGCACCTGCATGTCTTTGATTAGAGCTTTACGGAAAATACTTCCGCTGCTGCCAACCTCCGCCAGGGCACAGGTGGTAGGAGTGTCATCCTGAGCAGGCTGGATTACTGCAACACCTTGCTACTTGAAGCACCAATGTCTCTGATCAAAAAGTTGCAGAGAATTCAAACAATAGCAGCCAAGCTAGCATTAAAGAGACAATGTAGGTCCTCTGCGTCCTTATCTCTGAAGGATCTCCACTGGCTACCAATTCTGCAGAGAGTACAATATAAATCACTCTGCATTGTTCATAAAGCAGTACACAGAGTGGGACCTAGATCACTGCAGAGCAAATTCTCCTGGTATGCCCCAGCCAGAAACCTCCGCTCATCATCAGCAAAACTGGTGTGTACAGCCAGATTTAAGAAAACCCGGATGGGAGGCAGATCATTTAGCTCTGCAGCCTTGCGTCTGTGGAATAAACTCTAGATTGATCTCAGACAAACTGAGAATCTGCTGAATTTTAGAAAGAAGCTAAAAACAAGGCTCTTTCCTAGGGACTAACATTGCCCAGTCGTAGCTTTATTCCTTTCTGCCCGCATGATTGCAAATATGCATAGCATTTGTAGGATAATCTCAGCACCAGGATACACGTTGGGTGACAGAGCGCTATACAAATCCAAAATACAATACAATACAATACCTCTATTGCCTCTTTCTGCACCTTACTCTCTTCTTTCTGCACGTCTATTGCTTCTTTCTGCACCCCTGTTGCCTCTTTCTGCACTCATCTTCCCTCTTTCTGTACCTCTCTTGTCTCTTTGTGCACCTCTCTTGTCTCTTTGTGCATCTCTCTTGTCTCTTTGTGCACTTCTCTTGCCTCTTTCTGCATTTCTGTTCCTTCTTTCTGCACTTCTCTTGCCTCGTTCTGAACCTCTGTTGCTCCTTTCAGCACTTCTCTTGCTTCTTTCTGCACCCCTCTTGCCTCTTTCTGCACTTTCTTTCCCTCTTTCTACACCTCTCTTGCCTGTTTCTGCACCTCTATTGCCTCTTTCTGCACTTCTCTTGTCTCTTTCTGCACCTCTGTTGCTTCTTTCTGCCCTTCTCGAGCCTCTTTTCCATTTCTGTTCCTTCTTTCTGCACTTCTCTGGCCTCTTTATGCACCCTTGTTTGTTCTTTCTGCACTTCTCTTCCTTCCTTCTGAACCTCTCTTGCTTCTTTCTGAACCTTTCTTGCCTCTTTCTGCACCCCTCTTCCCTCTTTCTGCACCTCTAGTGCCTCTTTCTGCACTTCTCTTGTCTCTTTTTGCACCACTGTTGCTTCTTTCTGCTTTTCTCTTGCTTCTTTCTGCACTTCTCTTGCCTCTTTCTGCATTTCTGTTCCTTCTTTCTGCACTTCTCTTTCCTCTTTCTACATTCTGTTGCTTCTTTCTGCACTACTCTGGCCTTTTTCAGCACCCCTGTTTGTTCTTTCTACACTTCTCTTGCTTCTTTCTGCACCCCTCTTGCCTCTTTCTGCACCCCTGTTCCCTCTTTCTGCATCCCTCTTGCCTCTTTCTGCACCCCGTTCCCTCTTTCTGCACCTCTCTTGCCTGTTTCTGCAACTTTCTTGCCTCTTTTGGCAGTTCTCTTACCTCCTTCTGCACCTCTGTTGCTTCTTTCTGCACTTCTCTAGCCTCTTTTTGCACCCCTCTTGCCTCTTTCTACACCCCTGTTGCTTATTTCTGCACTTCCCTTGATTCTTTCTGTACCTCTCTTGCTTCTTTCTGCATCCCTCTTTACTCTTTCTGCACCCCCTTCCCTCTTTCTCTTCCTCTTTTGCCTCTTTCTGTACCTCTCTTGCCTCTTTCTGTACCTCTCTTGTCTCTTTCTGCACCTCTCTTGCCTATTTCTGCACCTCACTCTCTTCTTTCTGCACGTCTCTTGCTTCTTTTTGCACCCCTGTTGCCTCTTTCTGCACTCGTCTTCCCTCTTTCTGCACCTCTCTTGTCTCTTTGTGCACCTCCCTTGTCTCTTTGTGCATCTCTCTTGTCTCTTTGTGAACCTCTCTTGCCTCTTTCTGCACTTCTGTTGCCTCTTTCTGCACCTCTGTTGCTTCTTTCTGCACCTCTGTTGCTTCTTTCTGCACTTCACTTGCCTCTTTCTGCATTTCTGTTGCTTCTTTCTGCACTTCTCCTGCTTCTTTCTGAGCCTCTGTTGCTCCTTTCAGCACTTCTCTTGCCTCTTTCTGTACCCCTCTTGCCTCTTTCTGCACTTCTTTTCCCTCTTTCTACACCTCTCTTGACTGTTTCTGCACCTCTATTTCCCCTTTCTGCACTTCTCTTGTCTCTTTCTGCACCTCTGTTGCTTCTTTCTGCTTTTATCTTGCCTCTTTCTGAAACCCTCTTGCATCTTTCTGCACCTCTGTTGCTTAAATCTGCACTTCTCTTGCCTCTTTCTGCATTTCTGTTCCTTCTTTCTGCACTTTTCTTGCCTCTTTATGCTTTTCTCATGCCTCTTTTTGCACCCCTCTTGCATCTTTCTGCACCTCTGTTGCTTGTTTTTGCACTTCTCTTGCCTCGTTCTGCATTTCTGTTCCTTCTTTCTGCACTTTTCTTGCCTCTTTCTGCACTCCTCTTGCGTCTTTCAGCACCTCTGTTGCTTCTTTTTGCACGTCTCTTGCTTCTTTCAGCACCTTTATTGCTTCTTTCTGCACCTCTGTTGCTTCTTTCTGCTATTCTCTTGCTGCTTTCTGCACCCCTCTTGCGTCTTTCTGCACCTTTGGTACTTTTTTCTGCACTTCTCTTGCCTCTTTCTGCATTTTTGTTCCTTCTTTCTGCACTTTTCTTGCCTCTTTCTGTACCTCTCTTGCTTCTTTCAGCACTTCTCTTTCCTCTTTCTGCACCCCTCTTTCTTCTTTATGCACCTCTGCTACTTCTTTCTGCACTTCTCTTGCCTTTTTTTGTACTTCTCTTGCCTCTTTCTGTACTCAAATGGGAAGTGCAAGCTGTCAAGTTTAAAGGTCTGCGTGTTCTCGTGACTGAGATATATGTCTACTTGTACATGTATTCTCACATGTGTTATGCATCTGAAGATGGTAACTTAAAAAGTGGGTAGCTTCTCCTATAGGTGGTCAAATCTTCTTAGTTCTGCTCTGTCATTCGGTTAAACACGCAGACATGCCTTATGTATATAGGTGTTATAGAGCTCCTCAAATATACTATTGAATACCCATGTGCCCTGTATTATGAGCAGAAAGAAATACATACACTTCTTGTACACAAATTTACAGAGTATGCTGTTTGAAACACAGGCTTTCAAGGCTTGATGTTTATTTTTATGTAACTTGTCACTTGGTAAAAGCACAGACACAGACACACGCATGCATACCTTCACAAACTTGGTGAGTCTTACAACAGTGATATGGTTAGGATTGCTGTTTTACATTTCAATCAATCAATCAATCAGGGGTTTATATAGCGCGCTACTCACCCGTGAGGGTCTCAAGGCGCTGGGGGGGAGCGGCTCCGGACCAGTCAAAGAGCCAGGTCTTGAGGTCCTTCCTGAATGTGTGCAGAGCTCGTTCCAGGTTTTGGCTGTGATATAGGAGAAAGCTCTCCCGCCGGTTCTGTTTCTGTGGATGCGGGGGACCTCTGCCAGGGCGAGGTCGGCAGAGCGGAGGTTCCTCTTGGGTATGTGGAAGGATACTCTCTTGTTGAGGTATTTGGGTCCGATGTTGTTGAGGGATTTTTAGGCGTGGGTGAGGAGTTTGAAGGTGACCCTCTTCTCAACGGGGAGCCAGTGGAGGCCTCGTAGGTGTTGGGTCATGTGCTTGTGACGCGGTGTCCCGAGGACGAGTCTGGCTGCGGCGTTCTGGATGGTTTGGAGCTTGTGTAGAAGAGTTTTGTTGATTCCGGCATAGAGGGCGTTGCCGTAGTCCAGTCTGCTGGTTATGAGTGCGTGGGTGACGGTCCTTCTGCAGTCTGGGGGGATCTATTTGAAGGTCTTTACGGAGGATGCGAAGGCAGTTGAAACTGGTGGAGGCAACGGCGTTGATCTGGTGGTTCATGGAGAGGGAGGAGTCAAGGATGATGCCGAAGTTCCGAGCGTGGTCTGTAGGGGTGGGTGGGCTCTCGAGGGTGGAGGGCCACCAGGTGTTGTCCCAGGCGGAGGTGCAGGGTCCGAGGATGAGGACCTCGGTCTTCTCTGAGGTGAGCTTCAGGCAGCTGTCTTTCATCCAGGCTGCCACATTCTTCATTCCTTCCTGGAAGCAGAGTCTGGTGTCTTCGGGATTCTTCATGAGTGAGAGGATGAGCAGGGTGTCGTCGGCGTAGGATACGATGCTGAGCTCATGCTGTCTGATGATGGCGGCAAGGAGGGCACATGTAGATGTTGAAGAGCGTGGGGCTGAGTGATGATCCCTGGGGTACTCCGCAGTTGATTTCTATAGGTTTGGAGAGGAAGGGAGGGAGTCGAATCCTCTGGGTTCTGCCAGAGAGGAAGGATTGGATCCAGTCGAGGGCGGCTCCTTGTATTCCCACGTCGTGAAGTCTGGCTGTGAGCGTGCGATGGGAAACGGTGTCGAAGGCTGCGGAGAGGTCTAGAAGGATGAGGGCCGCAGTGTGTCCCTGATCCAGTAGCATGCGGATGTCGTCAGTGGCGGCAAGGAGGGCGGTCTCAGTGCTGTGGTTGCTGCGGAATTCAGACTGGGAGGCGTCTAGGATGGCGTTCTCTACGATGAAGGCGATCAGCTGGGCATTTACGAGTCTCTCTGTGACTTTGGCTGCAAAGGGGAGGAGAGAGATGGGCCGGTAGTTTTTCAGGTCCGTTGGGTCGGCCGTTGGTTTCTTGAGGAGGGGTTTCACCTCCACCCGTTTCCAGTCGTCTGGGCAGATGCCTGATTTGAGGGAGGCGTTGATGGTGCGTCCTAGTTCGGGTGCGATGACGGTTGCGGCCCTGTGGAATATGTGCGGTGGGCAGGGGTCTGTTTGGGCTCCTGAGTGAGTTTTCTTCATGGTCGCGGTGATGAGTTTGACGGTAGCGGGATCCCAGGACGTGATGGTCGGCTCATCGGCGGCAGTGGGTAGGGGGGTGGTGTCCGTCGTTGGTTTGCTGACATTGTCGTAGAGGGCCTTGATCTTTAGATGGAAGTAGGAGCTGAGCTTGTCGCAGAGTTCCTGGGAAGGTGTGACATCCGTGGCTTCGCAGGTGGGTTTTGCGAACTGCTGTATGACGTTGAACAGTTCCTTGGCGGTGGTCACGTAGGTCTGGACTTTGTCTCTTATGAAGGTCCATTTGGTGTCTCTTATGCGCTGGTGGTATTCCTTCAGGGTGCTCTTGTGGTTGTTCCGTGCTTCCGTGGTTTTCAGGTTTCGCCAGGTTTTCTCTAGGCGTCTGCAGGAGCGTCTGGCTTCTTGAAGTTCTGTGGTGAACCAGGCGGCCTTCAGAGGGCATTGTTTGGCGGGCGGAGGGGTGCGAGCTTGTCGGTGCAGCAGGAGACCCAGCGGTGAAATTCCCTGGCTGCGGAGTTGGTGTCGGTCGTGGCGATGGGGGGGTTTTGACGGAGGGTGGTGTTGAGATGCTCCTCTGTGACCTTGCTCCAGTTCCATCGTGGCGGACGCGATGCCGGTTTGGGTGTGGTGGTGGTATTGAAGGTGAAGTGGACGCAGTGGTGGTCAGTCCAGAGGGGCTGGGTGGTGTGGCTGAAGCGGATGTTTGTTCCTCCTGCGAAGATGGGGTCGAGGGTGTGACCCACTCTATGGGTGGGCGTGTTGACGAGCTGCTTCAGTCCTAGGTTGGCGAGGTTGTCGAGGAGAGTGATGGAGTCGGGGTTGTTGCCGTTGTCGAGGTGGAAGTTCAGGTCCCCGAGTAGAATGTAGTCCGTGGAGGTGATGGCGTGGGGTGCGGCGAGCTCAGCGATGGTAGTTGCGGGCTGGTTGCGAGGTCCTGGCGGTCTGTAGATGAGGGTGCCACGTAGCGTGGTCCTGGGGCTTGTCTGGATCTGGAAATGGAGGTGTTCCGTGTTGGAGTGGAGGACACTCGTGCTGGATGTGGAGAGTCGGAGGGGGGTCTTGTGTGCGATGGCGAGTCTTCCTCCTGGGCGGTGTGGGCGGTCCTTTCTCAGGATCTTGTATCTGTCGGGGATGGCTGTGACGATGTCGGGGCCGGAGGTGGCGTTGGTCCAGGTTTCCGTGAAGAAGGCGATGTCGGGCGAGAGGGTGGGCCTAACATTCTAAGCGTGCATTAACTAGGAGCATTACAAATTATAAACAATTTGAACATAATAACACTGATGCATTCAAGAAAATTAGGTTCAATGTTATTTATTCACATTGAACAGTTCTAAGTGCTGGTCAGTCAGCATATAATTCCAAACACTTTACCCAAGTGCCCCACAGCAGTGGGAGAAAGGAAAGGGAAGGTAAAAGTGCATTAAGTGAGGGTTGTAAAGGTGTAAGAGAAAGGTGGTGACATCGTCATGATCACAAAATTAATTGCAGTGGAAGTGGCTTGTTTTAGCCGCAGAATATCGTGATCTATTTTAACATTGCCATGATAAAAAACAATATCACAATTACAAATCACTGTTGATAGTGGCTGGCATAGAGCAGCAACACAGTCGACGTTTCGACCCCCAATGGAGTGTAGGCTTTTGTGTTCCTTACGGCGGGGTCTTCCTCAGGACTAAGACAAAGGGGCACCTGGGGGAAAATGAAAGAAGTTGCTAAGTCTAAAATTGGTGGCACTACTTGTTAATAAAAGGGTTAGAAACGTTAAAATTATTACCATGGGCCACCCTTGACTGGGGGTGGTGGAGTTGAGATGGGGCCTGTAGGCTCACCTGGACAGAGAGCGGAGGGTTGGCACCTGCAATGTGAATTCAGTGCCATTAGAATGAATCACACAAATTCGGATTTTAGGAGAAAGTAAAGACGTCGGAGCCATCAAACCTACTATAGATTATTTAGAAGCTGCAAACGATGGTTCAACATAAATCAATCAGCATGGACCAAAGGGTTCACATACTCTGTTGCAGTAGTCTGAAACAAAAAAGAAAGAGGACCCAATATCACAACCTGACCCTAGAAAGCAAAGGGCCATTATTACCAAAAAAGTTGTGTGGCAACGCATCCCAGACCGATGACAGATTGCCTCTCAATTAAGCCTACGTGCTCTAGAAACCTCAAACCGAAAAAAGAGGCCTATCTTAGCTATGAAACACATTAAGAAAGCAGTATTGTAAAAATAAAAAAGAAAAGAAAAGAAAAGCTGGCGGTGCTTTATCCAAAATCGAGTGGAAAGGAGTGGCTGCAGTGAATGCAATTTGCGTAGACGTGGGCAATAAGCAGGGAACGCTGGAGACGTGAGCACCAATAGCAAAGTGAATTAAAGGGATCTCGGCGGTAGAATGGAAGCTAGGGACGCGTTCTCTGAAGCTCACGTGTGCTACTTCTAATCAATAATCCGCCTTGGCAGTGTTGAAAAGTGCGGAAAAAGGGGAGTGCAACGCGTTATCGGAAGGCAGCGAGAGCCGCTCCATACCTCAGATCTGCCTCGTCAGTCCGTCTACATGTAGGGAGCTCCAAGACTGGAAAGCAACAGTTAAGTACCTGGGAGAACGTCAAAAGACGTGCACGCGCTCTACCGCGTTACCACTGCCGAACAAGGCTTGTCATGGAGATTGATGGTATCATGCCGTAGTCATGGAGAAAAGACTCCAGGTTGTTGCGTATGAAGGCACGTAAAGGTCATGTAAAACAATATTACTGGAAAATGATTGAAACATGGAATGAGGTGGGTTTAAATCCCCTACAATAAAATCAGGCAGCATTTGTATTAAAGGTGTAATGAAACTCCTTAATGTGCAAACAAGTGTATTTACATTTAAAAGGAACCCGGAAGCCCAATCAAGACAACCACATGGAAGCATCCACATTGATCACAGGATGGTTAAATAGTCTAGGATTAAGCTTACATGTACAGATTCACCCAGACAGGTTGAGAAACATATCAAACACAGATAAAATGTGCATTGGATGGCAAAAATTATGAGGTCGGGACCCACATATGGGAGCATCCAAATTGACAAGAGGGTGACATTAAATGTACATATGCAGTGATTGGGTCCAAACTGGTGGAGAAACATATAAAACAGATAAGATATGACTTGGATTACAGACAGAGAGGCTAGTTGGATGTAGTGAACTGTGCCGAGACCCGCCATTGGGGATGCTGAGCGAGAGCACGTTAGCAGTCGTACTGTTAGTCTGTGGTTAGACATGACAGTTGTGCTTGGCTAGTGTCCAGTTCGTTGAGGCCCCCATGGATAGAATCTAATCGGTACATCCATTTACATTCTCTGACATTGAGAATCGTTTCAATATTGCCCCCTCTGGGGCCTAGTTCAACCTTCTCCAAGACTAGCCGTTTGAGGGCTTCAGATCCATGGTTAGCATTTTTGAAGTGTTCAACCAGGGGTGCACCTTGCACTTCGCACCGGATCCTGCTACAGTGCTGTAGTATCCGTGCCTTTACCTTTTGTTGCGTCTGGCCAATATAGATTTTCTTGCAAGGACAGATGATCCCGTAGATGACTTTGGACATGTTGCAGTTTGTACAGGACTTGAGATCGATCGTATGTTGCTTGAAGACAAGTTGTTTGGTCTGGATTGTCATACTACAGGCCTTACAGTGCCCGCATTTGTAGTGGCCCAGGGTAGGGGGTAGATTCCATAGAGACTGAAGGGAAGGTACCACTGGTGGATCTAAGAGTGAACGTACAACATGATCCTTCACGTTCTTAGCCTTTATAAAGGGTAGTTCAGGTTGTTGCACGTCATCAGCTATCAAGTTCCAATGTTTATTGACCACCTTCTTAATGGCATTGCTTTGAGTGGAGAAAGTGGTAACACAAATCAACCTTTGTGTGGAGTTGCGTTCCCATTCACTTGGTGTCAAAAGTGTTTCTCTAGGGACGCAGGAACTATACTACGTTCTCCGAATCATCTGGATCAAATAGCACTGACAGTGATAACGAACAGCCCGGCCCCAGCTCTGACTACAGACAATACGACAATTGGTACCCTCACCAAGGACCTCCTCCTTTTTTAGGAGAGGGACAATGGCGACCACCCAGAGGACGGAGCGGCAATTGGCAACAGAGACCACAATGTGGACAGACGCAGTTCAGCGGGAACTGGGTACAGGGACGAGCACAGAAACAAGTCCGTTTCCAGCCAGAGAACCATGGAGAAATCCAAACCCGTCGCAAAACCTACAGGTGGTAAAACGACCGGATAACCCTATAGTGAATATTTCCTCCTACACTCTGAAACAAGAGGAAAGTGAGGTTCTCAGCAAGGGCCTAGCATTTGTGCCGACTGCTTACCCCAACCACTTTACCATTAAGACGGAGCTCCATCGCTTCTTCAGGAAGGTACGCCTACACTATTTCTTCAGGCAATCCCCGCCCTTTCACACAACTTCACTGACAGGATTAAGAGTACCATCAACCTTCTATCCACCGGCCCACGCAATGACAAATAAGATCCTTGCATATGAGAGCGTGGTCATGAGGGACGTCGCCAACATTCTTAGAGTAAAAAAATACATTAACCATAATGTTTCCCATATGGAACGCGAAGCGCTCACATCATTGAAAAAAAACAAGGAAATTGTCATTAAACCTGCGGACAAGAGTGGGGCAATTGTGATTCAGGATACATCAAAATACAAGACTGAGATCCTCAACCAGCTACAAGATGGGACTAGCTATAGAAGACTACGAGCTGACCCCACAAAGGAACTTGAAAAAGAGATCTTGCGAATCACTGAGGATGGGCTTGAAAAAGGTTTCTTATCCAATCTGGAATTTCTTTACCTCAATCAAAAGCAGCCACGTATTCCAACCATCTACACACTGCCAAAAATTCACAATAACATGCATAATCCCCCTGGAAGGCCGATTGTCTCGGGTTGCGGATCCCTACTTGAACCACTAAGCAAGTACATAGATTTCTTCTTGAAACCAATTGCTGAAACAACAAGGGCATACCTGCACGATACAATGGAGACAATCAATCTGGTGGACCAACAACCCTTCGATCCTACGAAACAACTGTTAGTAACCTTTGATATTGTGTCCCTCTACACGAGTATACCTCAAGGTTCAGCGTTGGAAGTGATGAGACTAGTATTGGATCAGAGACCAGCACCAATGGCAGTACCAACGGAATTCATAATCAGTTTACTCCAAATTGCTATGATGAAGAACTTCTTCTACTTCCAAGGCTACTACTACTTACAAGTCAAGGGTGTAGCGATGGGCGCGGCCTTTGCCCCTGATCTGGCAATCATCTTCATGGACCATTTTGAAAACACATTTATCTTCAGTACCGACAACCCTTTCAACAACAGGATCACATTATGGAGGAGATATATAGACGACGTCCTGATGATCTGGACTGGTGATTCAGCAGAACTAACCCTTTTCCATGAATGGCTAAACCAGAGGAGTGATGACCGTACACTCTAACTCTGAAAAAATCGATTTCCTCGATATCACTATTAAAAATGAGAACAACACACTCTTTACCACATTGTACCGTAAACCGGCTGAGCGCAATTCCTTGCTCCGCTATACAAGTCACCACCCACGAAGCCTAAGGGATAACCTACCTTTTGGGCAGTTCCTGCGGATCCGTCGGAACTGTTCACAGAAGGAGGACTTCATGATGGAATCAGAAGAACTATGTACACGACTGATGCAAAGAGGCTATCCCAAACGACTGGTTAAGAGAGCACGCAAAAGGGCATGGTTCTGCCCTAGAGAAACACTTTTGACACCAAGTGAACGGGAACGCAACTCCACACAAAGGTTGATTTGTGTTACCACTTTCTCCACTCAAAGCAATGCCATTAAGAAGGTGGTCAATAAACATTGGAACTTGATAGCTGATGACGTGCAACAACCTGAACTACCCATGCATTCCTTTAAAAAAGCTAAGAACGTGAAGGATCATGTTGCATGTTCACTCTTAGATCCACCAGTGGTACCTTCCCTTCAGTCTCTATGGAATCTACCCCCTACCCTGGGCCACTACAAATGTGGGCACTGTAAGGCCTGTAGTATGACAATCCAGACCAAACAACTTGTCTTCAAGCAACATACGATCGATCTCAAGTCCTTTACAAACTGCAACACGTCCAAAGTCATCTACAGGATCATCTGTCCTTGCGACAAAATCTATATTGGCCAGATGCAACAAAAGGTGAAGGCACGGATACTACAGCACTGTAGCAGGATCCGGTGCGAAGTGCAAGGTGCACCCCTGGTTGAACACTTCAAAAATGCTAACCATGGACCTGAAGCCCTCAAATGGCTTGTCTTGGAGAAAGTTGAACTAGGCCCCAGAGGGGGCAATATTGAAACGATTCTCAATGTCAGAGAATGTAAATGGATGTACCGATTAGATTCTATCCATGGGGGCCTCAACGAACTGGACACTAGCCAAGCACAACTGCCATGTCTAACCACAGACTAACAGTAGGACTGCTAACGTGCTCTCGTCCAGCATCCCCAATGGCGGGTCTCGGCACAGTTCCCTACATTCAACTAGCCTCTGTGTCTGTAATCTAAGTCATATCTTATCTGTTTTATATGTTTCTCCACCAGTTTGGACTCAATCACTGCATATGTACATTTAATTTCACCCTCTTGTCAATTTGGATGCTCCCATATGTGGGTCCCGACCTCATAATGTTTGTCATCCAATGCACATTTTATCTGTGTTTGATATGTTTCTCAACCTGTCTGGGTCAATCTGTACATGTAAGCTTAATCCTAGACTATTTAACTATCCTGTGATCAATGTGGATGCTTCCATGTGGTTGTCTAGATTGGGCTTCCGGGTTCCTTTTAAATGTAAATACACTTGTTTGCACATTAAGGAGTTTCATTACACCTTTAATACAAATGCTGCCTGATTTTATTGTAGGGGATTTAAACCCACCTCATTCCATGTTTCAATCATTTTCCAGTAATATTGTTTTACATGACCTTTACGTGCCTTCATACGCAACAACCTGGAGTCTTTTCTCCATGACTACGGCATGATACCATCAATCTCCATGACAAGCCTTGTTCGGCAGTGGTAACGCGGTAGAGCGCGTGCACGTCTTTTGACGTTCTCCCAGGTACTTAACTGGTGCTTTCCAGTCTTGGAGCTCCCTACACGGAGACGGACTGACGAGGCAGATCTGAGGTATGGAGCGGCTCTCGCTGCCTTCCAATAATGCGTTGCACTCCCCTTTTTTCGCACTTTTCAACACTGCCAAGGCGGATTATTGATTAGAAACAGCACACGTGAGCTTCAGAGAACATGTCCCTAGCTTCCATTCTACCGCCGAGATCCCTTTAATTCACTTTGCTATTGGAGCTCACGTCTCCAGCGTTCCCTGCTTATTGCCCACATCTACGCAAATTGCATTCACTGCAGCCACTCCTTTCCACTCGATTTTGGATAAAGCACCGCCAGCTTTTCTTTTCTTTTTTTTTTTACAACACTGCTTTCTTAATGTTTTTTATAGCTAAGATAGGCCTCTTTTTTCGGTTTGAGGTTTCTAGAACACGTAGGCTTAATTGAGAGGCAATCTGTCATCGGTCTGGGATGCGTTACCACACAACCTTTTTGGTAATAATGGCCCTTTGCTTTCTAGGGTCAGGTTGTGATATTGGGTCCTCTTTCTTTTGTGTTTCAGACTACTGCAACAGAGTATGTGAACCCTTTGGTCCATGCTGATTGATTTATGTTGAACCATCGTTTGCAGCTTCTAAATAATCTATAGTAGGTTTTATGGCTCCCACGTCTTTACTTACTCCTAAAATCCGAATTTGTGTGATTCATTCTAATGGCACTGAATTCACATTGCAGGTGCCAACCCTCCGCTCTCTGTCCAGGTGAGCCTACAGGCCCCATCTCATCTCCACCACCCCCAATCAAGGGTGGCCCATGGTAAAAATTTTAACGTTTCTAACCCTTTTATTAACAAGTAGGGCCACCAATTTTAGACTTAGCAACTTCTTTCATTTTCCCCCAGGTGCCCCTTTGTCTTAGTCCTGAGGAAGACCCCGCCGTAAGGAACACAAAGCCTACACTCCATTGGGGGTCGAAACGTCGACTGTGTTGCTGCTCTATGCCAGCCACTATCAACAGTGATTTGTAATTGTGATATTGTTTTTTATCATGGCAATGTTAAAATAGATCACGATATTCTGCGGCTAAAACAAGCCACTTCCACTGCAATTAATTTTGTGATCATGACGATGTCACCACCTTTCTCTTACACCTTTACAACCCTCACTTAATGCACTTTTACCTTCCCTTTCCTTTCTCCCACTGCTGGGGGGCACTTGTGTAAAGTGTTTGGAATTATATGCTGACTGACCAGCACTTAGAACTGTTCAATGTGAATAAATAACATTGAACCTAATTTTCTTGAATGCATCAGTGTTATTATGTTCAAATTGTTTCTAATTTGTAATGCTCCTAGTTAATGCACACTGGGACCGTTTTCCACTGTACTGTTTCATACCCAGGTCCCAGTGACTTATTTGGGTCTACCGTTTGTTTATAACTAACATTCTAAGCAGTTGATGAATAGTGAACCTTCAAGAGAAAGTGAGGTTTAAGACATCTTGGGAGAAGGATTAGTGAGTAGGTTACTTTGCATGAGTCTTTGGAAAGGTACAGTCGAAGTAGGTCTCTTTCTGCTCTTCTCTTGCTTCTTTCTGAACTTCTCTTGCTTTTTTCGGCACCTTTCTTCCTCTTTCTGGACTTCTGTTGCCTCTTTCTGCATTTCTCTTGCTTCTTTCTGCATCTTTCTTCCTCTTTCTGTACCTCTCTTCCCTCTTTCTGTACTTCTCTTGCTTCTTTCTGTGCCTTTCTTCCTCTTTCTGCACATGTCCTACCTATCTAGGCATAGTTAGAAATTAGCATTTAAAAAACCTTAGAAATTCACTGAAAAAACACAGGTTTCAGGGACGTTATTGTTAGGCTGACATTTCACTCGTACAAAACCAGAGAAATTCATCCGTTATAGTTAGTTAAGCTAACTATAACTCACGCCCTCACAATGCACTGCTGATGACATCACATATTACTTCACTCATGACATGGTCAGTTACATCACTGATGACATCTAAAATGACAAATGTGTTTTTTTCAGTGATATATATATACATATATATATCAATAATTACCTAATGGCGGTCACCAGTAGGTAGTTAAAGTTAGGACCAAGTTTTCAAATGAAAAGCGTTTATTGATTTGCCAATAACTTTGGCGCCATTTGACGAATCTTCGCGAAATTTTAAAAATAAATAGGGCTGTCACGTCAGCTGCAGTCTTGAAAATTTCACAGTGATCCGTCAAGCAGGGGGTGAGAAAAAGGGGGGTCCCAAAACACTTTTTCTCCATGTTAATTTCCATAGGAAACTATTGACGCAGCTACAGCCCGAACTACTGAACCGAATTACACCAAATCTGGCCGACAGGTAGCTCTGGGTCCAGAGAGCACTCTTTTTGTTAAATGATGTAAATTCATTCAGTAGTTTCTGAGAAATTTAAAGATTTCTCAGATATAGAACTGTGGTCGCGGGGATCCACAAACCCTCCTGATCTTGTGCCTGAGATCTGATTGGCTTCAAACCAGGAAGTGTTGGCAGCCTTCTTGGTTGAACCGAGTCACAAGCAAAAACATTAAAAAACAAGAAAAGGGGACAGGGAAGAAACAGCCTGACTCCCTAGGCCTGTTCAGCGGGTCGCACAGGGACCCCCAGGGCCCAAAAAAAACATTTTTTTATTTTCAGCCGGATTCATGGTGGATCCGCGAATCCAGCTCAAATGTTTTTTAAAAATGAATCACAGGAGCCACCTCCCTGGGTTTACAATTTGATGTGTGGAGGGGCCACGTGCCCACGCAGCCCCAGGGACTACCACCTCCCCGGGGCTATATTTAAAATAATGCGTGGGAGGCTTGAGCCCCCCATGTAGCCCCAGGGTCTGCCACCTTCCTGGGGCTTAATTACTGTTAGAGGGGGCTGGCCCCCCTTGTGGAGCTGTAAATGGCCCTGGGGACTGCCACCCCCCGGGGCCGGCTCCAGCAATGTCCTGGGGTGCATAGAAAACAAGTGCTCCACTTTAAGCAAGCGAGAGCATTATGCTCTCGCTTCCTCAAAGTGGAACACTTTGCTTTTTACACTCAGGGAGCCACATCTTAGCAGTTCCCTGGGGGTAAAAAGCAATGCCGACTCCCGCAGGAGGCAGGACCCGGCTGGGCCCGCGGGGGCCTTCAGGCTCTCCCATGGTCCCCGACCAGCTAGCCATGCTCCGGGGCCAAAAATAGCCCGGGAGGGGGGCTGCCTGGCCCCCCTCTCTTTTAGTTAAAAATAAATAAATGTCTGCGCACCCGGGGATGTGGTCACTGTGGCTGAAATCATCCTGGGGAGGGGGGCCGCACAGCCCCCATCCCTTAAAAGCACTTTAAAAAATGGCCTGGCCCCGGGGGATAGGGTCCCCGGGGCCAAAAATGGCCGGGAGGCGGGCTGCTCACCCCCCTCCCTTGTAAGAAATGAAAAAAAAAGAAATGGCCAGGCCCCAGGAGATAGGGTCCCTGGGGCCGAAATTTGCCAGGTGAGGTGGGCCGCATGGCTCCCCTCCTGTTTAATTTCATTAATAGGTTAATGACTCAGGCCCCGGGGGATGGGGTCCCCGGGGCACAAGAGGATCAAAGGAAGGGGGCGACACAGCCGCGCTCTTGGTTGGGGGATGAAGTCCCCTTTGCTGTTGAGGGTCCTTAGGGGCCAACTAACCCACCTGTTACCTCCAGTAAGCCCCACATAGTGGGATTGCTGAGAGGTGGTCGCAGGCCATGCCACTTTTTCCACCACTCTGCAAACATGCCTCTCGGAACACTGCTGGTGGGGGATGAGGTTCCCTTGCCTCCTGAGGACTTCAGGACTAAAGTGGACTTCATCCCCCAAGCAACAGTGTGCCAGGACATTTGAACACTTTGTACCAAATTTACATTGGTAAATGCTGACTAGCCAAAAGTAGTAAATTTACTACAAAGGGGCCGATTACAATCTCGTTAGGAAGGCCTCCAGACGGGTTCCGGAATGAGCAAATCCGATTCGGAGCCTATGTTGCCTACCGAATCTTCCCTCGTTCCGAACGATCAAGTACGATGCGAAGATCTCGTCCGCGTCAACCGAATCGTTTCCGAACCTGATCATGTCAGTCCGACTCGTTCGCAGCCGAATCGTGCAGCACAATGGAGCCGGTTTCCGAACGAGCGAGTACGATGCTCAATTCGGACAGACGTATCGACTCATTCTCAGCTAGACAAAATGGCTGTGGGAATCAGACTTCGGGGAGCTGTAGCGGGCCCCCCTTCACCCAGGGCCCTCCGAAACGGTCCCTTGGTGATACCCATGGGTCCCCCCTTTCCATGGATGCTGGTGCCCACCACAGGGTGTACGCTTTTCCCCCACCCACCTCTTTTTGCTATGGGAGCCTCTGTACGTGTTCAGTATACAGGCTCCCATAGAGTTCAATGGGAGTCCGAGCAAACCGAGTCCGTCACCATACCGGTGCATCGTAATCGGTTGCCCGGACTCACCGAGCGCAATTTGCTAGGAAAGCCCTCCGGATCCGAGTCATATGGAGGGCTTTCCTAGCGAGATCGTAATCAGCCCCAAAGTGTACGAGTACATTTACACAAGTAGATATACTCATCCAACATTACAAGTCTGAATGGTGATAAAAACATCTGTACTAGGTTGACTAGGCCATAATTGATGTACCTGGGTCTTTAAATGCAAAATACATTTTAACAGTTGATTAATGTCCAGTAGTACTGCATATTGCCATAAACCAGAAGGTAGTAAAATGTAGATGGCCTTCACATACCAGGTGAGGATTGTGAATGCTTTTTAAATATAGGATATACATGTAGATACATGGTCATAGCTTTTTTATTTGTGAGGCACATGATGTCAATCACTCGTTGGGCAGAGATGAAGTCAGAAATATTGTTGAATCTTTGCTTAAAATGTGACATAGTCTATTGCAAGGCATTTTCATTCATGTGATGATATAGATACCCTTAGAAACTGCTGTTTTTGAGATACTACATCTAGTTACATGTTTGAGAGAACATGTAGCATTGTGGTGGAATGCACATCATTTCTTCAGTTCAACAAACATTGTCTCTGGTATTTCATTTTCTTATTTTAACGTAAGTCTCAACAGTCCTGCAACAATCTTACTACTACAGCTACAAAATGCATTTATAAAATGTACCTATGCAGTTAGTGCAGTAGAACTTTTGCAGTTTGTAAACTAGTTCATAATTAGCATTGAAAAGTGACTCCAACTATAATTGTGAGAACCAACACCTGGAAAGAGTAGTGCTCGCAGAGCACCACCATCAGTCTTGGAGAGACGATTTGCTACATTTTTGGCCACTTTGCAAAAAGGAACAATTGAGTGGTAAGACCATTGGCTGTATTTACACCACAATGAAGCAAAGCTCAACACACTGATCAGATACTCTCACTGAAGTCTCAGTGATTGCTTTGGTGTTAAAACAGAATTTAGTCTGGGGAGGGGAGGGGAAGGGAAGGGAAGGGAAGGGAAAGGGCAAGGGAAGGGGAAGGGAAGAGGAAGGGGAAGGGGAGAGGGGAGGGAAGGGAAAGGATGATTACATTACTGCAGCAATGTGATATCATTGGTTCCATGGTTAAATCGGCCATTCAATGTAAAGACAAAAAACAGCTCACTTTGCCCAGTCCTGCTTCTATACATATCATCAACATTGTGCATTCTAGAATATTAATCTATTTGTTGACTTCAGCTGTGTTTATTTGATCTATTGTGAAATGCTTCACACACTGCCCCCTTTAATATTTGTGATATTTGATCACACACAAGTACTTTTTTTGTATCTGCAAATTTTCTCAGGATGATATTATTTCTTCATGGAGAAGCATCACGGATTTGAACATTATTACCACATGATGAGTGGATTGTAGTAGAGGATATGGTTGTGTATCTAAAATGCCTTAATTGCACTTAAAAGTTTGACACTGTAACGATGTTGCACTAACAAAGAATCGCACAACTTTCCTTATACAATAGAACAACAAATAACTGGCTAACATATTTCACACAAAATATAAAGATTAGAGCTATGCCGATGGCTTTGAAATAAATACTATTAGAAAGAGGGCTTTCCACTAACACACATTAGACAAGGTAGTAAAAAAACACAGAAAAAAACATAGGGCCTGATTCATAAAGGTAAACTTACACTTTTGTTCAAGTTTACTCCTTTTCCGTATTCACAAACAAGGTTTTAATAGGAACTTTACGATTGTGGAGACTCCTAAGTCAGAGCAGAGAACTCCCCACCTAACAAGACAGGCTTTTAAAGGTGGTTATAAAACAGTGGTTATATTTCTATTTACAGGTTGGTTTATTCTTTATATTTTCTTTTAAGATTCAAGTGCCATTACATTTTTAATACAATGCCTGTTTTCTAAAATGAGTGCAGAGCAGAACATAATTAGCAGACATTTAGTGTGAATTAACCAGTCAAGACACAGCAGTCATTAAATCGTCAAGGCCATGGCACTTTAGTGGGTACAGCAGAGGTTAAAAGATAAATGTCCCCATGCAAAAATTCCTGTTTATTCCCTACAGTTATCATTTGCTAAATGCACGTTTGAGTACTGGGATATGCAGAACGTGCAATTAAATCAAGTACATAATAAAAGCATACCTACAGTTTAAGTGGTTAAGGAGATTGGTTACTTATTAGAACCCAGAACCTCCAATTATACAAGGTTGAAAACCAGTTAAATTGACACATGCGTTTTAAATGGTTTTGCAATTAACATTTAAAATTGGATGCTTAGGGCCAATCAGCAGTGTAAGTAGGCACCAGAGCAAACATATCAATGACGATTTAAAGCATGACCCGCTGCATTCATCAAGCTACATTGATGAAGTAAAATTATACGAAAGTAGTTTTGAGGAAGGTTTATTTCATTATTTGTCTTCCAATCTCCCTCATCCCTTGCAGTGTTTCTTAGCAAAACACATTGCTTCGCCTGCTTTGAAGTTATTTTACTTCCTGCATTTCTAAAGCAAGCCTTTTTTAGGTATTACAGAAAGGCAAACCCTTTGGCCCATTTCGTTCCTCGACCTCCCTTTAGGCTCCTGGGAATTAGGGTCGCTAAAGCATTGTATGACTTCACTGAGACTTTCCACTACCTGGATGGCATTCAAGTTGATTTTTTTTTCCTCTGCAGGGTTACAGAGTCCGGTGTTTTTTTATCTGTTCAGGATCACACGTGGCTAGTGCAAGATGACAATGGTCACTTGGACATTGCAGACCTTTCCTGCACATTTGAGTTTTTCACTTTGTCCATGGTCAGCCATTCTAGGAAATGGTTTTGGTGGGTCATAAAGTGGCTTGATATCATTTCCTCCCTATCAAGTGCCCTCATGCCCTGCCCGTTTTATTTTCGATTTCAACTCTGTTGGCTCTGTTGCACCATAGAGATCATTCCTATCCTTCGGTCTCAACATTGCCATTATTTGATTATTTCATTCATTCCACCCTGTCCTTCAGATCCTCCATTTCAATGTACGCTGATGCCACCAAGATCTTCCTGAAGAAGGAGGAAGAGATATTGTATACAAAATTCACTTAACTGCAGTGCATGGTGAAGATGTAGGATGAGAGTGGCAGTGACCTACTCAAGCTGATCGTCAATGAGACTGAGATTATTGTAGAGTGATAGAAACATAAGATGAGTGATTTCCAGGTCTTCTGATGTGGGTATTCCTCAAACCCCAAATAAGAAGTTCAAGAACCTTGGGATTTAATATGAATGCTGAGATAGCTTGAAATTCAGAGGTTATGTATATGCCTTTGGTGTATCTCTTTCACTTAAAGGGGCCTTTCCAGATTTACCTCTTTCCTTCTTTGGACACTCGTACCTCCTTTTACTTAAATGTAGGTTCATTCAAATTTACATCTGTTTCTCCTCTCCCAGGTTCCTTGTGGTCTCTTCCAACAAACGTCAGAGTATTTTAAGCTGCCCTAAACATTGCATTGAGTTATCTATCCCCGTTGCCCCTGGGTTTATGGGAACATGCTGATTTCATACTTCCTGAAGCTTGTGCTCTGTATTTTAATTCAACCTCTCTGATCAGAATACCTTTATAGAAATGTGTTTTAAAATTAAATCTTCATTTACGTCTTACACGTGTGAATATTTTCATTTTTGACATCTATCAATGAAAAGGTTATAGAGAAGATTTTTCATGAGGGGCCAAGGGGCATATTATCAAGAACGGCGTTAAAATTATCGCCGCTTTAGCGGCAGAAAACTGCCGCTAAAGCGGCGATAATGGGCTTGATAATATGCCCTTGAGAATTCCAATAGAAGCCCATGTTGACACCAGAACATGGGCTTCTATTGGAATTCTCAAGGGCATATTATCAAGCCCATTATCGCCGCTTTAGCGGCAGTTTTCTGCCGCTAAAGCTGCGATAATTTTAACGCCGTTTCTTGATAATATGCCCCCATGTTTTGTGAGTTTCTCTGTGAAAAACGTCATGAAATGGTGCAATAGTAAACAGCTCTAACTTCCTAAGCGTATTGAAACTTATAAGATACATTATTACCCCCTTACTGGAAATTCTGAAACAGGATACAGCCATCATTCGACCTTTGTCTTTGATATGATAGTATTAATAATTCTCCAGCTTTCCAACAAATACATACAGACATACCAGACGCTCTGTCATCATTTGTTTCTTTCCCCACTTTGATAAGGTAAATTTGTTGGATTTTGCTATTATCTCATCGTCATTCCATTAGTTCATGACTGGACCAATGACCCGCCATTTCCTTTCATGATTTTTGTCAGCTATCTATCTTTAATGTTTTATCATAAGGCGAAAAACTGGCAAACAAACGTTTTAGACTGGTCTTAAACTTAAACGACAGGAAGTATTTACATCATCAGCAAATCCCACGTATGTCAAGGAGAAGGTTAATGCCGTCTTGTGGCATTTGGCTTTTCTAGTTTTGCTACACTGTGATTGTCAGTTTGGCTTTAGACCACTACATTTTCACTTGACTCATGTCAGGAAATCGAAATGAAACACGTTTAATGCCTACAAAGTTATATAAGCTCAACTCTATGTTTAAGGTATTTGAATCCTGTGTGCACCTGTTACTTGCCAAAAATCTTAAGTGATGTAATTTTTATCTAGGTATTATAAATATTAATTTAAGTAATTCAAATATGAGGTATTATTGAATAGACATGTTTAAGGTAAGCTACACATAAAGGTTGCACTAGCATCACAATGTTTACTATTTTCATTTACTTTGAAGCCCGTTGTTCATTAATGAAAATCAGCTTCATTTAAAAAAAAAAGTTTGCTTTATTAAACAGCAATCAAAGATATGGGGCCATATGTATCAAGCCTTTTTCCCGTTTGCAAATGGGCAGATTCTCAGAATCGGCCCGTTTGCGAATTGGAAAAAGCCTTTTGGGATGTATCATCCCAAAAGGCCATCGCAAAATAGAGAAATGCAAAATTTGCAATTCTCTACTTTGCAAATGCAATTAAGGAATTGCAAATTGCGATTCCTTAAATGCAATTCTGGAAGCACCAGAAATTTGCTATTTGGCCTTAAGGAATTGCAAATTACCACTAACTTCAAGTTGGTGGTAATTTGCGATTTTCTTTAAAAAAGCACTTTTTTGATTTTTTAAAAGTGCCATATGTCGCACATACATGCCCTTAGGGCATGTTTGTGAGCAAAATGTGCACACATGCATATTTCAGGGGTGCAACAGGGTGCCCTTTTGGCACCCTTGCAACCTTGAAATTGCATTTTCAATTTGCGATTCTCTAATTGGTAATCACAAATTGAGAATGTCTTCCCATTCATTCCTATGGGCCTCCTAGCCCATAGGAATGAATGGAAAGGTATTCCTTATTTGCGAATCTCAATTTGCGATTTGCAAATAAGGAATATGTAGGATTCGCAAAATGTTTAGCAAATCCTACATACATTGCATTTTGCAATTCTCTAATTGCGATTCGCAAAAAATCGCAATTTGAGAATCGCAAAACTCTTTTTTGATACATATGGCCCATGGTGCTTTGCTGACATTAGCAGGCCACCATTCCTGTGATGTCTGCGATTCCTGATGGGTCACAAATTGCTACCTACCTTATTAATATTCATGAGGTAGGTCAATTTGTGAACCACTAAGAATCCCTATTTAAAAGATGTACATTTTCTTACATTAGGAACTGCAATTTCCTAATTGCAATTCGCAATTAGGAAATCACAATTTTAGATATTTGTACATCCAGCCCTTTGTTATTTTTCTTAAAATATTAATTTTACAGTACTAGGGCACACGAATATATAGTCAGGATGAACAATAAGCATACCATGGATGCCGTATATTTTCGCAAAGGACACTGCAGACAAATTAAACAAATAGCATGAAATAGGAATATCAAGCAGAGCAATTTATCTTATTAAACGGGATGTTAGAACATTAGTAATACAGCATGTACCAAAACTAAATCATCAATAAATATGTCAACAGATGCAAATGAATGTGTACTTTGAAAAACAACCATCAAGACGAGATAGCAGTTTTCTATATGCATTATTAATGATTAAGAGCGTACCGAGCGATGACTGTTATTTCCATCCCAAATTAGGGCTTTGAATCTCTGAAAGCCATTGATAAGTTCCTAGGACCTCTTTGGAATCAAAGTTACACTCAAGTGCAAGTGGGACAGAAGAGAAATCAGTCCTGTGAAGTGGTGGAGATAGAAAAAATGGCCTTCAGAAATACGTCGACACTGTCTTACCCTTTAGCAAAGATATACGAAGTAGGTAAGATGAGTGAGGTTGAGATCACTGCCTCTTGAGCTCACAGACCACAAGGAGACATGAAAAGTCCGATTGACGGGAGATTTGTCTTGATACAACAAAGTATCTCCCCTTAGAAGGAGAACGGAGGAACCAGTTAGGACTGAGAGGTCATGGCGGTTCTGGACAATAGGGCCAAATAAAAGGGGGAAGCAGATGAGCTGAGAAAGCAAGTAGTGTGTTTGCCGGTCTGCTTTGTGTGACCTATGCCTATAATGCTTGTTTTGCCCAAACCTACATTTTATTGGCAAAAATAAAGGAGCAGAAATCAACCTTTCTTCAGGATTAAACAGCAGGGCATAAGAGACAACCGCTTATCATTTGAATGTCTAATCTTCTGAAGGAGTGTCTGACTAAAGACATACCCAGAGCTCGCAGGCTTGAGAAAGCCAGAGTATGTCAATCAATTAATCAATCAGTAATCTTATAAAGCACGACTACTCACTCGTGAGGATCTCAAGGTGCTGAGTTTGGGGACGGTCTATGGCTCAGTCGAAGAGCCAGGTCTTAAGGTCCTTCCTGAATTGCGGCTGCAATGATAATTGCCTGAGGTGCAAAGGCAGGGAGTTCCAGGTCTTCACAGTGAGGTACGAGAAGGATCTTCCTCCAGCTGTGGTCTTGCGGATCCGTGGGATGGTAGCCAGGGCCGGTTGGGTGGAGAAGAGATGTCTAGTGGGAGTATAGAAGTAGAGGCAGTGGTAGAGGTATGCAGGTCCAGCATTGTGGAGGGCTTTGTAGGCATGTGTGAGAATCTTGAAGGTGATTCTTTTGTTGACAGGTAGCCAGTGAAGGTTTCTCAGGTGGCCGGTGATGTGGTTCCGGCATCGGATGTTCAGGATGAGTCTGGCGGAGGTGTTCTGGATGGTCTGCAGTTTTTGGGGGAGTTTCTGGGTGGTGCCAGTGTAGAGTGCCCTGCCGTAGTCAAGTCTCCTGTGGAAGAACGTATGGGTGACCATTTTCCTGGACTCAGTGGGGATCCACTTGAAGATCTTATGAAGGAGGTGGAGTATGTGGAAGCAGCAGGATGAAACGGCATTGATTTGGTGTTTTATTGAGAGCGAGGAGTTCAGGATGTTGCAGAGGTTTTGTGCGTGGTCCTTGGGTGTCTGGGGGCTTCCCAGTGCTACGGGCCACCAAGAGTTGTCCCAGGTGGAGGGGAGGAGCCCAAGATGAGAACTTTGGTCTTGCCTGAGTTAAGCTTGAGACAGCTGTCCTTCATCCAGGTGGTGACTGCCTTTATTCCATTGTGGAAGTTGCTCTTGGCAGCTGTGGGTTCTTCTGTGAAGGAGAGAATGAGCTCGGTATGTTCGGCATAGGAGACGATGTTGAGTCCGTCGTTTCTGACGATGGCTGCAAGCGGGGCCATGTAGGTGTTGAGGAGGGTGGGGCTCAGTGAGGATCCATGAGTCACTCCGCAGCTGATCTCTGTGGATTCTGTGTTAAATGGTGGAAGCCTGACTCTTTGCGTTCGGTCGGTGAGGAAGGAGCGGATCCATTCTAGCGCTCTGTTGCAGACACCCGCGTCATGGAGTCTTGTGCAGAGAGTGGGGTGGGAGACGTTGTCAGAGGCGGCTGAGATGTCTAGGAGGATGAGGGCTGCAGTCTTGCCTAGGTTGAGGAGGGTGCTGATGTCTTCTTTAGCGGCGAGGAGAGCGGTATCGGTGCTGTGATTGCTTCTGAAGGCCGTTTGGGAGAGGTCCAGGATGCTGTTTGTTTCAATGAACTCGGAGAGTTGGGCCTTGATGGCTTTCTCAATGACTTTGGCTGGAAAGGGGAGCTGAGAGATGGGTCTGTAGTTCATTGGTGCAGACAATGCAGTACTGTCTTAAAGGAAACAGCTCAACAATGACATAGACGACGTGGGGGCCCAAATAAGCCAAAGCATTGAACCTTACCACACTACAAGATTTGGACTTCCATTTCAAAGACTAAGGGCCTGATTTAGGCCCTCCCTCATTATGAGTGGCATGGGGAGTGGTGTGACTCTGCAGAGTCAGAATTAATTGGGTGTGATAAATAATACCCGATTACAATGTTTTCGAAAATATCATGGGAATTTTAGTGCTTACGCATCATATTCCACTAAGTAGTATGTGGTTTTCCCCCAATAAATATCAGTTGGTTAAACATACCAATATTTATCACAAAACCAATAATTGCTATATGTGTGGTAGCAGGAGTTACTGAAATATCACAAATAAAAAGGCTGCTCATAGTGAGGGTCTTAGAGGCAGATTTACAAAGGGCTTGCGTTGACCTTGCAGCATGCAAGGCAAAACAATATAACTTAATATGCGTTTGTAAAGTACACATTCACCCAAAAGTATCTTGGCGCTGAATACCAGATGTTTATTGTTACCCAACTCAATGGTACTCATTTTATCGACCTCAGAAGAATGAAAGGCTGAGTGGACCTACTGGGATTTGAACCTGTGACCATGAGATTGAACACAGGCCCCTACAGTGGACACATTGGTCCACTAAGCCACCAGACTCGGCAAGCCCTAAAGAGGCATTTACCAAGCCATGCAAATCCACCTTGCATGGCTCTGCATGGTTTCCTAAATCCAGAGTAAAGCAAGGCAGCGCAAATCACTGCTTTGCGTTAGTTACTCTGCATTGAGAAGGTATTCCATAGGTGGAGCATGGGCATTCCTTTGCATCCATCCATAGGTTTTTACGCAAACCCAGATTTACAAGGGTTTGTGTCAAAATGGTATGCCTTCCCAAAAGAGGCATAACGAGGAGACATATCTTCATTTCTCCTTGTTATCTCCTTTTTCTTCTTATGCTGCATTTTACATAGGAGGAAAATGCATTTGAGGATTTTTTTGGTGCAGGAACGTGTCCCTTCCTGCACAAAAACAATCCTGCCCATAACGCAGACACCCTTGCACCATATAGCATAGGTGCCTGCATTGGTACTTTGCAGCACCTTATGCACCAGTGCAGGGATAGAGCGGTAATGTGCCATATCTTAGTAGATATGGCACATTCCTGCTCTCTTAAACAAAGGAGAGCAAAGAGGAAATTAGATCAAAAGGGGACACGTCCATTCAAGACAACACAATAACTACAAAAAAACTGTTTCCGACACCCCTGAAATATGTTTGTCCTTTTCACTAGTGTATTAAGGCTTCAAACATAGAAGTTCACTGTATGGGGACTAGCCAGTATAATCATTTGGTCCAAAAAGACCATGTCCCTCTTCAAAAAACAATGTCATACTAGGTGCTTAATTTAACAGTAGGGGTGGGCTGAGTTTGTGTAGTTGCATTTTGCGGAATTCTGCGGAGTTGCATAAAAACTCAGTGGAATTCCGCCGAGTTCTGCTTCTCCCTAGTGAGGTCATAGAATGTCAGGTGTACAAAGTCAATGGGCATCGGCTGAAAACATGAGGGCTGAGGTTAGTCGATGTGATGATTGTGTGTATCAGGTGTCTGTGATGACAAAATTGTTTTGTTACTGGGTAGCAAGCATGTGAAGTCACAATGTTATAGGTGAGTGGTGTCGCAGAATGTTGCATGTGATGTTACAGAGGTTGGTTGTCACTGGACGTTTTGCGTAATTTTACAGACACATCACCACCGTTTGGTCGCTGACGTCAAAGGTGTAATGATACAAGGTGATACGTTTGGTAGGTGCAGGGTGATTGACATCAAAGGTAGATTGGCAATAGTTTGGCCGGAAATCTGCTTTCAGGGACTGTCAAATGCAAGCATCCTCCAATAAAATCACCCTTCACCTTCCGCGATTACTCTGCGAATGCGCAGCCTTAGCGCCCCCAGCTCTACCTTCTGCCCCACAAAGTCATTCTGGTCTTAGCTAGAGGCCCCAGCACCATGGGCCCACCAGAAAATCCAATGCCAACTGCAGCAGCGACATTGCGGGGGCACTGTGTGGGAATCAGTTAACCTGGCTTCTTTGGCGGAGGAGTTCAATGCCTCACGGCCACCATAGTCCGCGTGCCAGTTCCATAAGGTGACGTAGCAGGGATGTTCCCTCTATGCAGCCCTGACTCCACAATGAGAAATTACGCCCACTTCCTCATCTGGAACCAGGGATGCAGAAGATTGGTAAAAAATGTTCAAGTGACCGATTTTACGTGACCTGCAGGAGGCGTGTCTGTACCGTCATGCTGTCTTCAATAGGGGTGGGCAGCAGCTGGATTGGGCAAACTCCACAATATGGCGAGTTTTTTGCAGAACTCCGTGCTCCCATAGGAGCATAGAATTTGCAAAACTCCCCAAACTCCTCTGACAGAGCGGAGTTTACCGCCCACCCCTATTTTACAGCTGCACAGCTTAGGAGTCGCCTCATGTAAGCTAGCACAATGAGCCATCGAGTAACGATGCCTCTAGCTCTGACTTATCATGATCTGCAGAGCCCCTTTTTGCAGGGAGGATACTCAATAGTCCTACCAAAATACACACTATGACCCTCGGTTAGTGTCTTCATCAAGCATTGAAGAAAGAGTACATCACCTACATACCCCTGCAAACACCCTAAGTAGTGTATAGACAGGCCCACTGAAAACATAGTGTGCTCACTCACATATACTCAAAAAACGAAAAATATGTACAGGGAACTTTGCAGGCATAATATATATTTAGTGATGGTATTGGGCCCTAGAGGGACCAAGAGCAGATCCTCTCATGTCCAGGGCCACAAGCTGTCTAGGGTCCAGACTTACACTTGTCTAGGTGTGGTTTCTGATGATTGATCTTCCTGGGCCCCACTGAAAAAGTCTAATAGATTATTCCTGTCTTGCTTTATAGGGGCAGTCTTTTCCTTTTCCTCTAGATTTGGCAGTAGACCACTGGGGGCAATGAATAAGATTTACCAGGCCAAATCGGTCTTGGTAGATACATTGGACAGTGATGTATGAGGATATATAGATTCAAGGGAGCTCAAGGTGGAGGAGAATGGGTTCTGTAGACATCTGTTGGCAGTTCCTGCATCTAACCCTGTTTTTATGGTTCATGAGGAGATGGGGCTGCCTTATTTGTCAGATCTCATTGCCTTGGATCCCTTGATTAGGTGGCTTACCATCTGTTTGAGACCTGAGAATAATTTTGATAGATACTTAAGGATTGCATGCAACTTCAAGGGTAGAAGTCAATCAAATGCGTAGCATACATACTGGATACATTTGTTAAGCTGGGTAGAGCAGCTCTGTTTGACTTCCCTCAAAACATTCTTGGACATGGAGGAACTTTTTGTCATGGCAGAAAGCAGTGAGAGAGGGTGTAGAACTTGAGAAGCCCTCAGTGCGAGGACAAATGCAGTTCTTAACGGCCCCAAATATTGAACCCTATTTGCTTAATGTATTCAAAGGTCATCACAGGTTTCTTCCTACCCATTTCTGGTTTAATCAATTTCATCTGTTGCTGACCTTACCCAGGCCTACTACTGGCAGCTGCACTATCAAACCAAACCATAAAAACTATTGTTTTTATACAAAAAAAAGTGAAATTCACCAATTATACTTTACTGAGCTAACTGTAACTTGCATCCTTGCCATGCCCCTATTTATATCATTCATGAAATCTCTCATCTCTGACATCTCTCATCTCAAAAAACATCATTGATTACATTACTGACGACATCACACAATCATTGTGACACCATAAAGTTTCTATTCACCTTAATTGGATTACCTACTTAAATACATTACATGACTCGCAATTTTAAGTGAAGAGGTTGACAGGTATATATTTGCCACTGTAAAGACACTTTGTTCCAGGCCCTATGGACTATAGTCCATAGTTTAGTAAGCCACACTACATATGTTTCTGAGATGAGCACAGTGGCATACAACCTTAGAGCCATGGTTATTACACCGGTGAGAGATAAACCACTTTCAAGTGGGACTCTTGTACATTCTACATTATTTAACAATTTACAATGCCTCAAAATCTTCAGCAAAAATCTAAAAATAAAAATCCACACCTTGCTACATAGAATTAGACTACAGCACTGCATTACAATTAATTATTATAGGCATGTACTGACATATTCACTGGAGGATTATCTATTATGAACAGAAGGTTTAGCCTTTCTCACAGGTATATTGGAACAAGCTGTGGCTTTAGGCTTCAACCTACTTCAGCCTGCCTCTGCAACACACATTAAGCATATGGATCCTTTATCTTGTTTAACAAGGAGTAATACTCGCACCCCAGTCTTTAGTGATTTGTAAACAGTGCAGCACATAACTTTCAACATGCCCTATCTTGCTTGCATCCAGGGCTTACGTTATTGCAATGTTTTGGATCCACACATGCTGTATGTGACTATGGTGTTATGAGTGATGTCATCAGTGATGTAATTTACCATCTCATGAGTGATATAATATATGAGGTCATAAGCAGCGAATGTTACAATAAACAAAAAATGATGAATGTCAGTGTTGTTTTTGTTTTAAAATGTGAGTGTCTATATTATTTAAAGGCTTAACTATAAAGTCCCTTTAACTTTGCTTTTTTTCTCATTTCCACCTTGGAATTCCCACTTCCCACCCATGGAGCGGGGTTAGTCCCACTTAACATCACACCATATTTTTTAAATGTTATGGGGCTTATTTACAAGCCCCTTGCGCCGCTGATGCGTCACTTTTAATCTGGGGAAAAGTGACGCACCCGCGACGCAAGTGGCTTGTAAATAAACCCCATATGGGCTTATTTATCTAGAACTTTGAGCGCAAATTTCTGTTTTGTGAATTGCAAAATTGTATTCGCACTCAAAAATTGCTGCACTTTGAACCTAAGTTAAAAAAAGTGAAGCAAAGAGGTTTACGAATGATAATCTTTAAATATAATGGCCAAAAATTATAAACAACGGCAATAATTTCTTCAATGTCCATTTAAATATGGGCAACCATACACTTCGTGAGATTTTGTGAATTTTAAAAATTATGTATCAATTGATATTTCAGGGAAAAATAACATAAAAGGACACATTCTCTGAAAGCTAGACAATAAACAGATCGTAATGAGCAGAAGTTTAAATGACGAGGGGGCGTGGCTTGATGCCCGAGAAGCATGGCGGCATCCCGATGAGGCTCTCCGGAACAACTCGGCGGTTTCACGTCCCCAGGCTATACGGGGCGAAACCGCTGTCAACGAAAGACGTCGGAAGGTCTCCTGATGCTCGGAAGCAGGGCGACATGAAGACAATAGCGGCGGAATCGGCAAAACATGTCCGTGAAGCTTTGAGCAGCGACGCGATTTTGCGGCCGCCATTTTGCGACGCTGTTCATTCCAATGGGCCCTTCTAATGAATGGAAACTGCGAGCTATGTGAGGCAATTTAATCTTTTTGAATTCACGTTTGTAATGCTGTAATCACACCAATACTGTGAGGAGTGGAAAGCGGCTGCGCCTGGATGCAGTGTGCTGAGGAAAAGTGAGAAAGAGAATTTTGGCAGCCATTTTGTGAACTCACCTCTGCTGTACCTCAGAAGCAGTTGTTATTCCACGGTGCAGTTTTCTCACATACCGATCGAAAAGCCTGCATACGTATGTGCATAATTTTTGATACCATACCTGCTACACTGCTATTTTGACTTGTCAGGGATTGAAAGGCACAGGAATTTACATTAATCACGCTTTTCCTCCTTTGGATGGTTTTGGACATTTTTAAAGCGCAATACGAATTAAACTCATATTAATGTTTGGGTGGTGATTGTTTGGATGGACTTGACACCGCTTCCTTCCTTCCACATACAATTGTCTTCCTCAGGTGCTTCAGCCGAGATCCCCGATAGTGTTTCTCCTGACAAGTGTGTCGGGCTGGTGCTTTATGGGCAAAATAAAGCATTTTCGTTTAAATCCTTCAGCACCTAAGCGAATTTTTGTTAAGAACTCCAGAATTTTCAGCGAATACGCTAAGCTGGAAGATTCTTTGTTGACTACGTCACAGGTCCCTGAACCAACGATGGATTCGGCTCACGTATCATCCGGAAAATCTATCACCAAACGCCTAAAGAAGGATCCTCCTTCTCCTCCTAAATCAGCTTCTCCTGTGTCCATGGAGCTCCTATTGGAAGAAATTAGGGCTCTTCGACCCTTTATGGAAGAAACAAATTCTAAATTGCAGGCCCTCACTGATAATTGGGCTCAATTAGACTCCAGACTCAACACAGTGGAACTTAGCGTCTCCTCATTTGCGGAAACTACAGAAAAGGTAACTCAGCTTAATTCCCAGGTTTCGCAGCTTCAGAGGCAGATGGAGGACCTTGAAAATAGGAACAGGCGGAATAATGTGCGTATTTATGGTCTGGGTGAGGGGATTGAGGGATCTGATCCTATCACTTTCTTTAAATCTTTCTTGCCTAAGATTCTCCATCTGCCAGATGACACTGTACTCAATATTCAACGAGCACACAGGTTGGGTCGACTCTCTCCTAGTGCACTACACCCGCAGAAACCAAGAGGAGTTATTCTATACTTCTTGGAGTACACTGATCTCTTAAAAGTCTTGTCAGCGGCCAGATCCCTCACACGAATAACTTGGTCAGGCTCTACTCTATTCTTTGCGCAGGACTATGCTAAAACTACGGCCAATAGACGGAAGGCGTTTTTAGAAATGAGACCTGCTCTTCGATCAATGAGGGCCAGATATGGTCTCTTCCATCCTTGCCTTTTCAAGGTTACGTTAAATAACAAGACAACAACTTACGAGGATCCTGTGCGCCTAAGGAGCTTCATTAATTCCTCCAAAATAGATGCCATGGATGCATCGGGACCTTCTTCTTCTCGTTTTGTCTGAGTTTGTGTAACTCTTTTACAGAATGTTTTGTGCCTCGTATCTCTTCGTTTAAACAATTTATGCTTACAGCGCTTTGTTTACCCACTTCATTTGGTGTTTACAACCGAATGTGTTTTTGTGTTGTTCTGATTGCTATTCAGTTTCTTTGTTATTTGCTGTTCCTTTTTGATGTTATAATGATTGTTTTCTTCACCCATACAGCCATCTTCTTCTCCTGGCGTGTTTAGCCCCGAGTCCTCCGTGTGGTCAAACCCGGTTATGCTGCATGTTTCATGTGATTTCACCCCCCCCTCTACCTTCCCGCATCCTCCCTGTGTAAGTATGTTACCCTGGTTTTATTGTTCTTTTTTCCTTTCCTTTTTTCTTATTCTATATTTGATTTTGCTTCTGATTTCTCTTCACGTGTCATCATTCTTCCTTTCCTAAATAAGATTTCTTCTCATTTGTACTTTTCTGATTATGCATATAAACTCCACTTCTTCTCCTTTTTCTTACATGAAGGATTAATAGCTTTGTTTTACTGGGACTGTTTTTTTTTATACCATTTCTTTTGCTGGTTGCTGCAAATCTTTATCTTACACATTACGGTTTATACCATAAGTATAGTTAAATATTGGCAATGTTATTATCTTATTGCATGCATTATCTTAGTTTGCTGTATCTTCCTTTTTTCTCTCTATTCATTTCTTTTGTTTAAGCTCTGATGTCACTAAGAATAGTATCTTGGAATGTAAGGGGATTGAATTCGCCTATTAGGCGGCAAAAAATATTGACTCATTTAGCGAAATTGAATGCTGATATAGTATGTCTTCAAGAAACCCATCTTACAGAATTGGAATCTTTAAAACTAAAAAGGGGCTGGGTGCGGGAGGTTTTCTTTTCTCAAGGGAATGGGAAACGTAATGGTGTCATGATGCTTTGTCGAAAATCGCTTCCTTTTAAACTTCTTTCCCAAGATTCAGATGAAAATGGACGGTGGTTAAATGTTAAGCTGTTGTTGGGACAAGCTCCAGTCTCTTTCCTCATTGTCTATGCCCCTACTGGTGGAGACTCCTCATTCTGGTCTTCAATGGCCCGACAACTTACCACATGTAATGAAGATAATTTGATATTTGCTGGTGATTGCAATCAGGTCATTGACCCCTTTTTGGACAGGAACTCTAAAATTACCTTTACATCTAACAAATCACATAGATCTTTTATCGATGCTATTACTCATCATAAGCTCCTGGATGCATGGAGATTGTGTCATCCTGCGGAGAGGGAATACACTTTTTACTCTCCGGTCCATCACACCCAATCGAGAATTGATTACTTCTTTGTTTCCCATCATGTATCCCAAGCCCTTATTGATGCTGAGATTGGACCTATTTTATTGTCAGACCATGCCCCTGTTTCCATTTGTCTTGACATCCTTCCTAAGGTAAATACACCTCGGAGGTGGCGCTTTAACAATACTCTCCTTTTAGACCCAATCTTCAGTTTGTCCTTTACCTCTTTTTTTAATGACTACTTTTTGTTTAATCAAAACGACACAATGTCTTTTTCGGTTATATGGGATGCCTTTAAAGCATCAGTTAGAGATTTCATCATAAGATATACTACCAAAAAGCGTGCGGAGGCCCGCAAGCGTTCTAATGACCTGTTCCATGAGATAAAGAGACTGGAGCAATCCTATTATTCTATGAACTCGAAAGAGTGTTTGTCTGCCCTTCTAAAAGCTAAGATTCAGTTTAATAAGGATACCACTGACAATGCCTCATTATATTTGTTGAAATCTAGCTCAAAATTTTATGGAGGCCAAAATAGAGCGGGAAAAATTCTGGCAAACTACCTAAAGGTCAAACACAACAAACTGAATATCGAGTCCATATTTGATGAGCATTCTAGCTTAAAATACAAAGACCTGGACATAGTGAATGTATTCTTCTCTTTTTATAAAACATTATATACAGCAGAGGCGCAACCCACAGATCTTTTGTTGTCCCAATTTTTTTCCACTATTCAAAAGCCTGTACAGGCTCTTCCTGATCTTTCACCTCTGGAAGCAGACCTTACACCACAAGAATTGCTGAATGCTTTACACCACCTTAAGAAAGACAAAGCTCCAGGGCTGGATGGGTTTACAGTTGATTTTTTTTTCTCACTTTTCTAGGTTGTTGCTTCCTAAGCTTCATTCTCTAATTTGCTCCTTTTGCACATCTGAGGGTGCCGCTGGTTCCTTTTTGGAGGCACATATTTGTCTCATTCCTAAGGAGGGTAAGGACTTGAAGTAATGTAAAAACTACAGGCCTATCTCTTTGGTTAATATTGATTATAACATTTTTTCCAAAGCCTTAGCTCTTTGATTGGAATCTTTTTTACCAAATTTATTAGGCAAGGAACAGTCTGGTTTCGTTAAGGGCAGGCTTATCACAGATAATACACGACTTTTTTTTGATGTTTTGTCCAAGTCCTCCCATCTTAAACATTCTCTTGCTGCGATAGCTCTGGATGCAAAGAAGGCATTCGATAGAGTCGAATGGCCATATTTGTTTCATGCTTTGAGATGGTAAGGCTTTGGCCCAAAATTCATTTCTCTCATCTCCCTACTTTACTCGAATCCTCGTGCCGCAGTTATTGCTAATGGTCTACTCTCCTCATTTTTTGATCTAGGCAGAGGCGTCCGCCAAGGATGTCCCTTATCCCCATTCCTTTTTAATCTAGCTTTGGAACCCTTCCTCTCCAAAATCCGCCAAAATCCAAACATTCATGGTTTTGAGATTAAAAAATCTCACATCAAATTTGCAGCGTATGCAGATGATATCCTGCTTTTTATATCACAACCGTGGGTATCTATTCCCGCTTTTTTAACCGAAGTTCGATCCTTTTCATCTGTTTCTGGATATAAGTTAAACATTGACAAATGTGAAATCATGCCTCTCACCAAATACACTTTTAAAGAGGATTATGCCCCCTCCCATTTTTCTTGGAGCCCCAAACATATTAAATATCTAGGATTACATTTTGCTCCTCTAATCTCATGCACAGTTTCCTTGTGTATGAATAATTGTACTCAAAAACTTTCCGGTTTAACAGCTAGGTGGCATCCTCTTTATTTATCGTGGTGGGGTCGCCTTGATACCATAAAAATGATGCTCTCCCCTATAGTGCTGTACACTATTTCCAATATCCCTGTACCCATCCCTGCCAAATTAATTAAAAAAATTAATTCGATTCTCTCTTCTTTTCTTTGGAATAATAAGAAGCCTCGTATGTCATTGGCTAGATTGACTCGACCTAAATCTGAGGGAGGAGTTGGCTTTCCTGACTTTTCTACTTACCACAGGTCCTTCCTTTTACGCCAAGCTGCATGTTGGCTTATTGAGAACATAGATGATTGTCCTTTATGGACCCTAGTTGAGAGCCAATTTTTATGTCCTTTTTCTTTTCAAGAATACCTCTCCTTTACACGCAAACCGCAGACCTTGACAACTCCTATACTTAAACTTACATCCTTGCTTTTGGGATCAAATTCTTTTCCAGCAACGGGGAGCTGCGACACATTCCTTAACTCAACGATTTGGCATAATAAAGCTCTGCTAATCCGTAATAAACCCTTCTACTGGAAATCCTGGCGCCAAAAGGGTTTGATTTGGATCCACCAATTATTCTCTCATTCAGAATTTATATCCTTTCCCCAACTCAAGACAGCCTATGGTTTACATGCTTCCTTCTTTCCCAAATATAACCTCCTCAAAATAGCGGTGCTGGAGTTATACCCCAAATTTATAGATACGTCAACGGAGACCCATACTCCTACCCCTTCTCATAATCTTCATACCCTATTATGCACTCGACCCAAAGCCTCTACTCTTTACTCACATTTACATGCTTTCCAGGGGGATAGACAAAAGTCTAAGGTGGAGGATGCTTGGGAAAGAGAGTTGAAGACGTCTTGGTCAATTTCTTTTTGGGGGAAAATTTGGACAAAGATAAGACAATCTTCAAGAGCTGCGAATACAACGCAAACACTGTTTTTTGTATATAATAGATTATTGATCTGTCCTAATATATTAAGCAAACAATATCCCTCAGTAACAGACACTTGCTGGACTTGCTCCTGTCAAAATGCTGATTTATTCCATATGCTGTTTTTATGTTCCTTTGTTCACGAATTTTGGAAACGGGTATGGTCACAAATTGATTCCATTTTTGGTACTAATTTTTCATTTTCATATGTTCATGTGTTTCTGGGTAGTCTTTCCCCTGCTTGGAAGGATCATCCATTACATGTCAAAATCATTGATTTGTTATTAGCGGTGGCTTTCCAGCAAATTACTACGAATTGGAAGGACTTTTCAAAAATTTCATACCAGGCATGGTGGTATACGGTTTGCCACAATCCCAGATTGGATACTTCTTTTGTTCATCCGGTTTCTCTGGCAACGAAACGCTTAAGTTTGTGGTCACCTGTAATATCATTTATTGATATTAGTGCCAAACGTTTTCGTATATTGCTGCCATCTAGGCCGGAAGTCCTCAAACCCCCATGATTCCCCTGAACATTCCTTAGCTTCTTTATTTTATTAATTGGTTTCATGATTTATTCTTTGTATATTGCCTCTTATTTTCATTATATGTATTGCTACAACCCTTTAATTAGTCTTATAATTCATTCATGTATTGTGATGACACTTGCGTAATCTGAATTGTCTTTGTAATACCTATGTTTTTCTTAGTTTAATAAACTTTTTCTTGAAACTTAAAAAAAAAAAAAGAAGTTTAAATGACAGAGTTGCACAAATTAAGCTGCTGCACTCACAAGAAAGGGCACATTTAATGAAAGGACAGGTATGGCTTACCCTTTTCTAAGAGTCAATTAAAAGAAGCCATTGAATATTAGTCTATAAAGGCGCCCTTTTCATTCACAGTCAGACTGAGTTTGTTCCGATTGTGAAGCGTTTCGTTTTTACAGAGAATAATCAATCCGCTGAGGTCAAGGTAGTTAGCAGGCATGAATGGCGCTGTGCGCCTGATACATCTTTAACATTTTAAATCAAATGCAAAGTAATGAGAAGTCAAGGTAGTTGGGGATTTGACAAACTGTACAATGGCTGCTAAGTACACCACAAACTATAGATCTGATGGAATCACACAGTTCACGAGCGTCTGAAAGCTTCCGTGTCCTATTCACAGTTCAACAGGGTGCCAGGAATGAGACAGGAAAGGTCTATTTTAATTAATGGGCAAAAGTCTAAATTTATTAAATTTAATATGCGTTAATAGCCTTTCCCCTTAAGCTGGATCTGTGATTCAGATTCAACGATGCATTATATCATAAGAAAGAAAGATTTTTGTAATTACATAGCTGTATAAGGTCATATACAAAATGACCTTGGCAGTCCTGAAATAGAAATGGCTACAGTGCATAACATATTACAGAATTGCATTTCATTGCGGAGATATATCTCAACCTATCAAGCATAGGACAAAGAGAGACCCGGGCACCAATGTGGGTAACGATGACGTATTGCAGAGAAACGAACAGCAATTTTGTTCGTTTTGAGTTGCAACACCCCTCTTACCTGTTATTTAAAAGTAATACATTTCCACTTTATTGTATGATCATCAAACATTGCCGTCTGGTATTTCAAATTACATTCCCACTCTTTGCCCTAAAAATCACACTGTAAGCGATCAAGTTATGTTTAAATACAACGGGGCAGATTTCTGAAAAAATAGCAGCGTAGTGCCGCATTCAAAGTTGCTGTTCAGCATTGTGTTAGGCGCTCTGAAAGATGGAATCTGTTACCATGAGCAAAGAACTGATGGCCTGATTTACAAGAAACTGACACATTGGCGTTGATGCGTCAGTTTACTTATGCCTGTGCCAAATGTCCTTGTGATACCATGGAAGCACTGTTTGTACAATACAGAGCTCCATGGCGCAAGGATTTAACAGATGCGTCAGAAATCCTAACACATCTGTTGGTGTAAAAGTGTTGCATTGCTGGAGATGGTCGCAAACTGATGCAACTCCAGCAATGCATCAGAACACATAGGTGAGTCCCATTGTAAAAGTCCTGAATCAATCTTAATGCCTGGTCTGAGCAAGCATACGGATTTTAAAGCAGACAAATCATAGAGTGACGCACTGAAATGTTGCAAATTTCACTGCACCGCTTCTACGTGGCTTTTTTGCGTGAGAACGCCTACCCTCCATACATTATATCTGGCGCAGGTAAACTGTGACGAAGGGCTCTGCCGCTGCATCAAAAAAAGTGACAGCTGCACTGCAAGCTGCTCGTAAATGAGCCCACAAGTGCCTCTGATTATTAATAAATGCTTGTAGTTAGACCCAGCAATATCAAGAGCAGTACTCGCATGATCTTAACTTTGACTAGGAGTTAAACTCTCATTGGTATATTGGGAGCTGCACTGAAAATAGTGGCATGTCAAAAGACCAATGAGTGGGTGACATACACCTTCTGCACCTACATTACAGTGTTTGTTTTCCTGGCTCTCCCTGTTTAACTGAAAACAGAGAAACCTCCATTGAATTAAATGTTCTAATAGCAGTATAGCCTTTCTGTCTTGGGCTATGCCAGTCCATAAAGACTGTCTCCTTATTTATTGGCCATCACTGGTGGCTCATACCTAAAATTCAAAGGGAGAGGGTCTTTAATAGGTAGTATAGCCTATGACAGCCACCTGTAATGCTATAGTATGGCATGTGTGTTGCCAGAAGAGGAGATCTGAGTTTCACTAGCTTTTAACAGAAGATAATAATTATTATTCTGTGAACATCAATTCTGCAAACATTTGGATGTCTATAGCAGAGCTCTGTGTATGTCTGAGTATTAGGAACATAGATTCACAAAATGATCAACGGTTACCTACTCATCTGTCAGTTAAGCAGGGACTACAAGGAAAGGGCTGTAGTAAGCAATTAATTGTACATTGATAACACTGAAAAATTACTGCAAGCTAAGCAAAAGCAAAATAAAAAAAGAGAAATGTAAAAGCATTGTTTTTGGTTTTAAGCCATGACTTCTAGAAATCGAAATTTCTACTTGGTGGCTCATACCTTGAAACAGTTTACAGCTTTACCTACCTTCAAGTTTTTCCCTGAGACATCGTATCCTGAAGACCACTGCCAAAGCTGAAAGTAATGCTAAAGGATTCTGATGTTTTAGCAAAAAATATGGAGCAGAAATGGTCACATTCTTTGGCCAAGTGTTTCAAGCACATACTCTGAAGTGAGCTATGGGCCTATGGAAGTAGTGTGATTGCCTGAACATCATACTTTATTGGTTCTGGGATTTTAGAATTAGGCATCAGGCAAAGTAAACTGAATCTGTTTTTTGGTGTATTTTTGACCTTACTTAAAGTGTTTAGGCCCTCATTAAAAGTTAAATGGAATAGGGAGGGTTATTTATAGGGGTGGGTGATATATTCTGCACCCCCGCAGGAATGGCGGAATTTTGGCCACTCCACGTTATGCTTGTAATGCGGATTTCCAGCCAGACTCTGCCAACCACAGCGTGGTGGACTTTTTTTCTCATGTGCGGCTCGAAAACAGCAAGTTGGCAAGCTAGATTTTGCATCCCCTAGCGAGATTTTCGGTCGCTAGGAGGGCACCAGGTGAGACTTTTCAAACGTGGATGGTTGCGACCATTCATTGTCAAAAAGCTGCCACTCGACTAGAAAATCAACTCAAGCTGCAGCAAAATCAGTTCGAGAGGCTGCGTGTTGTGGGGCACCGCATGGTGCCATTCATGCTGATTTTTCACCGCGGAATGGACTCCCAGCACTTAGGCACATTGCGCTGCTCGCACTGTGATTATCTCCACCCATTCATGGAATTCCGCATTATCTCACTGAGTTTTTTGGCAACTCCACGGGATTCCATGGAGTAAAACTCAGCGAACTCCGCTCTGGCCTAGTCATTTACAACATCTGATAAATATTGCCACTCTGAGATTAGTTTTTCCCGGGTGTGGTAAATACCTCCAATTTCACCCTAAGAGTAGTCATAACATGCAGAATAAGCATTTACCATCCCAAAGTCTACATTTTGTCTTTCGTTTGGTACTTTTACTCCTGATAACCTTTGACAGGCTTGACCTGTTAGAATCTATCAAGGTAAAACAGCAAGGGTGTTATAATTATCACACAACAGGGTTTGGAGTTTAGTCGTGAAAGTGTACGGAGGGCCTTGGACCAGTCACAGTTAAGTGTTGCAAGTGCATCTCATTTAAATTTGCATTGTTGGAAATATATTTGGATATACTTAATAACTGTAGTTAAACCTTCAACACAGTCTCTTTGTAATGCCCACTATTAGATCCCAACTAGCATGTCACTAATATTCACAACACAATACCACCACGCAGTGTAATATGTGATCATTAAAATATCTCGTAGTAGATGGTTATTCATTAATTTTATTACTTACAATGTGTTTTTAAGTTTGTGCATTTACACATTTTGAATAGGAAATCTTTTGGCCTCTGTGGAAGGTACATAAGAGATCTGTCAGTTCCTGTGCAATGGGTGGTCCTGAACTTTTTTAAAAGAGTTGATCTGCATTACTTTCAGGGGTACATATGAGTTAGGAATTGAGTAATTAAGTACATATTACTTTCTATACTATAATGTTCTTTGTGTTTATCGGTTCTAGCTGTTTTTCCATTTTGCTAGTTTTTCTCTTTGCTACTTCCCTTTTTTCATTCATCAGTCATTCGAGATGCTGGTGTAATTATTCCCTCCAAATTGTTTATCTATAATATGCGTTTTAATTTGCACTACTTTGCTTGACACATTGTGAATGCGATAATTATCTTCTAGGTAGCTATTTTAGTTTGCAGTTTTTCAATGAGCCCAGACTTTCGGCTTGTTCAAATTAATATAATGTAGTTATAATGCATTTATGTACATTCATGTACGTACAAGAACTGATTTGTTTTGCTGAGCAACTTATCTGCTTTGCGTGCTTCGATTTATAATGTTAGTATTTGTTGTTGCTGTTTTCTTTAGAAAAGAACTAGAAACTCAGGGGCAGATTTACAAGCCCCTTGCGCCACTTTTGCGTCACTTTTAACATGGGAAAAGTGACGCAAAAGTGGCGCAAGGGGCTTGTAAATCTGCCCCTCAATTTTTATCAGAAGAGGAAAGTAAAGCTTACTGACAGTGAATTTATTTAGACATTCGTTTGGAATGCTTTTTGCAATTTAAAGCACATCTCTTTGACTCTAACGCCCTCATTGTTAGTTGGGCTGAATAAGGTGGAATATTTATCACACATAATAAATACCATTACCCCAGGCATTTACCTTGTTTCCTATATTTTCAAAGTGAAAATGAGGCATAACATTCAGAATATGGGGCATATTATCAAGAACGGCGATAAAATTATCGCCGCTTTAGCGACAGAAAACTGCCGCTAAAGCGGCGATAATGGGCTTGATAATATGCCCTGGAGAATTCCAATAGAAGTCCATGTTCTGGTGTCAACATGGGCTTCTATTGGAATTCTATAGGGCATATTATCAAGCCCATTATCGCCACTTTAGCAGCAGTTTTCTGCCGCTAAAGCGGCGATAATTTTATCGCCGTTCTTGATAATATGCCCCAGAGTTCTAACACACCAAGGGGCATATTAGCAAGACTGGCGATAAAATTATCGCCGTTTTAGCGGCAGGAAACTGCCGCTAAAACGGCGATACTGGGCTTGCTAATATGCGTTATAGAATTCCAATAGAAGCCCAGGTTAGATGTCCTGCACATCTAACCTGGGCTTCTATTGGAATTCTATAACGCATATTAGCAAGCCCATTATCGCCGTTTTAGCGCCAGTTTCCTGCCGCTAAAACGGCGATAATATTATCTCCGGTCTTGCTAATATGCCCCCAAATTCTACATTTTTCTGCCATTTCCCAAAATAAATTTTAGAAGGTTTAACATGAGGAACCGATAAGGGAAAAACTGATAGGGTGTGCTTGTCATCATTCATATTTTAATGACAAATGCTATGCAAACTCATGTTTGTACAGGGATCTCCATTTAGTATTTCACTTGCAATGAGTGGCCAAATGTTACCCAACACAACTTTCTATTAAAAGTAAAAATTACAAATAGCGGAAATGTATTTGGGGCAACTTAGCAGGGTAATGAGCATTGTTGGGTGCATTGGAATGACTTAAATCAAAGAATAAAAGAAAATAGTTTAGAATCCAAAGAGCATCGCTTTCGATGAGTCATTGCTTCAGTTCCCACGGTTCTGTGGTTGCAAAGACTAGGGGCATATTAGCAAGGGCACTATCGCCGCTTTAGCGGCACTTTTTGCCGCTAAAGCGGCGATATTTATATCGCCCTATCAGCAAACTGTCTCTAACAGCAGTTAGCGACAGTTTGCGGGCATTAGCGCCCGTTTTTTTACCGCTTTGCATGTCAGCGATATTTATCGCTAATGACATGCAAAGTGGGCGTTCCCGACGAACAAACCTGGGAGACACTCGCTAACAGGCCTATCGCCTATTAGCAAGGTGGCCATGGCCCCAGTTAGCGACGTGAAAGGTCGCGCTAACCGGGGTCATCGCCATTTATTTAACACCTGCAATTAGCAGGTGTTAGCCATACCTAACATGGGGGGTGGATTATGCTGATACGACCACAGGGTCGTATCAGCAAGGTGTTCTCCCTTCTCCATGCAACATCGCTGGTTTTTCAGCGATGTTGGCCCATTTCCCCGCTATCGCTGGAATATTCATCGCCATAGCGCTAATCGTTGCTAATACAGCGTTAGCGTGGCGATATATTCCAGCGATAGCCGGCGATATAAAAAATCACGCTAAGCAGGGTTAGCGATGATTATCGCCTCTTCTTGCTAATATGCCCCCAACTTTTACACAAGATCATAGAAATTTATATAGAGGGAATCTTTGTGAATTCAACCATTAGTTCTCTTTCATTGCGACGGTAGATTAATTATCCCTCCTGAGAGTTCCTGGGTGATAAATAAGCCTGGCCAGCGAGTTGGGTATATTGCTTCAGTCTGATCGCTATCTTGAAATGGGATGATTTTCCACAAAGAATATATGTGAAAATGTTTCTACCAATCCCACATTTTCTAGGCATCTTGCTCCACCTTATTCCTGATAGTAATGGCTAGTTTGTTCCAAACTTTGCTCGCTAAATTATTACTTTGAAATAATTTAGTATAATAAAACCTTAACATTGAAATTCTAAGACTGGACAGCCATCATTTTAATGTTTTACTGTCTGAATTGTGATTATGTACCCTAAATTCACGATCAATTATAAAAGAAAGCTTTATTCTTGGTCATCTCCAAAATATTGAGGTTTTTGATATTGTAAGGCAATATTTCAATGTTTGGGTACATTATGAACAATACATTTTTTTGAAGTACGAGATTTTGGACCAATATGTGTTCCTCCTTCTGTTCTTTTTAAAATTATGCTGATAGATTTATCAGACCATTAATGTGCATTTTGCAACCAGATGTATTGCAGAGAGTTTACTGAGCATACAGACTGCTATTAAAATACATATGCTGGGGTAATGCCAACTAATGAAATGGCTGTTGAAACTTTAAGAGGTAGAGATAGAAGGTCTGCAAGGCACAGTAAGCATCCATGTAGTTTGTAATGAAGTACTGTTTAGATTGGGACTCCTGCTGACTTGTGGATATGAAACCATATCTACGGGAAGAGAATTATAATAGTGATGTCAAGGTAACTAATATAAAACTTTAAAAGAAAGGAAATAATAAAGTAAAGCTAATGTGCAAACAACAGCTTATTGCGGTTCTTTTAATGCACTGCTAATGGCAACAAACATAACCTTTTTAAAAGCATGTCTAATGTCACATATAGCACAGCAATGTCAAACTTTTAACATCACTTGCAATTTCATTGAATTCAACCCTAATTAATGTAATTGATGATGAGATGCTCCTAGAAAAGATTCAATAGTTGCCACTTCATATTGTCCTAATACCTTTTGCCTCTAAACTCTGTGGGGCTTATTTACAAGCCCCTTGCGCCACTTTTGCGTCATTTTTAACATGGGAAAAGTGACGTACGGGTGGCGCAAGGGGCTTGTAAATAAGCACCTGTGTATTCAAATGTTTGTGTGCCTCTTGGGTGGTTTCAGTGGTCAGGAACACTTTGGAAATTTAGTATCTATTAGATATCGTTTTTATATTCATGGGGCAATCTGAGCAAATTTAGGGGCATATTAGCAAGACCGGCGATAAAACTATCGCCGTTTTAGCGGCAGGAAACTGCCGCTAAAACGGCGATAATGGGCTTGCTAATATGCGTTATAGAATTCCAATAGAAGCCCAGGTTAGATGTGCAGGACATCTAACCTGGGCTTCTATTGGAATTCCATAACGCATATTAGCAAGCCCATTATCGCCGTTTTAGCGGCAGTTTCCTGCCGCTAAAACGGCGATAATTTTATCGCCGGTCTTGCTAATATGCCCCTTAGTTTTGAGAAATATATATAGATGCGAATATAGGGGCATATTAGCAAGAACATGCGATAAATATCGCAAACCTTGCTTAGCGCGCCTTTTTTTATCGCCGGCTATCGCTGGATATTACCGCGGAAATAACATGCTATTAGCAAGGTTTATCTCCATTGCGATAAAATATCCAGCGATAGCGGCGAAACCCAGCTTTAACGCGAGAAATCCAGCGATAAAATCCTATCGCTAATTCTGGGGACTTAACCTTACAATCCACCTCCCATTGACTTTCATTGCTAAGTCATGTTTTTATCAGTTCTAAAAACAAGCGCTAATCGGGGTTAGCGCACGTTTTTTATCGCTTCGCGGGTATTGCTAATAGGCGATAGGTATGTAAGCGACTGTTTTCTGTCGCTTTTAGTTGGGAACGCCTACCTTGCATGTCATTAGCGATAATTATCGCTGACATGCAAGGCGATGTAAAACCCGGCCGCTATCACCTGAAAGCTGTCGCTTACGCCTGTTAGCGACAGCTTGCTAATAGGGCGTTAAAAATATCGCCGCTTTAGCGGCAAAAAGTGCCGCTAAAGCGGCGATAAAGCCCTTGATAATATGCCCCATAGTTGTTTATGGTTTTGCATTTTTATGTCTCCTGGGCATTCTGAGTGTTTCTTGTTTTGAGAAATACTCAAGGTTGGTAAGGTTCCCTGTGTGCCGACTGACATGCATCCTGAATACACAGTAATCGCCCATGTAAAATAAGAAGAAATTTGTGTTTTCAAATAATTGTTTATGTTCACAGGGCATTCTGGTGGAGAAAACATGCTAGTATCTAAGGAATCCACTTCATGCTCCCCGTGCTAGTCAAACAACAGGTGTCTCCAATAATACACCAAAGTGAGGTATTGATCAATTCTTGTAAACATTTGAAGCCTTTTGGGACAATACTGTATTTTGGAGAGCGATTGGGATTGTCTTGGCCACATTATGTCTCTAAACTCTTCCTCAAAAATGTGTAGCATCAGGCTCACACCCTAAAGAACTTTTGTAGGAAGTTTGCATCACTAGCTATCATTTTCATGGTGTCGGGTAGGCTTTCTACCCTCCTGGCATTGACACATGGGGGGTAAATTCCCCAATCTGCCTTCCAGGAGATCAGAAAAACGTTCCTGGGCTTATGGGTGGTTGGGCGACTGGATGCAAGGGTGAACCGTACATTTACCCCTCTCATTGTTTACATAGTCCCATCTCTGAGGTCTAGCAGGTTTTCTGCTTCCTAAACATGAGCAAATTGGAGGTAACCCCAAAACCTTCCTCCTTCGTGTTACAGAAAGACTGTGTAGGGCCTGTGGATGGCGGGGCAGTCTAGTCCTAAGGTGGGCAGTCCTCCTGACCCATTCTTTCTTATTTTATTTATTCTATGCTTGGTCCCTGGAGGACTCCCACCCATGGAGAAGATAGTGAGTACACCCGCAATCTGCCCTCCAGTGGACAACATACTGTCTACGGCATGTGAATGTGTATCGCAGCCTTCTGCTAGGCTAGGTTATCCCCTACTATAATTTTTCAGTATTTTACCTGGCTTGTATGGTTATTTCATTCTCCATAAGTTAGACAGATTGGGGGTAAGTCTCGAATCTGCCAGAGGGAAAAAGTGCTTTGGGGTCCTTGATGAGGGAAACAATTTGCAATGTTTTGGGGGCTGCACCTCACCTTAACAACTCTTGTCTTTCTTGTGGATGGATCTCTGTTTGGGGATTACACACAGCAGCAATCACAGAACAGGGATCGGCTACTGAGAGGTGCCATTGGAAAAGAGAGAGTCTCTTCTTTCCAACTGTACTTGTCCTGTTATGATCAGTGCTCAAAGTACTGAGCTGTGCCCTAGCACTGCATACAATGAAAGTAGAAGGATGATGTCATATTGTCATTGAGACATGTGTATTTATTTTCATTCACAAAAAAGTCCTACGCTGCCAAAGATGCTCTGCAAGAGCAGCCTGAGGTTGAGGCCATAAAAGGAAAGCCCTCTTGTGCAAGGACGCAATGTTCACATTCTCCACAATACAGGGATCTTGTGGAGGCTATGAACATAATATCCACAGGTGTGATTGCATCATACAAAGGTAGATTACAGCGCAATAGTCAATAATGGAATACAATGTGCCAAGAACACCGGGGTCACCGAAATGTTCTTTTAGTTTTGTCTCAAACTACCTCTATCTTTGATCGGTAGGACTCTGGTTGTCAAGATGGTGATTCTAGCAAAATTTTAATTTTTCTTTTTGACTATCCCAGTTTATGTCAGGGCAATGTTTTAAAGAAGCAGACAAAATCTCTTGCAGCCTGATATCCACTAGCACAAAATAGAAACTATAAGCTTCCTTATGCAATGACCATGACTTCCCCGATTCCAAGTTATAATTCTTAGCAGCTCAATTGCAATATGTGTCTCAATGCACTGCTACAGTGGACTCTGATGCAATATGACTTCTGTCCACCAAGGAGGCTTTAGTCACTAAGAAGGTTTTATTGTTTTTTCATGTTCTGTGCATCGTTACCATTCCCAAGGTATTTAGAGTGATCAGAAGGCAGAGGGTCGCAAAAAGTAAAGACCCACTTACAGCTTGGAAACACAAATACATCTCATGTTGCATTTTACAAAAAGCTCAAGTTACTTCTCAATATGGTGTAAATAAAACATAAATCACACAGCAGTTCCTGTATAAATTCTGCTTTTACATACATTTTTGAAAGGAGTATGGGGTTGCCACAAGTCACTGATTACTTGGCAGAAGGATAATCAGAACTGTCAGGGTTATCTAGGTGGCAGCAATGCATGAATCTGCAGAGAATGATCCACCTCAGGCAGTACTTGATGTGAGGGGTGTGATGGAGCTGGATTTCGCAAAAAGAAACCTGCTCGAATGAATACCTCCATAATACGTACTAACAGTAAGTAGTAATATAAAATTAACGTGCACCTTACATAAACACAAGGGAAACTGCTTTGCGCATGCATGCACTAACGTGAGATAACGCATAACCGTATTTACATTATGTTTTGAAAGAAACAGGAAATAATGCATGACTAGGCCACATGTGCATTTCGTAGTTTGCCTGTTGCAGCTTGCTTTGAAATTATAAATAATATCGTTTTTGCATAAAGCTATGCTAGGAAAAACGCTAACAGGGAATAGTGCAAAGGTGGGTGGTAATCAGTGAAAACTACATTATCATATAATTAATGAATGTTCATTTTCCATTTGCTATAGTGAGCTGGATGAGACGCCATTTTTCCTTAACCCCTTCGCTGCTAGGCCTTTTCCCCCCCTGTGCTAAGCCTTTTTTTGGCTATTTGGGGTAGTGCGCGCTTAGGCCCCTGTAACTTTTTGACCACATAAGGTATCCACGCCAAATTTGCGTCCTTTTTTTCTAACATCATGGGGATTGTAAAGGTACCCAGGGTTTGTGGATTCCCCTGGAGGGGACCCAGAAATTAGCCAAAATACAGCAAAATTTTGTTTTTTGGGGGAAAAATGCGAAAAAAGGGCTACAGATGAAAGCGTCTTGTTTTTTCCCTGCAAATGGCATCAAAAAAGGGGTTGTGGTGCTGAAATCACCATCTTCCCAGCTTTCAGGGACAAGCAGACTTTTGTCAGAAAACCAACTTTTTTTACACAGTTTTGGCATTTTCTGGGACATAGCCTATTTTTGCTATTTTTTGTGCTTTCAACCTCCTTTCAGTTAATGGTAGAAATGGGTATGAAACCAATAATGGATCCTGAAAAGCCATACATTTCTGAAAAGTAGACAAAATTCTGAATTCAGCAAGGGGTCATTTGTGTAGATCCTTAAAGTTTTCCTTATAGAAACTAACAGTTAAATGAAGGAAACATTGAAAATTAGTTGAAAAAAACAGCCATTTGTGTCAACATTTTGACCTGTAACTTCTTCTAATTATGATAGCTATTTGAAAGCAATATACCGTTATATCCGCTGGACCTTTCTGGTTGTGGGGATATATAGGACTTGTAGGTTCACCGAGAACCCGACGAACCCAGAGCCAATAACTGAGCAGCATCTTGCAATGGTTTTTTATTATGTACCGGGTATATAGCAATTATTTTGGGAAAATGTATACATGGAAAAATTGTTATGAAAGACACCTATGTATTTCTGAAATGGGAACAAAATGTAGATTTTAGAAACAGTAGATATTTGCACATTTCCGAAATTGGGAGTACCCATACTAGCATGAGAATTATAGGTCATTTTTCAAAATGACTTATTTTTTACACATTGTCTTTCATTTGGAAGGCAGAAATGCATCGAAAGTCAATAGGTAATAACAGTTGCTCTACAATTCTGTGTTACCCTAAGTCTCCCGATAAAAATGGTACCTCACTTGTTTGGGTAGGCCTTGTACCCACAACAGGAAATGGCTCAAAATGCAACGTGGACGTACCACATTTTCACAATGAAAAATTACCCTTTTTTTGAAAAGTGCCTAGCTGTAATTTTTGAACCCTAGCTCTGCGGGCACTTAGGGAAACCTAGCAAACCTATACATTTTTGAAAACTAGACACCCAGGGGAATTCAGGACGGGGTGACTTGACTGGATCTCACCAGGTTCTGTTACCCAGAATCCCTTGCAAACCTAAAAAATTGGTAAAAAAAACAAATTTTGCTCACTTGTCTGTGGTGGAAAGTTCTGGAATCTGCGCGGATCCACAAAATTCTACCCACCCCGCGTTCCCCAAGGTCTTCCGAAAACAATGGTACCTCACTTGTGTGGGTAGGCCTAGTGCCTGCGACAGGAAACGGCGCAAAACGCAACGTGGTCACACCTCAATTTCGCAGTGAAAAATGACCCTTTTTTGGCAAAGTGCCTAGCTGTAGTTTTTGAACCCTAGCCCTGCCGGCACCCAGGGAAACGTAGCAAACCTATACATTTTTTAAAACTAGACACCCAGGGGAATCCAGGATGGGGTGACTTGACTGCCTCCCACCAGGTTCTGTTACCCAGAATCCCTCGCAAACCTAAAAAATTATCCAAAAAAACACATTTTCCCCACATTTCTGTGGTGGAAAGTTCTGGAATCTGCGTGGATCCACAAATTTCCACCCACCCCGCGTTCCCCAAAGTCTTACGAGAAAAATGGTACCTCACTTGTGTGGGTCGGCCTAGTGCCTGCGACAGGAAACGGCGCAAAACGCAACGTGGTCACACCTCAATTTCGCAGTGAAAAATGACCCTTTTTTGGCAAAGTGCCTAGCTGTAGTTTTTGAACACTAGCTACGCCGGCACCTAGGGAAACCTAGCAAACCTATACATTTTTGAAAACTAGACACCCAGGGGAATCCAGGATGGGGTGACTTGACTGCCTCCCACAAGGTTCTGTTACCCAGAATCCCTTGCAAACCTAAAAAATTGTCAAAAAAACCACATTTTCCCCACATTTCTGGTTGGATTTGGCACGAGGGCAAGTGATGGTTCAGTATATACAATTTTATTAACAAGAGATTTCACAAAAATGAAATGCACTGTCAATAATTGAAAGGACAAAAAACTGAACCAGTGACTCGCAGCTCGTGAGCTGTAAAGCCACGTCAAGGCCCCAACCGCTTTACAGGCCATTCACACACCTTTCATACGTGATACACACAAGACCATTCACACCACCAGGCACGAAACAAACACATTACAACATTCACAAAAAGGGACAAGGTACACCCTGCTTGAGAAAGACAAAAAAAAATATTACTGCACAGCCATCTAATCCTCAAGCACACACACATACTGGTTGGATTTGGCACGAGGGTGAGTGATGGTTCAGTATATACAATTGTATTAACAAGTGATTTCACAAAAATGAAATGCACTGTTAATAATTGAAAGGACGAGAAACTGAACCATTGACTCACAGCTCGTGAGCTGTAAAGCCACGACAAGGCACCAACCTCTTTACAGGCCATTCATACACCTTTCATACGTGTGACAAATACAAAACCATTCACACCACCAGCCGCGGGCCCATCACATTACAGCACTCACACCAGCAGACAGCGCCATTCAAGGGCCCATCACTTTCACACGCCCACATTCCTAACAGCCCAGGGTTAGAAGGACACTCAGGGCAGTACATACGAGTCTCCTTCCGCGTACCTCTTCGCCAACAGACTCTACATCTCCTAGTGGGAAAGTCTTTTGAGGGTGTAGGAGGAATGTGATCAGGAAAGTGGCGATCTTTCAATCGAGCCACATCCTCCACCACTCCAACTCTAGGAACACTTGCCTGTTCCACAACAACAAGGCTGCCTATGACAGACTGCTGAAACTGAACAAAAGTCAACTTTGACGCAGGAGAACACTCCTTGAACACAACAAAAGCATTGAAAGTTGCTAAATTGAAGAGATGGATGGCCAACTTCTTATACCAAATGTAAGCCTTACGAATAGCAGTGTAAGGTTCCAACCTCTGATCTACTCTATCAACACCACCCATGTGCTTATTGTAGTCTAAAATGCACACAGGTTTGCGCACTTCAGCAATCTGACCCCAAACAGCCACAGGTGAAGTACTCTCATCATGGATGGTAGTCAGCATGTACACATCCCTCCTGTCCACAAATTTCACAGCTAGCAGTTCCTCACTACGCAAGGCACTGCACTGTCCCCTCTGAAGTTTTTTGCAAACAAGCTCTTTTGGATAACCTTTACGGTTAGAGCGGATTGTGCCACAAGCAAAAGTGTCCACTTTGAACAATTCCTTAAACAATTGCACAGCAGTGTAGAAGTTATCAAGGTACAAATGGTGGCCTCTGTTAAACAGTCCTCTAGCAAGATCCCACACAATTTTCTCTGAAACTCCAAAAGTGGACGGACAACCAGGGGGTCAATAGTGGAATCCCTACCAGTGTACACACGCAAATTAAAAACATATCCTGTCCTACTCTCAGACAACATATACAGCTTAATTCCATAGCGTGCCCTCTTGCTAGGAATGTACTGCCTAAAAACCAAACGGCCCTTGAACAGGACCAAAGACTCATCAATAGATATTTCTTTCCCTGGAGTATAGATCTCTGAAAATCGATCTACAAAGTGATCAAGAACAGGCCGAATCTTAAAAAGACGGTCACATTCAGGGTGATCTCGTGGCAACGCCAAACCATTATCAACAAAATGCAGCATCCGAAGCAAAAGTAAATACCGATCACGAGTCATAACTGCAGGAAATATGGCCGTTGCCATCAAGGGACTGGTAGACCAATATGAACCCATGGACGGCTTCCTTATCAAACCCATCAAAAAAGTCAAACCCAAAAACTTCTTCATCTCTTCCAGATTTGTGGGACTCTACCGGGTAGCTCTAGAATGGGGCCTAAGTCTGGCACTGTTGTCCCTCAAAAACTGTTCAGCATACAAATTAGTCTGCTCAACAATCTCACCCAAAAATACATCATCCATAAACAACTGAAAATACTGTATAGGCAAATAATGTTCACAATCCACTCTACACCCTGCATAACCACTAAAGGCAGGCAACACCGGCTGCACCATGTTTGGATCAACCCAGAGTCCAGCACTTCCAGTAGGAAGCCTAGCAGCCCCAGGCTGCAATCCAGATGCCTCTTGCACCATCGGCACAGTAGTATCCTCCTCTAAAACAGGCACTCATATGCACTGAGAGTACCTTCATCATCCGATGATTCCATGTGGAGAGAAAACTCACTGCCTGAATCTTCCCCTCCCTCCTCTCCCTCAGACGCACTGTCAGTCTCATAATCCTGCTCAGATGAAGATTCAAGAAGCAAACCAACCACCTGCTGAGCAGTAATTCTACGGCTAGCCATAATGCTTACTAATAAAGGTTACTTGTCAAACAAGTCAACAACAACAAACCCTTTGTAAAAAAAGAAATAAACAAAATGTAGTTTTATCACAAAGACCTATATACTCCAACACTATACCACTCACGTGACAGAAGCAGCTAGACTCACCACCACCTACTCTGCACAGACACAGTAAGGATCAACAATATCCCACTAAAAAAGAAGAAAAAAAAATTACACATAAGACAATGCAAAACATCGCAAAGAATTTCATGCTCTGAACACTAACAAATATGCTGCCATTATGACACCACTTACAAAAAAATTCATTCATGCATGACAATAATACTCATTTGGAGTACACACAACAAAAATATTTTTCTTACCAAATAAATGCAATTACGCAAAACTGCAGAACAATCACTGCCGAAACCGCAAACAGGAATCAAAAGCTTTACACTAGAATAAAAAGGAGAAAAAAACATTACAATCACAAATGCAAATAATGCACCAGTCCACACACAATCCACCAGCCAAGCTAAGGGGTAGGTGGGCCAAAGAGTATAAATAAAATATTCACCCCCGTAAAAGGGGAGCAACCCTTGCCCTTTTGGCCACTCCCCAACACAAAAATTAAAAAAACCCTGGTGTCTAGTGGCTTCTGCCCTCCTTGGGGGCAGATGGGCCTAAAAACATACTGCTATTCTGCCACCCAAGGGGTCACTCTCCACAAATAAATGCCTGGTGGACTAGTGGGAAGATACCTTTATCTTCCGCACATGATCTCTCACTACTCAACTCTACTCTCAACTCTATTCACAACTGGATGTTAGCTCACCAACTCATTCTGAATCCCGCCAAAACTGAATTCCTCCTCCTCTCTACCTCTCTCTCACCTCCTCCTGTTCAATCTTGGATGGATCAGCTGAACCTACTCAACAACAAACCCATCATTGTCGACAGCGCTAAATCCCTAGGTGTCATTCTTGACAAAAGACTCAACCTAATCTCCCACATCAACTCTATTGCTAAGAACGCACGTTACCAGTTGCGCCTTCTATGGGGATCCGTCGGTTCTTCCCGGAGAAAGACTTAAAAACCTTGGTACAATCTCTGGTTCTCTCAAGACTGGATTATTGCTATTCTCTTCTGACGGGCCTACCCAAATCCCACCTCTCCCCTCTCAAATCCATCCTCCATTCAGCAGCTCGCTTCATTTCAGGGTCTAAACGAAGCGACCACGTCACTCCTATCCTGTCCTCTCTTCGATGGCTTCCGATCGAGGCAAGATCTATTTACAAAACTGCCTGCATCACACACAAAGCCTTACACACGTCCTCCCCTCCTTACCTGGCGAATAAATTGAAATTGTCCGGTGGCTCTAGCCCTTCTCGCAATGCGAAAAAGCTTCTGCTTGAGCCCCCACCCCCCGTCTTCAAAACGGAAAGATCGATGGCGCAATCCTTCTCAGGCAATGCAGTGAGAATCTGGAACTCGCTTCCCCCATTGCTCCGTGCCACCTCCTCTACCCGGATCTTCTAAGCTGACCTCAAATCTCTTCTCTTCCAAAGACACTTTCAGAACTAATACTTTCACTCTCAGCCCCCTCTAGGAAGTTCGCTCTTCATTGTAAATTTGAACTTTTTCCTGTACATTCCTCACCCTTGCGTGCTGTGCTGGATTTGTGTACCCTTCATTTAATTCACGCCCTCTCTACTCCCTCAAGAAAGTTCTTCCACTATAGGAAATTCTGTACTCCATGCCTATAGAAGTGCCTTCCCAGTGTGTTCTGCCACTTATTGCAGTATTATACCTCTATTTGTATTTTGTATCTCATGTATCATGCACAATTGTCACTTTTTCCTCATGTAATGTAACGCTTGCTTTTGTATTATGCTCACTTGTAACCTTCTCATCCATGTAATGTTACTGTTCCTATTGTGAAGCGCTCTCACACCTTCGGGTAAAGCCCCGCGCTATATAAATAAAACTGCCCCCCCAGGGGCAGAGCACCAAAAACATAAGGCCCCCAAAAGGGAGCGACCCTTGCCCAAGGGGCCGCTCCCCAAAACAGTATTTTCCGTTTTTAAAAAAAATTCCCTGGCGTCTAGTGGGCATTCCTGCTGCACGATTGCATGATCGTGCAGCAGGAATGCACAAAAGAGGCATCGAGGGAAAGGAAAGGGTTTTCCTTTCCCTCGATGCCTCTTCTGTTTCAAATCCCCCTCCCCGGAGCCAAAACTAACCTTATTCCCCGACGCGCTGGAAGCAAATGGCTTCCAGTGCGTCGGGGAACAAAGGAAACCCCAATGACGTCAGCGCGCCTCGCGCGCTGGCGTCAATGAGGGCGGGGGAGGCAGGGGAAGCCCTTCCCCTGCCTTCCCCCCAAAAAAAACGACGATCGGATTCCCACGGGGGGAGCGCCAGCGCTTCCCCCGTGGGTGGTCTTATGACGAGCTGGACTCGTCATGACGACACGACCACTGTGTGCCATGACGAGTCCAGCTCGTCATGAGCATCAAAGGGGTTAACTTAGCCGGATAAAGGAGGGGCTGGATAAAAGAGTGAAATTGTTATGACAAAGGCACACTGAAGCGCTGAGCACAGCAGAAGAAGTGCAGGGGTTGAAGGCCAATGTGATGATCGCCTGCCAAGGGATGTGACTGACCGTGGGGCAGAAGGACTCCTTTCACCGACATTGCTTAAAATTATGTACAATTGTAACATGAATTAAATCGTGTGAATGGAACAATTATGAAATCATGGGAATGGGAAAAAAACAATGAATAAGCCCAAATTTGAGTGAAGTCACCGTGGTGTGACAGACCACCTTCTAATCCCTCCAATCATCTGTTTAGTTTCGTGAAATGTTTCAACTGATGTGGGACAGACATGTAGGTTTTAGGGTATAACTGGGGTGCCTTTAGGGGTGTGGTTAGAGGTTAGGCTGAGAGAGAGGGGAGATGCGTCGCTGTCCGTCGGTTTGCAGAGAGGCCTAGCTGTTCCTGTCCTGTCCATTCCTGTCCCTGTGATCTTTGTTCCCTGACTCTATTTCAGGGGACCCCCACCATCACTTTGGCCAGAGGGGTGGTTTTCTACAGATCCTTTTGGATTTGTATTATTCTGATTCGTACTTTGCATAATTATCGAAAATTTATTTTTGTCTCTGAAACTTTTGTCTCTCCATCTAGCCACTCTTTCATGCACAATGTCATTATTTGATTGATGAGTTTGTCTCTATCTGATATTGCTGATGTTTTTCTTCCCCTTTGTGAGTTCATTGTTTGCACTTGTGACCGTATGCATTGAGCATTTTATCATTTAATTTGAGATAAAACTTTATTAACTTCAACGAGAGTCTGTGTTCATTTAGCAGATTGAATGATTAGCTAGGTAGTAGTATCATTACCATCAACTATTCAACTAATTGGTTCATCGACCAAGTAGAAGGAAAGTTGATGTAAATATTAGATAAGTATTCTGGAAATGCCATACATGAATTTTAGAAAGAAAGGAATTGAACATATATAAATTGACCCCAGCGCATCAGGGAATTGGGTGAATGTGTATGGGCCATTGTTCTGTGATATTATTGAGTATTGATCCCTGATCAGTTATTGGCCTCGAGCTGGATCAGTTTCTTGGTAGCAGAGGACGGTTTAATTATTGATTAGTTTGGCAATGATTATTGATTATTGATTATATGTTCTTAACACAAAAAAGTTAGTGTCCTGTTCTATGTTGTCTAGAAGTACAGGTACGGAGATACCTGAGGAATCCTGGGAATGAAATTTAGCCTGAACTAGGCAGAAGAAGAGTGTGGTAAAGAAATCACACTGCAGAAGTACTTTGTCTGTTGTAATAATACCGAAGCTACGGAGGGCTGAAGGTGTTATATATTTAGGGAAATTTCGTATGAGAGTAGAGTGTCTGAAATAGCGAAGGGCCCACTTCTGAAACTCTAGCCTTATCCCCAGGGGAGTACCAAGACCTCTTTTCACATCAAAAGTCCTCTTGTGAAACTTTGGCCTTATCCCTAGAGGAGTAATAGGTCCACTTGGAGCTTGTTTGAAGAGTAAAATAGCCCTGGACGTTATTAGGACTCGTAGTGAAGAAAACCTCTCGGAAAAGTGAAGACTATCTCTTTATTGGAGGAGCAGACAAGGTAGCATTGTTTTGTGTTGTTACTAATCGAATTTTGGATTAAAAATACTTAGAAATACCTTGCCATATTATTTTGTAAAGGGAGGGTCAGTAGAAGGAGTAATACTGACGTCAGAAAAAGCCGGCCTGGTATTGGTCAGGCAGCGGGCGTGTACTGAGCTGTGATTGGTTAGTTGGTGTGAGTCGCGCTGACATTGGTCGAGTTAGCAGAGATGTAGAGAGCTGTGGTTGAACTGTTAGTGTGAGTCGCGCTGGTATTGGACAAGAACTAGCAAATAGAATAAGAAGAAATACGGAAAGGATTCTTTGTGTGTTTTTGTTGTGATACATTTGCGTAAAGAGTCAGAAAAATGAAGTTGCTAAAGAAAATAAAGAATTTTTTAAGAAAGATAAACCAATTGTGACTAGAGAGGGAATTCTTGTTCCGCCACCAGGAACGCCAGCTGCTTATATGATGTTGGAGCGAGGATACCATACGCGTACTTGGTTAGAGAATTGGGTGGAATACACAAAGGATGATGGTGTTATAGCTTTTCCACAGCATGGTTCGTTTAATATGAGGATTTTGCAGAATTTGAGAAATAGAATGAATTCATTAGAGCCAAATCTCAGACCTACACAGTATGAAGCGTTAGAGGAATGGGAAGTAGAAGCAATGGAAAGAGAGAAATACAGAGGAGGTAGGAGATACAGAAATTTAATGACTAGGTACCCTTTTGAGAGAAGAGAGGACACAATGAAACGATGGAGGTGAGCTGTGGTAACCGAGGGTTTGTACCCAGTTTTAGTTGCTGACAATCAGACAGGAGGTAAATGTAAAGAGAAAAAGAAAAACATAGAATCTTCAAGTATAAGAGATGATGTAAACGATTCAGATGATGAATTATTAGAGGATATTATGACCAAAAGACCTCCGCATATCAAGAGAATTCAGTTGAGGTGACTCCAAACGCACCCTTTATCGGAAATCCATTAATCGCAAAGATTGCGGACATGGCTAGGATAATGCGAGAAAAAGAATTTGATATGCTAAATAAGACAAATGTAGAGCAGATTCAGAAAATAAATCAGTTGAGCCTAAATGCAGAAGCATTGACGGTACCGGATACAATAGGTCCTGTAGTTCCTTTGTTTGGAGAAAACCAGAATATACCTAAAGTACATACATTAGCAGTTCCAAGGAGTAATGTCAGGAGTGGAATGGAGACGGTAGTCAATGAGGATAGACAGGCTGACACAAATATCACATTGTTAGATCTTCCGGTTTGTGAAATGATAACGGAAAACCCTAGTAGAGGTATACAAATAAATCCAAGGAGACTAAGGACAAACGTCACTCCAATGACAGGGAGTTCTGCAGGTCCTTCATCAGAAGAATTGAATGATTGGATAAAGGGAATGGAAAAGAAAGAACCTTAACTGCAGAGTATAAATGTGAGTCAATTGAAAGTAGATTTGGAAGAGATGATTATTGGTACAATAAGTCCAGACAGATTAGGGACTTACTGAGATGATGAATTATTGTTTTTGTGTAAAAGCATTACTTGGAGAGCAAGGAATCTTCATGAGAAAATATCCGAAGCTGCTAGTGAGTATGGAATCGACATAGAGAAGTCAAAGGTGTTGCAGAGATCGTACAGATTGGCATTTACTGAAAAGGATCTGGAGAGTTTGAATGCGTCTGGAAAAAGGTTACAGATAAAAGAGTTGATAAATATTCTGAAGAAATGGGGAGATGTAGATGGATGGAAAAATAGAAGGGTAAAAAAGAAGGAAGAAGCAGCTAGTAAAGGAGTGTCTATGTTCCCGTTAAAAGAAACAGAACAAGTTGAAAGGGCGTGTCCGATGAGAGAAGTACCAGGTGGTGGATATGTTCATGTTCCATGGTCAAGGCAGGATATATTATCTTTTACGAACGATTTCCCCAGATAAAGAGAGAGAAACCAGTTGAATGTACAAACAGGTAGAAAGGTTTGTGAAGGTCTCGAAGGTTCTGGTAAAGGATTTGGATGGATTGTTTGAGATTGTTGTTCCAGCCGACTTGTGGACAGAATGTAAGATCACTGTCGATTGGCCAAAAGAAGAATATCCTAGAGACCCTAAAACAGGTGCACCATCCGAAGAGGTGATGAAAAAATATAATCAGGTAATCACTTTCTTAAAAGGAAAAATTTTGGGTTAAGATAGACAGAACAACCCAAGAACGAAAGAGTCAGTGCATGCCTACCATGAAAGGCTGTTACAAGTATTTAAACAGTACAGCGGATTTGAGAATATTGGAAACAAAGATATGGGACATTTTGTGTATCGTTTTGTTTTTGGGTTGAAACCGGAGATTAGTAATATGATTCAGCAACATTTGATTTGTTGGCAGAGTAAAACAATTGATGAAATTTTGAGGTATGCGAAGTATTGTAGTGATGACATTGAATCAAGACACAAGAAACTAAAGGAGAAAATGATGTGGGCACAAGTGAAGGTAGGAGAACAACAAGAGGTAAATAATAATTCTCAGACAGGTTATCAGATGAATGGTCAGAATCAAAATGGTCAGGTACCCAACGGAGGTAGAGGTAGAGGTAAAATGAGTAAAGAAGAGGCTAGGAAGACATTTCCTTGTCATGCGTGCGGAAAGATTGGACAGTGGAAGAACAAGTGTAGATCTGCTCAAAAGAATAATGGGGTAAATCAAAATTTAAATCCACAGATGCAGAATGAGGTGGTTGTGAACCAACAGCAGCAGCAGGTAGTTACTCCACAGTTACAGGTGCCACAAGCTCCTATGCCAAATAATGTGAATGCTCAGGTGCAGAGGTATGGTGTGAACACTGGATTTCATGGAGGTGACCAAATTGGTAAGAATCAAAGTGTGCAAATGGTTCCGCAATATTGGTTGCAGTGCAATGAGAATGATTCAGACTCATCTCAATGACGGTGCCTGAGGGGGGAGGAAGAGTGCGAACTTGGCGCATCTTTGGCGGTAGATAAGTCAGGTCCATTTGTCGAAGGAAAGGTGGAAGGTAATGATATTACATTCCTGGTGGACACTGGTGCTACCCATTCTACTGTGAGAGCAGCAGAAATTCCAAACCTACCCCTCTCGGGAGAAACTATCCAAGTTGTAGGAGTCTCAAATAAGCATATTAGAACACCAGTCACAAATCCAATAGAAGTACATATTGGAAGTTTTAGAGACATGCATCGTTTCGTGGTATGTGACTCAAGTCCAGTAAATCTCCTGGGAAGAGATTTGTTGTGCAAAATGAACTGTACCATCTACTGTACGCCAGATGGTATTGCGTTTCAGACACCTGATGAGGATGTTGAATTCAAAATGTTGTTAGCTAAACAAGGGACAGAAGTAGATGAGTTTTTTTCACTTCTCACAGAAGAGAGTTTGCCTGAAGAATTAAGAAATACAGTGAGGTCAGATGTATGGTCAGATGTATGGGATTTTACAGGAAAAGAAATCGGCGTAATGACAAATGTAGATCCAATTCAGGTTACAGTGAAAGAGGGTGCTGTGTATCCAAACACTCCTCAGTACAAAATGAGTCCAGAAGTAATTGCAGGAGTCACTCCTGTGATTGATCAAATGATTGAACAGGGAATTTTGAAAGAAATAATGAGTAGTCCTTGTAATTCGCCCATTATAGGAATTAAAAAGCCAAGTGGAAAATATAGAGTTGTACAGGATTTAAGAAAGATTAATAGGATTGTGGTGTGAGAAGTTGGCCTGGCATATGCTGTCCACTAATTATAGTGGGCACCTTGCACCAGTCCAAACAATCCCTTATTGGAGATAGGTTAAAGACAACCTTTATTGAAAGCTATCCTAGTGGTAGCTATGGAGAGCAGCCTTCAGGCTAAGTCTTGAAGGAATGTAAAGCAGCTTGTTTTACCAGTCTATAATCTCTTGAGTGACCAAATGAAAGAGGACCACACCAGGTATATATTCAAAATATATGTATTTATTACTAAACACACCCCTCTAGTCTCTTTATGAGGCTAGAGTTCGAAGTACATACGTTACGAGTTAGTTATCTACAGTAATAGCACAAATACACGTTTGAGCCCCAGGGGCGAACCAAACCATATACCAATAAAGTGGTATAAGAACCACGACTGAGCTAGACACAAGGCCTAGAGCCTGTAGAAGTGCTTGGACCACAAGGAACCACCCAAGGCAGTGACACAGGGGACCCACGGGGGACGCGTGCAGTGTATGAACACAACCGCGAACCACCGTTAACTTCTATGGGGAAAGTCGCGATTAGAATTTAAAAGAAAAGGGACATTTAGAGGAGGACTTGGAGCAAACCCTTTGAGAACTAGGCTGTTCTAGTGTCTATACCCACTGGAGCACCGGAGTACTCGAGTTACCTCACCCAGGGAAGCCGGGTGCATAGGTGTCTTTCGGGGTCGGGTTTCGTCGTCGCTTTCTATGGCGATCTGCTGCAAAGTGCTGCTGGCGACCAAGTCGAAAGTGTTCGGGTGGATCCAAAGGTGGATCGAAGATCTGAAGAACCTGAAAGCAGAGGGGACAGAGTCTGGGTCACTAGCCAGTGACTAGGAAGGCGATGAGCAGATGCCCACCGATGTTGAGTGCTTCAGGTAGGTTGATGGTCATCTTGACTCTTCAGCTACGAGGTCCAGGAGGCGTCGACGACAACCAGGAGCTGGATTCGAGCTGCCCCACAACGTCTGTCGATTGTAGGGGTATCGGCGACCAGATTGGACCCAACAAGCCTTGGCAACGGCAAGTCTCATGGAAAGCAAAGAAGGACGATGTTGCAGACCAGCAAGGTCTGGGGGACTCACCCAGCGAGGATAAGTCAGGGCACACCTGGAGCAACCAGGGAGCCCAAGCAGAAAAAGATTGGCCTTCGGGAGGGCCTACTAGCCAACGGACTAGCGACCGCAAAGAAGCCTCGAGACGGTGCACGTGGAGCTGGCTCACAGGACACTCGTGGAGTGGAGGCCAGTGATCTTCGGTGCAGTTGGTGCTGGAGGCTGGGGCTACTCGGAGCCCAAAGCACGACTTCGTGGAAGACCCAGAAGAGGATGCACTTGCAAATGTGTTTGGTGTCCAGGGGTCACGGTTCCACATTACCCACGACAGCTACGGGCCTCAGCTTTGCTGGGAACTCAGGGCAGCCTCGGGGAAGTCTGGAAATCCACCTCTGGTGATGCAAAGACTTCGGCGTCTGACAGGAGCTTCAGCGATGCAGACCGGACAATTGCTTCTTTGGTGCCTGCCAAGCAGGGGAGTCACTCCTTGACCCCAAGGGAGATTCTTCAGTCCTCTAATCTTAAAGTAGAGCGTCGAAGGTCCAGGATTCTGTATCAGAGTTTCGTCCAGGTAAATCTAAAGTCCTAAGGACTGGGTTCCCCTACTTATACTAAGGTAGGAGGTTGGACATACTCTGTGACCCCACCTATGGGAGGGTCAGGGCAGAGGGGTGGTTACACCCCTTTCCCTTTGTCCAGTTTCACGCCAGAGCAGGGGCTGGAAGCCCCTGAGCCGGTTTGAACTGGGGTATGCACAGGGACACCAAGTGTGCCCCCAGTGCAGGACTTCAAAGCACCAGAGAGTGCTCCCGCCCAGCCCCAATGCACACTATCCTGTCTGGGGAGGTGGTCCCACCTCCCTGGGACAGGAAACCTATTGTCCAGGCCTCCCCTGCCGGAGTTTCGGTCAGCAGCAGGAGGCCAGACTCGTGTCTGTGGCAGCGGCATCCATTTTGTGATGCCAGGGCTTGGAAAGTCAGTACCGGGCATACCGGTGTGTACATGTCTTTCCCTCTAGAAGGGTGGAATGCTACCCCCGCCACCAGAACTGGCGGGGGGGGTAGTATTCCAAGATGTTTGACACCAAACACGACATGTTTCCGTGCAGCCATCACAAAGTTAGCATTTAACGCGAGGTTATAATGCGCTTAAGAGTATATGGTCAGGCTGCACTACAAACAGCATCAGAGAAGGGTCTCCGAATGCTGCAGAGGGGCCCTGCTCATGCAGGGGCACGCTCTCACATAGGAACCACGCACTCTGCCTTCAGGATTGATAAGGCCTGCCATAGGAGTGACTTATAGGTTTATATGTGTGTATGTATATAGTGATATAGGTAGCCTATATCACAGTAAGGGGTGCATGCACCACCTTACCCAGGGTGCAGTAGCAGACCTGTGGTGTCAGTTTGGATGGCCTTCCAGGGGTGGCACAATACATGCTGCAGCCCCTGGTAGGCCTCTGAGGTACCTATGCCCTGGGTACATAGTATACCATATACTAGGGACTTATAAGGGCACTCCAGATTCCAATCAGAGATGTGCCTAAGGCACATGGAAACCATTTTATAGAGGAAGCAGATAGACTGGGGCCCTGAATAGCAGGATCCCAGTCAAACTAAGTCATAAACCAGCAAAACACCAGGAAAAAAGTGGGGGCAACCATATAGTCAGATTCCACCTTCCTACATGTGGTACCTTGCTGTCCAGTAGTACCAAATCCAGCAGTAATCCTTTATCAAATTCCATGCGATTCAGAATGGTACATAGTGATTGATCTGTGCCAAGCATTTTTCCCGATTCCGTTGCATCTGGAAAGCCAATATGTTTTTGCGTTCCGGTTCGGAGACCGCGTCTTGGCATGGTGCCGAGTTCCTCAAGGGTATACCGAGAGTCCTTCAATCTTTAATCAGATTCTGAAAAGGTGTCTGGAAACCTTGATCATGCCAGGGAATTCAGTCTTGGTTCAGTACATTGATGACCTACTTGTGGCATCAAAGACCCGAGAGGCACGTATGACAGATACCATTTCCTTACTGAACCATTTGGCAGACGGAGGACACAAAGTGTCACCAGCAAAATTACAATTTTGTAAACAAGAGGTCCAATACCTAGGACACAAAATAGAAAAAGGAGTCAGAAAGGTGACACCAGAAAGAATTAGTGTAATCAAACAGATGAGCCCACCTACAACTCAGAAAGAAGTCCGAATGTTTTTGGGAATGGTTGGATACTGTAGACAATGGATCAGTGGTTTCTCACTTATTGCAAAACCTCTACAGAGGTTGACACGAAAAGATGTGAAAGATCCGATTGTGTTGGATGATGAAAGTATAGAAGCTTTTACGAAATTGAGAAATAGTCTTTGTCGAGCACCTGCATTGGGAATGCCAGATTATGCAAAGGATTTTGCGTTGTTTTGTTGTGAGAGAGATGGGTGTGCACTTTCAGTCCTAACTCAGAAACATGGAATGGCATGACGTCCAATAGCATATTTTTCTGATACTTTGGATTCAGTGGCTGCAGCATTACCAGGCTGTTTGAAAGCAGTAGCCGCCACTTGTGTGAGTCTGGAACAAAGTGAAGCGATTGTGATGGGATATCCAGTCAAGGTGTATGTGCCACATTCTGTTGAGATTCTTTTAACTCGAACCCGGACTCAATATATGACCTCTAGTCGGCTGACTAAGTATGAGAGAGTGATTCTGGGTGCTGAAAATGTGACTGTGGTGAGGTGCACAACTGTAAACCCGGCAACTCTATTGCCGAATTCTCGTTGTGAGGAAGTGAGAGAGGAAGCGGATCATGATTGTTTGGATGTGACAGAACTGTGCACCAAACCCAGGTTTGATATAGAGGATGTTCCTTTGGAAGAACCAGATTGTGAGATATTTGTGGATGGGTCATGCCTAAGAAATGAGAAAGGTGAATTATGCACTGCCTATGCTGTTTGCACCATACCGGGAGTTCTGGAAGCATCCTGTCTAAAAGGGGTAAAGTCTGCTCAAATTGCTGAATTAATAGCTCTAATTAGAGCATGCAAAATTGCCAAAAGCCTGATGGTGACCATATTCACTGACAGCCAATATGGGTTTGTCCATGATTTTGGACAGCTATGGATGCAAAGGGGATTTCTGACTTCTTCAGGTTACCCTATACGTAACAGCAAAACTGTAAAAGAATTATTGGATGCTTTGCAATTGCCCAAAAGAATTGCAGTGGTCAAATGTGCCGCACATAAATCAGGAGATGATTATGTGACAAAGGGCAACAGATACGCCGACCAAATAACGCGTTTCTGTGCACGAAATTTAATGGCCTTAAACAGAGCAATTGAAAAGGGAAATACCGAATGCCATCTTATGTTTACAACCACATTTGAAACTTGGGATGAAGTGAGGCAGATGCAGGAAGAGGCAAGTGATAAGGAAAAAGAAATCTGGAAAAATTCAGGTTGCAGAAAGTGAGCAGAAGACGAAGTGTGGGTCTATTTTGACGAAAGACCAGTCATGCCAGACAGTTTACTTTCCCATATGGCCAGGGCGTACCATGGAATTGCGCATATTGGAAGAGATGCAATGATCAGACTCTTCGAGCAGTCATGGTATAACCCGAGGTTCAGGGTCATTGCAGAGAGCCTTGCCAGAGGTGCATCACTTGTCAGAAGCAAAATCCCAGCAGAAAGACAGTAGTTAGTTGGGGACGAATTGGAAGAGCAGGAGGACCATTTACCCGACTCCAATTGGATTTTATCGAGCTACCTCCATGTAATGGGCTGAAATATGTGTTGGTTGTTGTCTGCTTGTTTTCTCGTTGGGTGGAAGCCTATCCCACAAGAAGAAATGACAGCTTAACTGTTGCCAAACTACTTCTAAGAGAGCTGATTCCTAGGTTCGGATTTCCAGTCACTTTAGAAACAAATAGAGGAACACATTTCAATAATGTGATAATTCGGATGATTTGTGCAGCATTACAAATTGAACAGAAGCTGCATTGTGCCTATCGACCCGAAGCATCTGGAGTGGTTGAGCAGTTAAATGGCACAATAAAATCTAGGCTAGGAAAGGTGTGTGCATTAACCCTGGGCGTAGTTCGCGTAGTAGCGCTACGCGTAGCCACGCGAAGTGCACTTCGCCGTACGCGAGCTACGCGTAGCACTACGCGAACTACGTAGTGCGGTAGGAAATGCTGTTCGCAATGATTGCACAGTGCCGGATGCTTGTCCGCACTGGGCAATCATTGCAAACGGCATCTTGCACAGTGCAAGCGGTCATTTTCTGCCGTTCGAGTAGATTTGTACTCGAGCGGCAGTTTTCTCAACGCGGACTGGTAGTTTCTCATCGCGAGCGGTCGCGAGCATACGCGACCACTCGCAATGAGAAACCTGACCTCCCCGCGTTGAGAATCTCGCTGGGAGGTTTATTTTCCACGTTCACGATCGGCAACTTGATGTTGCTGATCGCGAACAAGGAAAAAGTCTCGCCGGGATGTCATTTTGCTCGCTCGCGGTCGCCAACTTGACGTTGAGGACCGCGAGCAAGCAAAAAATGCCCGCTACGCTACACGTTTTTGCACTGTGCTACGTGCAATTCGCGTAGCGCGTAGTTGCGCAAACTACGCGAGCATGGCGTAGTTTTCCGCCCAGGCCTAGTGTGTATCCACAACACTGAAATGGCCTGATGCTTTACCCCTTGTACTGATGAGTCTTAGAAGCATTCCTGACAAAAAGACGGGTTTGAGTCCTCACAAAGTCTTAATGGGAAGAGCAATGAGACAAGTATACATACCAGTGAACAAACTGATGAATATATCTGATGATCTAGTGCTTGATTATTGCAGAGGATTGGCTGATCTGGTGCGTTCTGTGTCTCGCCAGGTTGGAGAAGATACCACAACAACACAGCCGAATCAAGCTCATGATCTGAGTCCTGGTAAGTGGGTTCTCGTCAAGAAACACGTGAGGAAATCATGTTTAGAACCCAGGTGGAACGGTCCTTACCAAATAATTCTGGTGACGACGAAGGCAGTGAAGTGTGGTGGTCTGCCAAACTGGATTCACGCAAGCCACACTAGACGGATCCCAAGTCCACTTGAAAGACAAGAAGAGCAGCAACTGGTAAAACAAAGTCAAAGACCAGAGGTTGAAGTGTGTGTAGCTGAAGAATCGGGAGTAACAGATTCTGAAGAACAAACTGATAACGAACAGCCAAGCACAAGTCAAGTAAAGTGGGCACCAGCTACTGGGTCTCGTGAGACTGCTGATGAACCAGAGGATGGTGAGACTGTTGTTGGACCAGAAGAAAGTGGGTTCACGGTTAAACTAGGAGAAAGTGAAATTGCTGTTGGATCAGCAGAAACAGAAGTTACTGAAAATCCAGAAGAAGAAGAAGAACAGATAGGAGAAAGGCCGAACAAAAGAACCTGTGAGCCAGATGGAGAAGGTGAAAGGGTAGTACAGACTAAGAAACCAAGAAAAGGTGACAATTGGCCAGGTGGAGTGAACAGACTGAAATACACTCTTGTAAGGAGAAAGTTAAAGAAAAGACCAGAGCAAAGTAATGAGGTCTCAAGTCAGACAGAACAAGAAGAGTCAGGAGAAGAATTAGTACGAAAACAAGGAGAGTAAGAATTCCAAGCAGGAAGTGCAAAGCACCAGAATGGACTTACGTAATTTTGGAAGAAATTGAAAGCTCAGATCCAAGTGAAGAAAAAGACAATTCTGAACATATTGATGAAAGCAAATTGAGACCACCTTAAAAGAAGTGTGACAAAAACTAAGGTGCAACATTGTCAGTTGGAAGAAGAAGTAAAAGAATTCTGAAGACCTAAAGAAAATAAAAATAAAAAGAAAGGGGTAAAGAAGAAAGTCTGAAGTGTGGGATTACACTATTTTCCTAGAATTTAATTTTTTTTTAGTAAAGTTTAGTGTTTATAGATTTAGATAGATTTTTATATATATTTTTGGTAGAATACAAAATGGCTGAAGAAAATGTGACTGGACATCCAAAATCTAGTCTAAAACGTAGATATATTAAAACTTGCTCATGTAGTGTCTTGTTATTAACATTTATGTGGATATTACTAACTGTCCTTGTACCTATTCTTTTTTTTGTGTTTGAAAAGCTTTATTTAAATATTTCATAACAATACAGAGGTCAGCCAAACAAAAGTGACCAACAAAATAATATATGCAAGAAGCAAGAGCTAACAGTAAATTCAAAGGAGAAAGCTGTTTAAAGTTATTTGTATATGAGGGGAAGGAAGGAAGTAGAAGGGTAGAAAAAGGAAAAGAGAGGAAGATGGGGAGGGAGAGAGGGCAAAAGGAAGGGGGGAAGGAGGAAAGCGGGAGGGAAGTAGGTGGAAGGTAAGGGAAAAAACTCTTTCATATGGCAAATATTTTATAAAGTTGCATACTGAACTAGAAAAGAAGACAATTAAACAATAATCATGATGTGTGAATAGGAGACAACATAGTAATTGAAATAAAAATAAGAAACAGAGAAAATATTATGTCTAAGGAGGCTTGAAGTTTTCAGCATTTACACAAGATTTTTTTAACATTGCTAATTTGTCTAAATAGATAGTAAGTGGGTTCCAGAAAAGTTCTCTGTCAATTATTGGCTTACAGGACGAAGCAAAGGCAACATCTAGTCGATGAAAATGACATAGGCTATTCCACCAGTGCTGAACAGAGAGCTGTGAAAATGATTTCCAGTTGAGTGTTATGTGTTGGAAAGCTAAGGCTATCATAAGATCAAAGAGGCCATGCGTATATAAGGGAATATCTAAGGACTCGAATAAACTGCCTGCAAAAATGAGAGGGAGAGACAAGGGAATACGTATATCAAACATGCGAGAGATGTAGGTCCAAACTTTTTCCCAGAAGATAGCAACAGAAGGGCATAGAAAAAGAAGATGACAGAGGTCAGCATTAGGTGATCCACAGGACCAGCAATTAGTAGCAGTGGAATGGGCAAACTTAGCAATAGAGATAGGGGAGAGATAGAGTCTGTGATATAGAAAGAACATAGATTGAGTGAGAGAGGCAGAGCGAGAAATTTTTAGGGAGCGGGACCAAAGTTTATCCCAGAAATTAATTGTCCATTCACATGTGAGATCAGATTCCCAAGCAATTTCCACCTTGGATTTAGGGCGTTCAGGTGAGGGAGAAAGAAAGAATTTGTAAATAAGGGAAGCTTTAGGGAAAGAAAGAAGAATTTTACAAAGAGGGTTTTGAGCCAAAGACGAAGGTACAGAGGGAAGCAAATAAAATGACTCAAGAATAATAGCCATGAGAGTGGAAAACCTCTGAAGAAAGGAACGAGGGCAATGAAACCTGAGTTGAAATTGGGGAAATGAGCATGGCTCTAAACCATCAAAAAGATCTTTAACCCATATTATGCCCCTAAGTCTCCAGGACTTCCAGAAGATAGATCTATTATTAATGGTAATATGAGAATTGTGCCATAGTGGGGAATCTAAAAAGGCTTCCCTGGAGAAGGTATTCTTATGAAATAAAGGTTTTAGAATAGCACAAGTGTGTTTAAATAAAGGGAGAGAGGTAAGAGATATCTTAACCGAAAAAGCCAAAATCTCCGTAAAGGAGAAGGGAGAAATTAGAATGCGTTCAATATTACACCATAAAGGAGTAAAGGGAGATTGATCCACTAGGAGCCATTTCGCAGCCTGACGAAGGCAAAAGGCTTTGTGATAGAGACGAAAATCAGGGAAATTAACACCTCCATTAGATTTGGTCTTTCGAAGAGCAAATAAGGAAATCCTGGATCTCTTGCCCTTCCAAAGAAATCTAGAGAGAAGGGAGTCAATTTTTTTAAAATAAGAAACAGGAATATGAACTGGAAGCATGGAGAGAGTATATATTAAGATAGGAGTTATCATCATCTTGATGGAGTCCAACCGACCCCACCAAGAAAGGAATAAAGGATTCCAAGAGGAAAGTAAATTATCTATCCGAGCAATAACCGCATTCATATTTAATTTAACAGAAGAGGAGATGGAATTAGAAAATAGTATACCTAGATATTTAATTTTAACAGGGGACCAAGCAAATCCCGTGGCCGAAAAGAAGTGTGGAAGACAGGATTTCGTGAGAGGTAAAATTTCTGTTTTATCAGAATTGATTTTATATCCGGAAACAAGAGAAAAAGCATTAAATTCATGTAATAAGGGAGGAATAGAGGTCTGCGGATTGGAGATAAAAAGAAGAATATCGTCAGCATAAGCGGAAATTTTTAAATTGTGATCACCATAGGAAAACCCAGAAATTAAGTCATTACTACGAATTGAGGATAAAAAGGGTTCAAGGGCCAAAATGAAAAGAAGAGGGGAGAGCGGACAGCCCTGACGGACCCCACGGCGAAGAGGAAAATAAGAGGAAATAGAACCGTTGACTAAAACAGAGGCTCTAGGGGCAGTGTACAGCAAAGAGATAAGCGAGATTAACTTAGGGCCGAATCCATGCCATTTCAGAGAAGCTAGTAAGAAAGACCAATCAACTCTATCAAAAGCCTTCTCTGCATCAACAGAGATAGCAGCCAAGGAAGAGGAAGAAGCAGGAATTTTATTAAGAACATTTAGCAAAAGGCGAGAGTTATCTGAGGTTAACCTGCCCTTCACAAAGCCACATTGTTCCTTACCCACCAAATGTGGCATAAGAGAGTCCAAGCGCAAAGCAAGTGATTTGGCAAATAATTTATAGTCTACATTCAGTAATGAGATCGGCCGGTAGTTCTTGCAGAATTTAGGGTCGCGTCCTTCTTTGTGAATGAGACAAATTGTGGCCTCCTGAAAAGTTCCCAAATTCCCTTCAGCAAGGGGGAAAGAATGAAAAAGATGCAAAAGTCTAGGAAGTAAAAGATTAGAAAAGTGCAAGTAAAATTCAACGGAAAAGCCATCCGGACCAGGCGATTTACCCTTCTTTAAAGAGGATAAAGCGTGGGATAATTCCTGAAGAGAAAGATCTGTCTCCAATTGTGAGAGATTAAGATGATCATTGGACGGAATCGGAAGAGCGTCTAGATAAGACTGTGTAAGGGAAGAAGAAGGTGGAGAGTCAGATGTATAGAGATCTTTATAAAAAAGCATAAATTCGTTAAGAATATCCTCATTTTTATGAACAAAAGAGCCGTCCGGGGAGTAAATCATATCTATGATAGTGCGCTCTTTGCGGGATTTAAGATAATTTGCCAAGAGTTTGCCCATTTTATTCCGACCTCCGTAATATCTAGCACTGCTGCGCAACAGTATCGAAGAAGCATTATCAGTTGTGGTTTTATTAAAATCTAACTTAGCACGAATAAGTGTTGGCAAAATAGAATCTGCCGATGAGGTGTAAAACTGGTGTTCCAGTGATTTAATCTTTAGTAGGGCATCTTTACTTTGTTGACGAAAACGTTTCTTTCTCTTGGCTACAAAATCTATTATGAATCCTCGTGCTGTAGCTTTAAATGAATCCCATAGTATATGTGGTAAAATATCGGGGGTATTATTCAAGTTGAAAAATTCCTCAGCAAAAGTCGTGAAAGAGGAAGAAAAATTAGAGTCAAGAAGGAGAGAATTATTAAAGCGCCAGCGGGATGAAATAGGATGAGAGGGGAGCAAATCCAGGTTTATGAGAATTGGGGCATGATCCGATATAACTATAGGTTCGATAGAGGAGGATAGCAAATTTTGAGAAAGAGATTTAGAAAGGAAAAGATAGTCTATACGAGAAAGAGAGTTATGAGGAGGAGAGAAAAAAGAGAAGTCTAGAGAGTCAGGATGTGTGAGTCTCCATGCGTCTACTAAGTGAACCTGAGAGATAGTGTTAAGAAAGTGCTTATGTGTCTTATGGGGCACAAAACGTGTTTGCGATTTACGATCTAGAAAGGGGTCAGCAACCTGGTTGCAATCTCCTCCTAAAATAAACAGGTCATCCCTATATTGTATGCATTTCTGGGTAATCAGGGGCCAAAAGGAGCAGTCAGGATGTGTCGGACCATATACATTAAAAATAGTTAAAGAAGTATTGTTAATTAATAGCTTAGCCAGCACCCATCTACCTTCAGAGTCAGTTTCTTGGGAAATTACTTTACATTTCAATCTCCTGTGCCATAAAACAATCACACCATTTTTCTTGTTAGAGGTGGGTGATACCAAAACCCCACCCACCCAACCCCTTTTCAACTTCAACGCCTCATCTTCTGAAAGATGAGTCTCCTGTAAAAAAACAAATCTGGGTTGTAAGAGGCCAAGTGAGAGAGAATTCTCTGTCTCTTAATTGGGCTATTAACACCTTTCACATTCCATGAAATAACTTTGAACTTTGAGCTATCAACATTACATAACAAGTTAAATATGCAACACTATTGATGAGACAAAAAAGGGAACATGATAAAGAGCTAAGACATAAGAAGAAAATAGCTAAAAGGAACCAATTAACGATAAGAAAAAAGAGAAATTCTAGGAAAGAGCAAGGGAAAGAAACAAGAAGGAAAAGAGAAAAAAGGGAAAGGAAAAATAACAGCAAAAGTAGACAGTACATGTCGAAATGACGACTGTAATACGTACCTTACGGGGAACACAAAAGGGTGAGACGACGACGGACAACAGAGGACAGCACGCCCAACGGGGGAGGTACCGCAACCCACCAGACATACCCAACATCACAAAAGAGAAGGAGCGGTAGGGCATTGATAGTCAAAAAGAAAAAGGGGAAACATCATTGAAACCTGCAAAGAAAAATAACAATTAAGCGCCACCAAGACAAACTATTTCTATAAGGAGAGTAAAGAGATTAGTTATAACAATGTCATCACTGCAAAAGATACAAGAGAACAAGCACAACAGTCACGGCGCAGAGGTAGATGGAGAAGCCTCCATTGAGACGTGAGTATGAGACTGGATAAATCTTCTAAGATCCACAGGGTTTTCGAAGGTAGAAGTTTTGTTAAGGAAAGTAACTTTGAAAATACAGGGATGAAACAATCCATATCTAGCTCCCATGGAACGTAGCGATGGTCGAAGGTCCAAAAACTCCTTGCGCCGTTTAGCTGTGGCTGAAGAAAGATCTTGGGATATAAAAATTTTGGAGCCTTGCCAGGATAAACCTTTCTTAGATTTAGCGGCGGTAAGAACCATCAGAAGATCAGTAAATTGTAGAAAAAGGATAATCACTCCTCGAGGTCTGGATGGTGCAGAGGTGGAAGAGAGACGAGGGCCCAGTCTATGAGCTCGTTGTAAGTTCAGGTTAACTGAAGATGGAAGATTCAAGAGTTGTGGGAGAAAGGAGGCGAAAAAGCAACAGGGTCTTCACCCTCAAGACCTTCAGGCAAACCATACACTCGTAGATTATTACGGCGATTCCTGTTTTCCAAGTCTTCAGAGGCCTTTCGAAGCTGTGAGACTTCCCTCTCCAAAGAAGAAATTCTTGTGGGTGCGTCCTGCACCTGAGCAAGTTGCTGCTCCACCACAGTTACACGAGAGTCCATAGAGGCCCACTTGGCATCCATTGACTGCAGACGAGTATTAGTTTCCTCCACAAACGGTCTGATAGCACGAATCTCCTCAAGGACCATGTCCAAGGATACCGGGGAAGTAGACTTGGGAGGCGAAGGAGGATCCTGCTTTAGTCTCTTGCCGGTAGTTGAAGCTAACGAAACTTTGGAAGCCATATCTGTAAACGAATCTGTCGTGCACGAGGACTCCGATAGACACGAGAATCTATTGGAAACAGTACCGTGGGTTCCAGGGAGATTAGAGGCATTCACTTTCAAATTACTGAGTGTGACGTAGTGCTCGTTTACTCCTGCCCATGAAACAAAGGTCTCAGGTCAACTACATCAAGTGTAAGCACAGTATCACCACAGCCGCGCCAACACAAGAAGATATGCTTGAGAGATAGCAAGAGGGACATCAATGGAGGAAATACTCTTTCAATAGAGGAGGCGCTCTATGAACAACACTGGGTCTGCGTGGAGACTATGCAGAGTCTGATATGCAGGATAGTAAAACCCAAGTGGTCAAGAGAGAGCCCAGTAATATTCGTCAGCAACGTCTCATATATCCCTCACAGTAAACAAGGAGCGCAGTCTTTAAAACATGCTCACAATTCAAGCAAAAGCATAGTGAATGCAAGGCAATGATGGCAGAGGAGACAACTTGAAACTCCAAAAATAGCGCTGCGTGCACTGGACGACTCCATCACAGTATCGAATTGCATTATATCCAGTTGACTTCCAAAGCAGGAAAAAAATCAGTAGATAAATATTGTCGGCATAGTAGGGAATTAGGCATCCAAAATATGCCAGATAAGGTGTGCAGAAAAAGGCTCTCCAAGGCTTGCGTTAAGGAAAAAGTTGAGGGGAGAAACAGCAGGTAAAACACCTAAAATGGCGGCCGTTACCTGACTGAAAACTTCCACTGCATAAACTCCCCTTTTTTATGGTATGGTTTCTCAAAAATAAACGCAGCCTCCAGGACAGCCAATCCTCCGATTCAGGAATGTGGCATTTGAAGTAATGAATGAGCCGTGAAAACGCTCATAATCACCCTCGATCTCCGGCGGTCCGCGGAGCTCCGAAGTCAGGCGGCCATCTTGGATTGCCGCGTGCGCGCGACCCCTTGTACCTATTCTAATGGTAACTAATAATGGAAATAATACTAATGATGTAACAAATGAAAGAGTGAATGATGTTACTAAAAGAACACCTAATACCAACATAGAACAAATGGATGGAAGCATTCTCCATCATGATAAATCAATTAGTGACTTCTCGTTAAATGTGTTTACTAAATTGTTGTATGAATAGATTGATACAATGAATGTGAGTGATTGTTATGTGTGCATGCGATTACCTTCATCTGTGTCAGAGGGGGTGATGTATCATCACCTTCCTTTAACATATGGTGTGTCTTGTAGTGTCTTAACCAGTTGGTTTTACGTGACAGGAAAGCTCGAATAGCACTATTCTAATATAGATTTCGTGTTTTCAGAAATACCTGTTATTAAGGAACTAAGGAGGTCATTACGATGGCGGACGGAAAAAAAAACAACCGCCATGGTAGCGGGAAAACACTGCCCGCCGCTACCGCGGGAAAACCGACGGCTAGATTAGGATCCCCAGCGGTAAAACCCCAACCGCGGCGGAAAGGAGACCCGAGAATCCGCCGTACGCCTGCGGAAAGGGCCCAAACCCGTCGGCGGCGGTCGGAGTCGCAGCGGAAACAGGCCAAACGCCCGCAACCACAGCGGAGACACCGCCATCAAAATTATGATATTCCCGACATCCCCGTGGTGCAGTGCGCTGTTTCCGACCGCCGCGGTCGACATCAGTGAAGAATCAGTGAGACGGCGAAAGCGCCATAGCCAAGCCACCACTGCGGACGCTCCGTCAAAAAAATGGCGGTCGCTAGAAAAACACACAACATGGCCACAAAGTGCACCAACCATACAAGGCATGCACCCAAAAATAGCTAACACAGCCCAAAGACACACCCCATGGGAAACTCCAAAACTACAAATCCCAGGTACACACACACACCACACCTGCAACCAATACCCCATCCTGACACACCCACAGACACCAGTATAAATCCAGCCCCCAACAGACCACAATCCTTTGCAAAACTCCACAACTGAGGGGACATCCACCACAGATGACAGGAGAGGCAAATCTGCACAACACACACACATCACCACCACCATCACCACTTCCACACCTGCACCTCTAACGCCTTTGCACAGCACACACCATACACATCACAACCACCACTACCACACCCAAACCTGCACCCTAAACACCTTGACACATCACACACCATGTCACCACAGAGAATGCCCAAATTCACTGAGAGTGAGTTGAGGGTCATGGTCGATGAGATAATCAGGGTAGAACCACAATTGTTTGGTAACCAGGTCCAACAGACACCACTAGCAACAAGGACGCAAATGTGGAGAAGGATAGTTGAGAAGATCAATGCAGTAGGGACCGTGCCATGCAATAGAGATGAAATCATGAAGAGGTGGCACGATCTGAAGGCAGTGGTCAAAAAGAGGAGAGCCAAGAACCATGAGCTGGCTCAGAGGACAGGCAGTGGCCCTCCCGTTCCACTCAAAACATTCACTGAATGGGAGGAGAAGGTGCTTGGCATTCTACATCCAGAGAGTCTCTCAGGAATACCCGGGGAGTGGAGGCTGGTAAGAACAAACAAATGCCTAACATCACACAAATGTACTGTCTTGCCCTATTACAAAATAATACCTCCTAGGTACAAATTCATTCATGTGCACAACACTCCCCCAACACATCTCTCACAGATACAACAGACACTCCCCCTGAAGCCCCCAAAGGTAGTTAGCAACATCACCATGGGTACATGTGTACATGCTGCCAGCACTACAACTCCCACCAGGCCCCCTTGTCCCACAGCTGAGCAGGATGTAGCCCTCCCCCACCCAGAAGCAAGCCTCAGCCATTGTGTGCTACACCCTCACCTAACAGGTAGGTAGCCATCTTCACAGGGAGGTGGGTGGGTGTTTGGGAGGCCTGCACTACAACTCCCACCAGGCCCCCTTGGCCCACAGCTGAGCAGGCTGGAGCACTGCCCCCACCCAGAAGCATGCCTCAGCCATTGTGTGCTACACCCTCACCTAACAGGTAGGTAGCCATCTTTACCGGGAGGTGGGTGGGTGTTTGGGAGGCCTGCACTACAACTCCCACCAGGCCCCCTTGGCCCACAGCTGAGCAGGATGGAGCACTGCCCCCCCAGAAGCATGCCTCAGCCATTGTGTGCTGCACCCTCACCTAACAGGTAGGTAGCCATCTTCACCGGGAGGTGGGTGGGTGTTTGGGAGGCCTGCACTACAACTCCCACCAGGCCCCCTTGGCCCACAGCTGAGCAGGATGGAGCACTGCCCCCACCCAGAAGCATGCCTCAGCCATTGTGTGCTGCACCCTCACCTAACAGGTAGGTAGCCATATTTACCGGGAGGTGGGTGGGTGTTTGGGAGGCCTGCACTACAACTCCCACCAGGCCCCCTTGGCCCACAGCTGAGCAGGATGGAGCACTGCCCCCACCCAGAAGCATGCCTCAGCCATTGTGTGCTGCACCCTCACCTAACAGGTAGGTAGCCATCTTCACCGGGAGGTGGGTGGGTGTTTGGGAGGCCTGCACTATAACTCCCACCAGGCCCCCTTGGCCCACAGCTGAGCAGGATGGAGCACTGCCCCCACCCAGAAGCATGCCTCAGCCATTGTGTGCTGCACCCTCACCTAACAGGTAGGTAGCCATCTTTACCGGGAGGTGGTTGGGTGTTTGGGAGGCCTGCACTACAACTCCCACCAGGCCCCCTTGGCCCACAGCTGAGCAGGATGGAGCACTAGTCCCACTCATAGGCATGTGACATCTGTGCAGCCGCACATGACACCATGCCACTTAGTCCACAGTCACCAACACAAATAATGCAAAACAGTTGTGTTGTAGTCACCATGCACAAGTCTCTGTTCAAAATTGACCCACATTGTGTACACTGTGCCAGGCATCACACACTGCAACACTAACAACGATCATGCTGCCCTGCAGCAGTGTCTGGCCGTTTGTATGGCAAAGTGCAAATCACCCATGTCATACCACAGTGTTGCAATGTAAACAGTGGAAGTGCAGTGCACCCAAAAACTACACTGCAGCTGGGACTCACAATGCTAAACTAAGCAGAACCCAAATGTCCTGCAACACACCCAGCTACCACAGTGCTGCACTGAATTGCAGAACAGCACCTTGTCTGAATTAAATTGTCAAAGGTGTCTTGTTTGGACCACCAATGTGTGTATGCATTGACAATGTTCACATCTCACACTGTCTGTCTGAACAGTGCTGGTATAGTCTGGCCCCAAAACCATACATTGTCTGCACAGGGCTAAGTACATCTCACACACACACCACTGTTGACCACAACATGTCAGTGTATGGATGCCCTGGAACAACTGCTACACCAGTACTGGGCTCATGTTCTCAGGTCCACAAATACCATGAAACCATGACAGTGTGGAAATGTATGCTGGGTGAGATCTACACCCTGCTGTATGTCACCACTGTGCTACGAGACCATACCCCTTGCCCAATTGTGCCTTCAAATGTCGTGGGAGTGAACCCCACAGCCAGATAGCTGGGACAACAGTGATGGGGGGCTATACCCCATGACCAAATGTAATCTGAAATCAATGGGTACAAAAAGCCACACACACATCATGCTCACCACACGCACATTCCATCCAAAGATTTCTACCAAGTCACATAGCCATGTCATTGCTCACCTTCGCCTCAAACGGCAGTTAGCCATCTTCACAGTGAGACGGTGCAGTGTGTTTGGCTATCCGTCCCACAAAATGCAACATGCATGCTGTCCCACCACTATGGAGGATGGGACACTACACCCCCAATAAGAAGCATGTGGCAGGCAATGTATGCTACCCACCCAACTCACAGGTAGGTAACCGCATCTCACAGGTCGGGGTGTGTGGGGCTGGGAAGCTTGCACAACAACTCACACGGGCCCACCTGACCGCCAGCACACAAGACCCATCACTTCCTGGCAGCAACATGCATGTGTCAGTCATTGCAATGTACACTGCAAAAGAACTGGCATGTGGACATATCATGCTGACTTGTCCCACACTGGACCAAGATGGAAGCCCTCATCCTACACACACGGAGAGGTCTCACAAATACAAGGAAAACACAGCAAACACAGCATATCTACAGCCACAACATGCAGCCAGATATGCATTTAAAAAAACATGTTGGCATAGGACACCAGGCCTCTCAATGCACAACTGCACACCCAGATAGCATTGGCAACTATAGTGTGCACACACCTAAGAAAATGAAACTGTGACAGCAACCAAAGTGTGAATGACTGAAACACATGTCGATGGAACTCCGAGCACAACCATGCACACCACTACATGCCATCTGACAGTAGCAGTGGACCAGACCACCTAGGATCTAATTAAAGCAAACTTAAGCATGTCTGGAATTGCAAATACAGATATCTACACCACATTGAAAAGGTATGCATGAAACTACAATGCTCACTCACTGTGCAGAGAGAACCGCTACAAGGGCTCTACAAGTGACACATACGCGTAAATGGATGACATATGATTGATCAATAACAGGATGCCAACATGAGACTGTCAATGTCAAAAAATTATATTGTGCATGTCATGTCTTGACAACTCCCAAAATGGACAAGTAATGTATGTACCACAACAGCTTGTAATGCATCACTGGATGTCGGTCAATGCTAATTTGTACAGTGAACAACTGCTGGATGTACAAACAGTTGATGTAACACTGCTAACACAAACTTTGATGGGTGCAACACAATGACCATTTCTCATCTGACCCACAGGTGACCTAGAACTCACTGCAGAGGATGACACCACCCTGCAGAGCCAGTCCCCCCCGGAACAGAGACAACTGGATGAGGACTCCCTGGATACATTGGATGAGGAGCTCCACGCTGGCCCATCTGGTGTGGCAGGCCTCAACCAGTCCCAGGCACCCATTGTCCCCCCAACCACATCAGCTGCAGCCCCTGACCATCCTCTGACAGCTGCTGTCACGGCCTGTGTGTCAACCACCACTACCACCACCACCACCCCACAGCTGGCCGCAACACCCTCCCTGCCCCAGGGGTTGAGCAGCCCACAACATCGACTGCGGAGGCCAGGGAGAGGATGCAGCGGGCCAATGTGAGGACCGGACAGGACCGTGGCAGCAGTGCAGCTGGTCGGGACAGGCTCATGCAGAGGGGGACTGATCCTGGGACGGAAGCCCTGGGCCATATCGACAGAGTCCTTGGGGCATACCAACAGGCCCAGGGACGAATGGGCCGGTTAGAGGAAGAATCTCGGGAGCACCTCCTGCTGCTGAGGTCCATGGACACACGCATGGGACAGATTGTGGACCTCTTGGGGCAGCTAGTGGCGGTTCTGAGGGACAGGCAAGCGCAACATTCTACCCCTCTGCCTCCCCCGTTGGGCAGCAGGATGACACTACATCATCCTCCCCTGCGTCCACAGAGGGGGTGAGTCCTCAGACACCACTGCCCCTGCAGCAGTGGCCCCTCCAGTGAAGCGCAAGAGGGGCCATCCATGGAAAGGCCAGGGGACTCACGTGCCCAAGCACATGCCAAACGCTAGTCCCCGAACCAGCCATGATGGCAGACCACTGCACCACTGCATTGACCTTTTGGACTATCCTTCACCACACTGCCATGTGAATGGCATCCATCTGTTGGACTGGGTCTCCACATCATTGTGGGGACTACTCAAGTATCACATTTACCATGACTGTCAACTCACTTCTTCAATTCCCCCTTCACATTTTCTCCACCCTTGCATGTCACAGTTGTAAATAAATACACCTTACACACATGTTGTTGTGTCTGCTCCATCTTTAATACAGGATGTGCAACCTTCACCGTGTAGGACATGGTCCAGGGGAATGGACTGTAGGTAACAAGTGAGATGCTGAAGGGACCTAGGGAAAACTGCAGAACAAGAGTCACTTGTATGGGTGTGGATTTGCACACATCACACAACACTTGTCAACAAGGTACTCAGATCTAAAAACTTTACACAGAGCAACAGTCACCATAGAGACAATCTGTATCACACTAACCAATCACACATACATTGGCAGGCAGCAATGAGTCAACACCAAGCTGCAGTCAGCAAGCTCACATACACCCACACAGCAACAGCAACACCATCAGACCATTTCGTCCCTTCTACATCGTCACTCACCTTCAAGTGAAGTAGCGGGTGATGAGCTGTCGACGCATGTCGACCCCTTCCTCCTCTCCACTGCCCTCGTCACTGGATCCGGCTTGATTTGCAGGCGGTGGCCTTGGCTGCTCATCATCGTCATCCAGGATCAGGGGTATTGCCTTGCGAATGGCCAGGTTGTGGAGCATGCAGCATGCCACCACTATCTGACACACCTTCCCTGGTGAGTACATAAGGGCCCCCCCCAGTACGGTCCAGGCACCGAAATCTTGATTTTAGGAGACCAAATGTCCGTTCTATCACACGCTGTGTCCTCCCATGGGCATCCTTGTATCGCACATCAGCTGGCATGACGGGGTTCCGCAATGGGCTCAGCAACCACGGGCGGTTTGGATATGCCGAGTCACCTGGGTGTGAGAGACACAGATTAACCTTGCAGTCCCAAAATGCAACACAACAGCATGTCACACACACACACCACTCTAATCCACTATGCATACTCACCCACAAGCCATGCACGCTCAGGAAGCAGATTGGCCATCAACTGAGGAACGATGCTGCTGCGCAGGATGTGGGCATCATGGGCTGAACTGGGAAACTTGGCACACACGTGTGAGATGATCATGTCCGCCAGGCACACCACTTGAACATTTACCGAGTGTGAATGCTTCCAATTGCGGTAAACCTGTTCACGTGCCTGTGGTGGCACAAGCCCAACATGTGTGCAATCAATTGCACCAATGACATGGGGGATATGTCCAAGGGCATAGTAATCGCCCTTCACAGCCACCAACTCAGGCCCCCTGGGAAAATGGATATATCTGTCTTTGTACAGCATCATGGCCGACAGGACATCCCTCAGCACCATGCTGAACATCGGCTGTGACATCCCGCCTGCACTTGCGACCGTGTGCTGGAATGAGCCCGTTGCAAAGAAATGCAGGCATGCCATCACCTTAGATGTTGCGGTGAAAGCTGTTGGATATGTCCGACGTGGCTGCAGGTGGGGCTCCAACATGGCACATAGGTTCTGCATGGTTTGTCGGTCCAGCCTGAATTTGCGGATTATCTCCTCATTCTCCATGTCTGCCAGGACTGTGAACGGACGATGGATATTGGGCCTCCTCCTCCTAGGACAGATCACAGTGCACAGATGTCAATGCAGAAGACCATGAAATGTGCATCACATCAATTTCTTCTACAGACACATTCCCAAGTCTTACAACATGCACCATTAACCGACAGGGCACTTCACAAGTAGGTTCACATCAGGCACACTACTCGTACACCTGTCCCCTTACCAGCAGCAATTATCTGTGCACCCCTCCGGCTCATTCGCATGCACAGTGTGATATACTAACAGATATGGGTGCATACCTGTGAGTATGACCCCCAGCATATGTTAATAATTGCAATACTACCCGAACACACCATGTTGCTGGCCCTGATACACCTCCCAACACAGGTTGCACATGGCACACATCAACTGCACACTGACCACCGGCTGAGCGTGGGGGACACGTGTGTGCATGTGCATTGGACAATATGCCAGTTGCTGATGCCCCTAGTCCAGTCAATGAGACGACATTGTGTGTTACATTGCACACACAGACAGTGTCCATTATCTCCATATGCTATGCAACACATTTACTGGACAGTCTACATTTCATTACACAGCACATGTGACATGTGCGAGTGTATGTGCCCATGCAATGTATTGGCGACCCATATATGGTATGTGTTGGTGACGTGGAGTGACATGTCCCTTTTGTGCATTTGCCCTCATGAGGACCCTTCAATTGTTGAGACCCTGGGCACTGTACATGTTGGCCTATGCAGAGAGCTGGAGGACACGTTAGGTGCAGCACAGCTACTCCACAACTCCATTAACGCTCACTCCAGGCACTGTCTGGCAGACATATGGCGGTGCCTACCGCCTGGCCACTGAGGTGTGGCACCGCCCATAACCCATGCACGATCGCGGGAGACACCGCCAGATATGTATGTGACAATAGCGGTCACCATGCACCGCTACCCAAATCACGGTCACTCCAGGCACTGTCTGGCAGACATATGCCGGTGCCTACCACCTGGCCACTGAGGTGTGGCACCGCCCATAACCCATGCACGATCGCGGGAGACACCGCCAGATATGTATGTGACAATAGCGGTCACCATGCACCGCTACCCAAATCACGGTCACTCCAGGCACTGTCTGGCAGACATATGGCGGTGCCTACCACCTGGCCACTGAGGTGTGACACCGCCCATAACCCATGCACGATCGCGGGAGACACCGCCAGATATGTATGTGACAATAGCGGTCACCATGCACCGCTACCCAAATCACGGTCACTCCAGGCACTGTCTGGCAGACATATGGCGGTGCCTACCGCCTGGCCACTGAGGTGTGGCACCGCCCATAACCCATGCACGATCGCGGGAGACACCGCCAGATATGTATGTGACAATAGCGGTCACCATGCACCGCTACCCAAATCACGGTCACTCCAGGCACTGTCTGGCAGACATATGGCGGTGCCTACCGCCTGGCCACTGAGGTGTGGCACCGCCCATAACCCATGCACGATCGCGGGAGACACCGCCAGATATGTATGTGACAATAGCGGTCACCATGCACCGCTACCCAAATCACGGTCACTCCAGGCACTGTCTGGCAGACATATGGCAGTGCCTACCGCCTGGCCACTGAGGTGTGGCACCGCCCATAACCCATGCACGATCGCGGGAGACACCGCCAGATATGTATGTGACAATAGCGGTCGCCATGCACCGCTACCCAAATCACGGTCACTCCAGGCTCTGTCTGGCAGACATATGGCGGTGCCTACCGCCTGGCCCTTGTGGTGTGTCACCGGCATGGACCATGCCCCTGCAGCCAATGGGAAGCAGCCTCGCGGTAGCCTGATGCGAGTTTGAAAATCGCGTTAGGCGTGCACCACCCCCGCGGAGGCGGTCACTGGAGGCATTCAAAAGATGCACCACCGCGGTAGCGCGCACATGCATCCTACGGTGTGTCACCGGCATGGACCATGCCCCTGCAGCCAATGGGAAGCAGACTCGCGGTAGCCTGATGCGAGTTCGAAAATCGCGGTAGGCGTGCACCGCCACCGTGGAGGCGGACATTGGATGTATTTGAATGAGGCAGACCTGTTACACCAATTGCAGCACCCTGGGACCACTGACACAGCCCCAGGGGCCTATATATGTGTGGGAGGGTGCACCACATTCCCGCAGCTACCAGGGACTGCTGACTGACAACCCTCCACCTGCTGCTGCTGCCTCAAGGGACTGCTGGCTGCCACCCTGCACCTGCTGCTGCTGCCTCAAGGGACTGCTGGCTGCCACCCTCCACCTGCTGCCTCAAGGGACTGCTGGCTGCCACCCTCCACCTGCTGCCTCAAGGGACTGCTGGCTGCCACCCTCCACCTGCTACCTCAAGGGACTGCTGGCTGCCACCCTGCACCTGCTGCCTCAAGGGACTGCTGGCTGCCACGCTGCACCTGCTGCCTCAAGGGACTGCTGGCTGCCACCCTGCACCTGCTGCTGCTGCCTCAAGGGACTGCTGACTGCCACTCTCAACGTGCTGCTGCTGCCACATGTCCATTGGTATGTGGAGGACTCAGAAGATCTGTGCCAGTCCCTTCACCAGTGAGGAGCTTGGGGTCCTGGTAGACGGGGTGCTTGCACAGTACCCAAGGCTTTATGGTGGCCCTAATGTCGTGGTAAGTCTCCCAGACTGTGAGTGAGAGTGCAGGGTGTGCACACGTGGGGTGGAGGTGCTTCGGTATGTGTCAGTGGTTGTGGGGCTCTGACATGCACTGCCTATCATGTTTACTACAGTGGGAAGGGCTTGGTGGGCTCTTTCACACGTTACCCTGCATGCCTATCCTGAGTAGAGGGACATGTCCTGTAGTGTCAGCCATACAGTGCAGCTGCATTTTGGTGATGCAGGAGTCTGGCCAGTTAGCGTTTGTGTGAATGGCTGTGTTGCTCCCAATTAACCCACTCAGTGTCAGTCGACCTGCCCTGCACAGTCCCCACCGAATGCCACATGTCCACATCACTGCATGTACAGTGTGTACCATGTGTGTTTGGCTCACGCCTCTTCATCTAAGTCCCATCTCTGCCATGTAGATTGCACAGGAGCAGGCGTGGGGGAAGGGTGTGTGTATGACAGTTGTTGTCACTCTATGTGAGTTCCAAGACACAGTGAGGCTTTCACAGGGCTAGGACACTTAGGTCTGCGCAGTGTTGGACACAGTGAGTCCAACAACATGACACATGTTTTGCTATCTTCTCTATGTGTAGTTGTAGGTAACTGCAGACAGTAGCTGCAGGCAGACTACACGTTGCTTGCTGTGTTGGTATCCTGCATGTGAATGGGATGTGGAGGTACTGTGTCCACCATCGAACATGCATGCCTGTACGTCTGATTGACCAATGACATTGCATCATGTTCAGAGCAATTGTTGGCTATGTGACAGTTGTAGCTGGAGTTTTGGATGAGTCACTGTCGTGCTACTGCATTTTCGTTGTGTTGTTATTGTGCACTGTGTCACTGGAACATCACCCCTCTTGTCTCCCATGCCTGCAGCTGAAGGTCCACCAGCGTAAAGCCGTGTGGAGGGCCATTGCCTCCAGAGTCCGGGATCTGGGTGTGTCAAACCGAAGGCGCACCCACTGTCATAAAAGGTGGGACGACATCTGCCGGCTGAGCAAGAACGTGGCCGAGATGACGCTGGGGCTGCTCCCTCGGACTGGCAGGTTGGCTAGGCGCAGCATGACACCACTAATGGCCCGCATCCTGGCTGTCACACAACCTGAGCTGGACAGATGACTGAGGGAGCATCAGCAGCGAGCCAGGGGTGAGTATGTGTTGCAGGCTGCCTTTGGCTGGGAGTGGGTGCATGTGTCTACAGAGTGTGCAAATTGTCAGCTGTGTGACGTTGGTTGTGTGGTGCAATGTTTTGTGAGTGGCCTCTGTGCTGGGTGTATGTGCCATGCTTTTGCACAAACGGCGCTTCATGAAGTGAGTTTTAGCACTGTGCATCTCTCTTACATTTGGAGTTGTGGCCTTCAGGTACCTTCTGCTGTGGGGTAGTGTGTGAATTCTGATGGATGGTAATGCCAGTGTTCCAACTGTGAATGCGTTTCAATGAATGCGTGCAATTCCAGACCTCAGATGTCTGCCAGTCAGACATCTGAGGCCAATGTGCAACAGTAGATGTGCCCATGGACTCGATATGGTGGATGGCATGTGTGCAGGGTCATTGTGGGCTGGTATGTTGTAGTCTGTGTGGTCCCCTACTGCTCCACACATGTAGGTGATGTGCACCATGTTGTGATGTTCATCCTTGCCAACATCGGGACAGTGTGTGTGCACAGGCCATTTTGGGGCTGTGTCTGATGTGAGCCAACTGCAGGATGGTGTGCTGTGTGAATCACCTGGGGCACTTATGGCACGACGTGTGGCGGACATGCACCGTTGTGTCGAAATTTGGGTGTCAAGATATATGTGTGCACAGGGTGGCATGCAATGTGCTGCACACCTCTTTCTAGGATGCAGATGTATTGGCACTTGTTAGTTCTGTTGATGCCACTCATCTCACAGTACTTCTCTCTCCTATGCAGTAGCTCCTGTATGTGCAGAGGGAGAGGGGACGGACACTAGTGGTGAGGCTTCCACTGCAACAGCCGCACCGGAGCTGACTGACACAGATGTGGCCAGCGCCGAGGAGGGGGACAGGAGTCTGCTAGAGGATTCACAGCTGGAGACACAAAGCTCTACCTCATCTGACGCCAGCGGTGACACATCCATGTTGGGGGGTACAGGGAACGGGGACTCTGCCTCCTCTTCCGCCACACAGCGTCCAGTGCTCAGCCTCCCTTTAACCTCCACTGGTGCTGCCCGTGTCCGCACGAGTAGGAAGGGAAGAGTCACCTTCACCCCAGGCACAGCTAACCCAGCCCATGTCAGCCCTGCTGCCCTCAGTGCAGAAGCAGTCGAGCTATTGCGCCAGCTGTGTGTGGGGCAGACAGCACTTCTCAATGCCTTCCAAGAGCACGACAAAAAGTTGGGGCATGTTATAGCTTTCATGGAGGGCTTACATTCCGACGTGGGTGGGCTACACCGCACTGTGGAGTCCTTGTCATCAACTGTGACAGCAGCCCTGCAACAGGCACATAGTCAGGGAGCGGCTCCCAGCACTCGGTCCGGCCCCATGTCACTGTGCACCTCTGACGACAGTGACAATGCCCAACGGACCCCAAAGTCCCGATACAGAACCCGCAGCACACAGGAGCAGCAGCAACCCAAGCGTACTAGGGCACAGACACAATCCCCACATAAGAGTAAGGCCACCTCAGAGCGCAGAGAGAAAAGCCCATCAGTCGACAGCAAGGGCCACAAAGCAAAGAAAAAAGCATCAGGGTCACAGGCCTCACCTTCCTCCCCTGCCAAAGACTCCCCTGTCCCAAAGACATCTCGCAGAGGCAAAAAGACAGTTTCCACACCCACTGAGAAGGTGTTGCCTGCAAACATTACACAGGATGAGGGCCCCATGGATAATCCATCCTTGAACTCCACTCCCATCCCAAGCCCTGTGAAGCCAGCACGGGAGGACACTGTAGGGGGCAAAGCTGGTGGACAGAGGGAGGCAGGGCGGCGGCAAACAAAGGCAAGCGCACAGCGGGTTCCAGCATGTCCCCAGAGGGGGGGTCACCTTCCACACCAGAATCAGCTTTGGTGTTGGGGTCACCTGTTGTGTCTGCCCCAGTTCCTCTCAATCCCCTGACAGGGAAGCCTTTCAGGATCCCCAAGAAGTGGAGAGGCACCCCTCCACAATCTCCGGCACACACTGTGTCTCACCAGGGCATGAGTCCACCTCCCCGGGCCACCACCCCACCTGGTCCAAGCAGCCACCCAGCTACCACATGCACAGTTGGCTCTTCCACAGTTGTTACTCCCACTGCCCAGGGTAGTCCGCCAACAGACCCCAACACACAGTCAGCTCCAAGTCCGACAGACAGCCCCATCTGAGTGGTGGTCACCCTCATACACCTGTCTGTCCACAGGGGTGCGTGTGATGCCCATTGTCAGACACATTACTCTGTTGCTGTGCATGGCATGTTAGAGTTGCATACATTCCCTGTGTAGCTTCTGATGTAACTACTCTGCACATTGTACTTGCCTTGTGTTTCACTGCTGTGTGCCCCCTGCCTGTGCAGGATCTAATGTACCTCACCTGCACTGTGTCCTGGCCACTGGCCTTGTTGTTCACTGCTGTTTGCCACTTGCCTGTGCAGCTTCTCATGGACTCACTCTGCACTTTGTCCTGCCCACTGGCCTTGTTGTTCACTGCTGTGTGCGCCCTGCCTGTGCAGCTTCTCATGGACTTAATCTGCACATTGTACTGGCCACTGGCATTGCTGTTCACTGCTGTGTGCCCCCTGCCTGTGCAGCTTCTCATGTACCTCACCTGCACTGTGTCCTGGCCACTGGCCTTGCTGTTCACTGCTGTTTACCCCTTGCCTGTGCAGCTTCTCATGTACCTCACCTGCACTGTGTCCTGGCCACTGGCCTTGTTGTTCACTGCTGTTTGCCACTTGCCTGTGCAGCTTCTCATGGACTCACTCTGCACTTTGTCCTGCCCACTGGCCTTGTTGTTCACTGCTGTGTGCCCCCTGCCTGTGCAGCTTCTCATGGACTTAATCTGCACATTGTACTGGCCACTGACATTGCTGTTCACTGCTGTGTGCCCCCTGCCTGTGCAGCTTCTCATGGACTCACTCTGCACTTTGTCCTGCCCACTGGCCTTGTTGTTCACTGCTGTGTGCCCCCTGCCTGTGCAGCTTCTCATGGACTTAATCTGCACATTGTACTGGACACTGGCCTTGCTGTTCACTGCTGTTTGCCCCCTGCCTGTGCAGCTTCTCATGGACTTAATCTGCACATTGTACTGGCCACTGGCCTTGTTGTTCACTGCTGTTTGCCACTTGCCTGTGCAGCTTCTCATGGACTCACTCTGCACTTTGTCCTGCCCACTGGCCTTGTTGTTCACTGCTGTTTGCCCCCTGCCTGTGCAGCTTCCCATGGACTCACTCTGCACATTGGACTGGCCACTGGCCTTGCTGTTCACTGCTGTGTGCCCCCTGCCTGTGCAGCTTCTCATGGACTCACTCTGCACATTGGACTGGCCACTGGCCTTGCTGTTCACTGCTGTGTGCCCCCTGCCTGTGCAGCTTCTCATGGACTTAATCTGCACATTGTACTGGCCACTGGCCTTGTTGTTCACTGCTGTTTGCCACTTGCCTGTGCAGCTTCTCATGGACTCACTCTGCACTTTGTCCTGCCCACTGGCCTTGCTGTTCACTGCTGTGTGCCCCCTGCCTGTGCAGCTTCTCATGGACTTAATCTGCACATTGGACTGGCCACTGGCATTGCTGTTCACTGCTGTTTGCCCCTTGCCTGTGCAGGATCTAATGGACTTCACCTGCACTGTGTCCTGGCCACTGGCCTTGTTGTTCACTGCTGTTTGCCCCTTGCCTATGCAGCTTCTCATGTACCTCACCTGCACATTGTACTGGCCACTGGCCTTGTTGTTCACTGCTGTTTGCCCCTTGCCTGTGCAGCTTCTCATGTACCTCACCTGCACTGTGTCCTGGCCACTGACCTTGTTGTTCACTGCTGTGTGCCCCCTGCCTGTGCAGCTTTTCATGTAAATACTGTGCATATTGAAATGCCCACTGGCTTTGCTGTTGCCCAAATTTGTTGTGTCAATATGCAAATTGTGAATAGACACAGTTGGTCCTGCAGTGAGTTGTGTCAGTGTCCTTCCTGAATAAAGTTGTTTCTGTGTGTGCATGGTTTACTGTGTCACAGGCTCAGTATGCCACTTCGACATTGCCAATGGGTTGTGTCACATTTCATTTTTTTGCAGGGGTGGGAGGCACTACATTTCTACATGACTGTGATACTTATGGGTGCAGTGCAGGTGGTTGGCAATGAGGTCTTGTAGTCATCTTCCTTCTTGGCTCATGTTATCTATGGTGGACACGTGTCAGGTTTGTGGGCAATGGCAGCACAGGGTGGGAGTTTGGGCACAGGCTTACAGGCAGGCAGGCCAGGGTCATGGGGTCTGTGTGAGCTTCCTTTCTGTGTGCCAATCAGTGTCGGTGTATGGTCATCTTGTGGTGATGAGTTATCCAGGTCCCATGGCTTACTTCCAATGTGTGCACTTGGGTGGTGGAGAAGTGTATGGTGTGAAGGGGGTGACTTTGTTGTGACTGTGGATGTGTGTGCACATGCATTGTCAACTACTGCCATGTGTGACCCTGGTGTGGTGTGGTGTGCCTGTATGTGTACTTGTTTAGCCCCGTGGTTGTGTTTTGTGCACATGGCAGTATTGTGTGTTGCTGTTGTGGGAGGAGGTATGTGTGACATATCCTACTTGTGCTTGGCTGTCATGTAGTGTGTCACTGGGCCCTGTGTGTTGTGCAGCAGACGTTGTCTTGTCCAGTGTTTGGATGCCTATGTGTGGCTGGTCAGTGTTTGTGTTCAGGGCCTTCCTTACATCCCTGTGCCTATACATGGGTGTCCTTGCTGTCTACAGGAGTTGTAGCATTGGGGTGACCGTGGTTTGTGTTGACTGACTGTGTCAGCCATGTGTGCTGTGATGGGCTGTGTGTGTTCTCACATGTGTCTTGTCTTGCATGTGCTTCACACATGCTTGATGGTTGTGTCACTGTCCTTCCATTTGTGGGCACCTCACTTTGGCTTTCCTATATGTTGGCCTCCATTACTGCTGGCATGTGGTGTGTGTATGTAGCTGTGAGTCAGGGTGGTGTGTGTGTGTGTGACTTGTCAGGTAGTGTGTGCAGTGAAGTGTTTGGTCCTCATCTGTGTGTGTGTACATTTTGTGCCTGGCCTCAGTGTTCTTGGCTTGTGTGTGAGGTTGTTGTGGTGTGTGTGTGTTGGCTGGGGCCTGGGCTTCTGTGCTATGTGTTCCTTTGCAAAGGGTCCTGCTGTGGCTGTATATGCAGTTGTTGGGACGTGGGGCATGGTGTGGCTGTAGTTGTGTTGTTGTTGTGCAGGAGTGGCACTTGTGAGACACATGTTGTGTCCCTTCAGGGAGGTAGCTGGTGTGTTGTGGATGGAGTTGTGGCTCTGTGCAATTTGTACGGTGCCCTTGGCATGCGCTGGCCCTGTGCTCTGCATTGTGTGCATGGTTTCATGCACACTGACCCCGGCGGTGACGTGACCGGGACATTTGTTCATGAATGAAGTACATGGGTGGGCAGTATGTGGCGCGATGTTTTTGTGACAGGTGGGACATGTGTGTGTGCAGTGATGGCTGTGTGCCTGTCCCCACAGGGGTGTGTGGTGTTCCCATGCGATGTTTTCCCCCCCTGGAGCTGTGTATTGTGTTACTTGCACTGTTGTGTCTGTACGTACCTGCGGAGGCGTCCGCAGCGGTGGATAACTTGTAGGTGGTGGATCATGTACAGCACCGGGAAGGCGTGTAGGGCAGGATCCATCGCGGTGTGTCCCGGGTGTTTCTTTTCTGTCTCCGCTGTGATGTCTCCGCCGTCTTTCGCTGTGCGGTTTCTCCGTCGCGGTGCGCTGCCCTGTTTCCGGCATCGTGATATGTTCGGCGTACGGGACGTCATTCCGCACGGCGGTGTGTGGTGATTGGCTCACTCCGCCGCGGTGGCGGGCGCTGTTCGATGGCGGTCGGCGTCACACCGCGGCGAACGGTAAATGCCTATGTTTTCCCATCCTAATATGGCGGTCATGAAGACCGCTGCTGGCGTGCGGTAAAAGGCATTTTTCCGCACCGCCGCCACCGCGGTCGTGCCTCCGCCCGCCATCGTAATGGGCCCTTAATATGGTTTTGAGTAGTAAAAATGCACATTATATGGGAGAGGTCTTCCATATGACTAAGGCTTTAGATGTAGAATATGGATCACTGACAAAATATCGATCGCACAAAGATCGAGCAGACAAAATATCGTGGACAAAATATCGACTGTCAAAATATCGACTCCCTATCTCCAAACAGGTAAGTACAAAAATATCGAATCCAAAATATCGTCGTTAAAAATATAGTTAGTCAAAATATCGAATTTTATAAATCTGTTAAAAGTAATGTAAAATTAATGAAATAATAAATAAAATAAAGTAAAAGATACTTAAAATTTGTTAAATTACTTTAAAATTAATAAATAATTATTTTAAGTAAAAAAAAAATCTACATACATTTTTATTTTTTAATACATACATATATTAACGTAATAATATAAAATAATAATCACTACTTTTAGCGTAGGATAGCGGGAGGGTAAAATTTACTATTCCCACTCCAAAGAGTGCGACAGTAGGGAAAGCGTTGGATAGCGTAGAGGTAAAAATTACTATTCCCACTCCAGAGAGTGCAACAGTAAGGAATGCGTTGGATAGCGGGAGGGTAAAAATTACTATTCCCACTCCAGTGAGTGCAACAGTAGGGAAAGCGTTGGATAGCACAGGGGTACAAATTACTATTCCCAATCCAGTGAGTGCAACAGTAGGGAAACTGGTGGATAGCGTAGGGGTAAAATTTACTATTCCCATTCCAGTGAGTGTAACAGTAGGGAAAGCGTTGGATAGCGTAGGGGTAAAAATTACTATTCCCACTCCAGAGAGTGTAACAGTAGGGAAAGCTTTGGATAGCGGGAGGGTAAAAATTACTATTCACAATCCAGTGAGTGCAACAGTAGGTAAAGCGTTGGATAGGGTAGGGGTAAAAATTACTATTCCCACTCCAGAGAGTGCAACATTAGGAAAAGCGTTGGATAGCGTAGGGGTAAAAATTACTATTCCCACTCCAGAGAGTGCAACAGTAGGGAAAGTGTTGGATAGCGGGAGGGTAAAAATTACTATTCCCACTCCAGTGAGTGCAACAGTAGGGAAAACGTTGGATAGCGTAGGAGTAAAAATTACTATTCCCACTCCAGAGAGTGCAACAGTAGGGAAATGGTTGGATAGCGGGAGGGTTAACATTACTATTCCCACTCCAGTGAGTGCAACAGTAGGGAAAGTGTTGGATAGAGTAGGGGTAAAAATTACTATTCCCACTCCAAATAATGCAACAGTAGGGAAAGCGTTGGATAGCGTAGGGGTAATAATTACTATTTCCACTCCAGAGAGTGCAACAGTAGGGACAGGGTAGGATAGCGGGAGGGTTAAAATTACTATTCCCACTCCAGTGAGTGCAACAGTAGGGAAAGTTATATTTTAATATTTTACTAAAAAATAATTAATTATCAATACTAATAAATATTATTAATAACACTAATTACCAATTACAAAATCTTTAATAATTAATTTATTATAAATACAATACATATTATTTATTAAAAATGTATTACCTATTAATAAATCATTAACAACCAATTAATAATCATTACCAGATTTGTATACATATTTAAATAAATACCAATTAATATTTTATTACCAGTAAATTAAGTATCAATACAAAAAAATATTTTCTATAATTAACTAATTACAATTAAATTACTTCCCCCACATTCCCCTATAAACTCACATCCCGCTACAACTATTTAATTAATAGAAATAACATAATTACAAATAAATCAATTTAAAAAAATTAATTACCAATTAATTTAATTTATTTACCAATTAATAATTAATTAACAATAAATTAATTATCAATACCAATTAATATTAATTAATATGTACTTAATTTCAATTAAATTACTTCCCACCCTATTCCCCTATAAACCCACATCCCGCTACAACTATTTAATTAATAGAATTAACATAATTACCAATTAATCAATTTAAAGAAAATGACCAATTAATAAAATTTAATTACCAATTAATAATTAATTAACAATAAATTAATTATCAATACCAATTAATATTTATTAATATGTACTTAATTTCAATTAAATTACTTCCCACCCTATTCCCCTATAAACCCACATCCCGCTACAACTATTTAATTAATAGAATTAACATAATTACCAATTAATCAATTTTAAAAAATGACCAATTACTAAAATGTAATTACCAATTAATAATTAATTAACAATAAATTAATTATCAATACCAATTAATATTTATTAATATGTACTTAATTTCAATTAAATTACTTCTACCCTTTTTATCTTTCACCTTTCTGCCCTTTTCTGCATCTCTGCTCTTTTGTGCCTTATTTCTGCTCATTTTCCCTTCCTCTTGCTCTGCTCTTTCACTCGTTTTCACTCATTTTTCTACCCTCTTTTAGCTTTCACCTTTCTGCACTTTTCTGCATCTCTGCTATTTTGTGCCTTATTTCTGCTTATTTTCCCTTTTTTCTTTATCTCTTATTTCCTCCCTTTACCTTTCCCCGCCGCTGCTGCCCCTGCGGCCCCTCCCCCCCAGCGCGACCGGCCCAATCCAGCTCCCCTCCTTGCTCCCGCCTCCCAGCTGTCCAGCCCTCCCCGACCCCTACTTAATGGCGGCCGCTGCGGGGACAGGCGAGCAAGACCACTGACTCATTGTCAGTGAAATTGCTCTCCCACCCTCGCAGCTCCACCATCAAGTGAGGCCTGCCCCTGCACTCTCGAGTGTTGGTGATCGAGGCCCTCCTCCACCCGCAGGTTTCCCTACGCCTCATCCCTGGTGGTCCAGTGGACCTCTGTTTCCTTCCTCTCACTCTGCTCATTCACTCGTTTTTCTACCCTTTTTTATCTTTCACCTTTCTGCACTTTTCTGCATCTCTGCTCTTTTGTGCCTTATTTCTGCTCTGTTTCCCTTCCTCTCGATCTGCTCTTTCACTCGTTTTCACTCGTTTTTCTACCCTCTTTTAGCTTTCACATTTCTGCACTTTTCTGAATCTCTGCTCTTTTGTGCCTTATTTCTGCTTATTTTCCCTTTTTTCTTTATCCCTTATTTCCTCCCTTTACCTTTCCCCGCCACTGCTGCCCCCGTGGCCTCTCCCCCCAGCGCGACCGGCCCAATCCAGCTTCCCTCCCCGCTCCCGCCTCCCAGCTGTCCAGCCCGGATCACTGACAAAATATCGATCGCACAAATATCGAGCAGACAAAATATCGTGGACAAAATATCGACTGTCAAAATATCGACTCCCTATCTCCAAACAGGTAAGTACAAAAATATCGAATCCAAAATATCGTCGTTAAAAATATAGTTAGTCAAAATATCGAATTTTATAAATCTGTTAAAAGTAATGTAAAATTAATGAAATAATAAATAAAATAAAGTAAAACATACTTAAAATTAGTTAAATTACTTTAAAATTAATAAATAATTATTTTAAGTAAAAAAAAATCTACATACATTTTTATTTTTAATACATACATATATTAACGTAATAATATAAAATAATAATCACTACTTTTAGCGTAGGATAGCGGGAGGGTAAAATTTACTATTCCCACTCCAAAGAGTGCGACAGTAGGGAAAGCGTTGGATAGCGTAGAGGTAAAAATTACTATTCCCACTCCAGAGAGTGCAACAGTAGGGAATGCGTTGGATAGCGGGAGGGTAAAAATTACTATTCCCACGCCAGTGAGTGCAACAGTAGGGAAAGCGTTGGATAGCAGAGGGGTCAAAATTACTATTCCCACTCCAGTGAGTGCAACAGTAGGGAAACCGTTGGATAGCGTAGGGGTAAAATTTACTATTCCCATTCCAGTGAGTGTAACAGTAGGGAAAGCGTTGGATAGCGTAAGGGTAAAAATTACTATTCCCACTCCAGAGAGTGTAACAGTAGGGAAAGCGTTGGATAGCGGGAGGGTAAAAATTACTATTCACACTCCAGTGAGTGCAACAGTAGGTAAAGCGTTGGATAGGGGTAAAAATTACTATTCCCACTCCAGTGAGTGCAACATTAGGAAAAGCGTTGGATAGCGTAGGGGTAAAAATTACTATTCCCACTCCAGAGAGTGCAACAGTAGGGAAAGTGTTGGATAGCGGGAGGGTAAAAATTACTATTCCCACTCCAGTGAGTGACACAGTAGGGAAAACGTTGGATAGCGTAGGAGTAAAAATTACTATTCCCACTCCAGAGAGTGCAACAGTAGGGAAATGGTTGGATAGCGGGAGGGTTAAAATTACTATTCCCACTCCAGTTAGTGCAACAGTAGGGAAAGTGTTGGATAGCGTAGGGGTAAAAATTACTATTCCCACTCCAAATAGTGCAACAGTAGGGAAAGCGTTGGATAGCGTAGGGGTAATAATTACTATTTCCACTCCAGAGAGTGCAACAGTAGGGACAGGGTAGGATAGCGGGAGGGTTAAAATTACTATTCCCACTCCAGTGAGTGCAACAGTAGGGAAAGTAATATTTTAATATTTTACTAAAAATAATTAATTATCAATACTAATAAATATTATTAATAACACTAATTACCAATTACAAAATCTTTAATAATTAATTTATTATAAATACAATACATATTATTTATTAAAAATTAATTACCTATTAATAAATCATTAACAACCAATTAATAATCATTACCAGATTTGTATAAATATTTAAATAAATACCAATTAATATTTAATTACCAGTAAATTAAGTATCAATACAATAAAATATTTTCTATAATTAACTAATTAAAATTAAATTACTTCCCCCACATTCCCCTATAAACTCACATCCCGCTACAACTATTTAATTAATAGAAATAACATAATTACAAATAAATCAATTAAAAAAATTAATTACCAATTAATTGAATTTATTTACCAATTAATAATTAATTAACAATAAATTAGTTATCAATACCAATTAATATTAATTAATATGTACTTAATTTCAATTAAATTACTTCCCACCCTATTCTCCTATAAACCCAAATCCTGCTACAACTATTTAATTAATAGAATTAACATAATTACCAATTAATCAATTAAAAATAATAATTACCAATTAATAAAATTTTATTACCAATTAATAATTAATTAACAATAAATTAATTATCAATACCAATTAATATTTATTAATATGTACTTAATTTCAATTAAATTACTTCCCACCATATTCCCCTATAAACCCACTACCCGCTACGGAATTAAATTACGCAAAAATTAAATAACATAAAATTCATTGCTTTTAAAAAATTAAACATACATTACAACAACTAATATGCACTTTTAACACATATACTAACATTCAATACACTTAGAAAAAATTCGATATTATTAAAAATTCAATATTTTTTAATGCCTATATTATGTACTTCGATATTTTAACAATCGATATTACTTACCTTAATTTTGATATTTTTAACGACTATATTATGTCCATTCGATATTATGTCCATTCTATAATTTTGGACTCAATATTTTGTCCATTCGATATTTTTTTTTCGATATTATGTCTGTTTACCGTCCAGCCCTCCCCGACCCCTACTTAATGGCGCAGCGGGCGCGGGCAGCGGGCGCGCCGCTGGCGCACCGAAGGCACGTCAAAGGCAAGCCCGTCTGTGCCCGGCCACGACCCGACCGCGACCAGCGGCAGAAACCCTGGACCTCCGCCCTGCCAACGCTACGACCCAGCAGCACTTCACGCACTCAACCTAGGCCGCAACAACAACTGCAAGCTAGCATCACCAGCCGACACCCACGGACCCTTCAGCTGTCACCGCTGCTGGCACACCTGCAGCACCGCCAAGAACACGGATCCAGCCCAACCCACCCACAAGAACACAACCGAACCGAAGACCCTGCAATGCATCCTCCTCAACGTCCGATCCCTCCACAAACGCGCCACCGAAATCTGGGACCTCCTCAACAGCACCACCCCGGACGTAGCGTTCTTCACCGAAACCTGGACCAACACCACCTCGGGACCGGACATCGCCATCGCCATCCCCCAAGGATACAAGATCTCCAGGATGGACTGCTGCACCCGCCCAGGAGGAGGAATTGCCATCGTCCACAAATCCAGCCGCCGCCTGAGCACACTCCCGACGAGCCCACAGAACTGATGGAACACCTTCACTTCAAGATACTGGCCAGCCACACTGCCACCCTCCGAGGAACCCTCATCTACCGACCCCATGGACCCCGCGCACCCTTCACCAACTCCATCACGGACATTATCTCCCCGCAGGCCATCGCATCCACCAACTACACCCTGCTGGGAGACCTCAACTTCCACCTCGACAACCAATTGGACCCCAACACCACATCCCTCCTGGACAACCTCCACAACATTGGACTCCGCCAGATCGTGACCAAGCCCACACACTCAGCAGGACACACCCTCGACCCCCTCTTCACTACAGGAAACTCCATCACCTTCAGCCACACCACCGAAATCCCATGGACCGACCATCGTTGCGTCCACTTCACCTTCAGAACACCCACCTTCCACAGACACCAGCACCTGCTCCCACAAAGAAACTGGACCAAAATCACCGACGACCAGCTCACCTCCTCACTCAACAACTCCACCCCAACCATCGCGGAAAATGACGACCCCAACACCGCAGCCCAAACCCTGCATAGATGGATCTCAGACAGCACCAACACCATAGCCCCCCTCAAGAAAAACAACAATACCCGCACCAAGAAAGCCAGATGGTTTACCACCGAACTTCGAGAGTCCAGACGCACATGCCGCCGCCTTGAAAAGGCCTGGAGGAACACCAAATCCACAGAAGCCCACAACAACTTCAGAGCCGCCACCAACGCCCACCATCAACTCATCAGAGAAACGAGGAAATAAACGATTGAAGACAGAATCTCCACCCACGCGCAAAACAGCAAGGAATTCTTCAGCATCATCAAGAAGTTCGCCAAACCCACCAGCGAGTCTACCGACATCCCTCCCTCAAAAGACCTCTGTGACAAACTCAGCACCTTTTTCCACCACAAAATCAAGAGCATCTACGGCAACTTCGACGAAGACAACCAACACACTGAACCCTCACCAACCACCCCCGACACCCGGAAACCAGCGATTGACGACTGGACAGCCCTCACCACCGAAGATACACTGAAGACAATGAAGTCAACCCACTCAGGAGCCCCCACGGACCTCTGCCCCACCACACCTTCAACAGAGCTGCCGACACCATTGCACCCATGCTCTGCCACACCATCAACCGCTCCCTGGCGACCGCCTCGTTCCCCGACGACTGGAAACACCCTGAGGTCAACCCCCTCCTAAAGAAACCCTCAGCGGACCCCACCGACCTCAAAAACTACAGACCCATCTCCCTGCTCCTGTTCCCAGCGAAAGTCATCGAGAAAGCCATCAACAGCCAACTCGCCACATTCATTGAAGAACACAACATCCTCGACTCCTCCCAATCCGGCTTCAGAAAGAAACACAGTACAGATACCGCCCTCCTCGCCGCAACAGACGACATCCGCACCATACTGGACAAAGGAGAAACAGTAGACCTCATCCTCCTCAACCTATCAGCGGCGTTCAACACAGTCTCCCACCGCACCCTAATACACAGACTCTACGACGCTGGAATCCAGGACAAGGTTCTCGACTGGATCCGCTCCTTCCTCTCCGGCAGGATGCAGCGGGTCAGACTCCCCCCTTTCCTCTCGGACCCCACACCTACCACCTGCGGAGTCCCCCAGGGCTCCTCCCTCAGCCCGACGCTATTCAACGTCTACATGGCTCCACTCGCCCCCATCGTCAGAACCTACGGACTCAACATTGTGTCATACGCTGATGACACCCAACTCATCCTCTCCCTATCCAATGAGCACAACACCGCCAGACGCAACTTTCGAGAAGGCATGGAAGCCGTCGCCAAATGGATGAAAAACAGCTGCCTACAACTAAACACCAACAAACCTGAAGTACTCATCATGGGCCCAAACCCAGACGCCTGGAGCGACACCTGGTGACCCCCCGCCCTCAGAAACCCGCCAACCCCCATGGACCACGCACGCAACCTGGGAATCATCCTGGACTCCGAGCTCAAAATGGACCGCCAGATCAACTCCGTCTCGTCTTCCTGCTTCCACACCCTCCGCCTCCTTCGTAAGACCTTCAAATGGATCCCCCTCGAACACCGAAAGACCGTCACTCACGCCCTGGTCACCAGCAGACTCGACTACGGCAACGCACTCTATGCCAGAATAAACAAAAACCTCACCCGCAAGCTACAAAACGTCCAGAACGCCGCCGCAAGACTGGTCCTCAACCTGCCAAAACACTGCCACATCTCCCAGCACCTGCGCACACTCCACTGGCTCCCAGTCGAGGCGAGAATCACCTTCAAGATGCTCACCCACGCACACAAGGCCCTCCACAGCACCAGACCAGCATACCTGAACAGCCAACTCAAATTCCACGCACCCCAAAGGACCCTACGATCAGCCCAGCTCTCCTACACCGTGGTCCCCCGCACCAGAAAGACCAGATCGGGAGGCCGCTCCTTCTCCTTCCTCGCGGCCAAAGCATGGAACGTCCTTCCGCTCCACCTCAGACAGACAACATCGCTCCCCATCTTCGCAAGAAACCTCAAAACCTGGCTCTTCGACAGACTCCCTCCTTGATGGAATGGAACCTGCACCCCCCCACCCCTAGCGCCTTGAGACCCTTACGGGTGAGTAGTCACGCTTTAACAAACCCCTGATTGATTGATTGATAGTTTGCAGGTTGAAGAAAAAGTATTTATAGAAATGGTAGAAAGTAGAAGGGAAAGTTTCCAGAGAAAAGCTGCTGAACAGTAGTCACAGGTTCCACCATGGGCTTTCAGGGAAGGAAATTTTGAGAAAGGCGAAACATACGCTGCAATGTCCCTGGACTGGCATCAGAAAGGAAAAATATGTTTGCTTAGAATGAAAACTAACTATAACAATTATTTCATTGGTACTAGTGAATGTGAGCATACTTTTCAAATTACTGGAGGTTGGGGATTGAAGGGTGGAACTGATCCCGTGTTTCCGGGAGTCTATTATGTGTGTGGTAAGAAAGCCTACTATAGGTTGCCTGCACATTGGTATGGTAGTTGTTATTTTGCTATTGTCTTTCCAAAGGTCTATCACATGGACCGAAACAGCAATAGACTAAAGGAAATAAATCACGGACTAACACGTAACAAGAGAGCAAGTTTCTCAGAAATAGTAGGTGATATTTTTGGTGCACTGATACCCTCAGTTGGAATCGTTCTAAATTCGCACAAAATTCGGAAGTTATCCACAGTGGTTGTTCGTTTATCAACACACACTGCTGGTGGTTTCTTAATGATTGACACAGAAATGGTTGCAATCAGATCAATGGTTTTGCAAAATCGACTTGCCCTTGATATCTTATTGGCAAAAGAGGGGGGAGTCTGTGGCATGTTGAAAATCCAACGCTGCTGTACTTATATACCTGACAAAAGTAAAGGTATTGAAGGATATATAAAGAATATTACAAAATTACATGAAGATTTGACCCAATTGGAGGTTGACGGTGTTTGGGAGAGACTTGGTAAGAGTTTCTCCTCTGTAGGTAAATGGTTTTCTACCTTTGGAAGTAGCTTATTAGGAAAAATAATAATGCCAATTTTTTCAATAGCTGTAGTAGCTTTAGTGATAATAACAAAATACAAATGTTGCAAGTGTAAAAGTGGGAAAAAGGAACTGACAGAATGAGAGAATAGACAAAGAGCGAGAAAAAGAAAAAGAGAAGAAATAGAGCTAGAAGAATACTATAATATGATGAAAGATTTAGACGAAAGTGCCATAAAAAGAGAGAAGGATACAGAGTTTTAGATAAATGAAGATGGCACTCGGTATGGTAGGTATTTTTATGATGGCTCCAGAAAGCCATCAAAGGGGGATTGATGGAGCAGGATTTCGCAAAAAGAAACCTGCTCGAATGAATACCCCCATAATACGTACTAACAGTAAGTAGTAATATAAAATTAACGTGCACCTTACATGAACACAAGGGAAAACTGCTTTGCGCATGCATGCACTAATGTGAGATAACGCATGAAAGAACTAAAACCGTATTTGCATTATGTTTTGAAAGAAACAGGAAATAATGCATGACTAGGCCACATGTGCATTTCGTAGTTTGCCTGTTGCAGCTTGCTTTGAAATTATAAATAATATCATTTTTGCATAAAGTTATGCTAGGAAAAACGCTAACAGGGAATAGTGCAAAGGTGGGTGGTAATCAGTGAAAACTACATTATCATATAATTAATGAATGTTCATTTTCCATTTGCTATAGTGAGCTGGATGAGACGCCATTTTTCCTTAACTTAGCCAGATAAAGGAAGGGCTGGATAAAAGAGTGAAATTGTTCTGACAAAGGCACACTGAAGCGCTGAGCACAGCAGAAGAAGTGCAGGGGTTGAAGGCCAATGTGATGATCGCCTGCCAAGGGATGTGACTGACCGTGGGACAGAAGGACTCCTTTCGCGGACATTGCTTAAAATTATGTACAATTGTAACATGAATTAAATCGTGTGAACGGAACAATTATGAAATCATGGGAATGGGAATAAAACAATGAATAAGCCCAAATTTGAGTGAAGTCACCGTGGTGTGACAGACCACCTCCTAAACCCTCCAATCATCTGTTTAGTTTCGTGAAATGTTTCAACTGTTGTGGGACAGACATGTAGGTTTTAGGGTATAACTGGGCTGCCTTTAGGGGTGTGGTTAGAGGTTAGGCTGAGAGAGAGGTGAGATGCGTCGCTGTCCGTCGGTTTGCAGAGAGGCCTAGCTGTTCCTGATCTTTCCCGTTCCTGTCCCTGTGATCTTTGTTCCCTGATTCTATTTCAGGGGACCCCCACCATCACTTTGGCCAGAGAGGTGGTTTTCTACAGATCCTTTTGGATTTGTATTATTCTGATTCGTACTTTGCATAATTATCGAAAATGTATTTTTGTCTCAAAAAACTTTTGTCTCTCCATCTATCCACTCTTTCATGCACAATGTTATTATTTGATTGATGAGTTTGTCTCTATCTGATATTGCTGATGTTTTTCTTCCCCTTTGTGAGTTCATTGTTTGCACTTGTGACTGTATGCATGGAGCATTTTATCATTTAATTTGAGATAAAACTTTATTAACTTCAACGAGAATCTGTGTTCATTTAGCAGATTGAATGATTAGCTAGGTAGTAGTATCATTACCATCAACTATTCAACTAATTGGTTCATCGACCAAGTAGAAGGAAAGTTGATGTAAAAATTAGATAAGTATTCGGAAATGTCATACATGAATTTTAGAAAGAAAGGAATTGACCATCTATAAATTGACCCCAGCGCCTCAGGGAATTGGGTGAATGTGTATGGGCCATTGTTCTGTGATATTATTGAGTATTGATCCCTGATCAGGTATTGGGATCACGCTAGATTAAGTGGATAAAATGCCATATCAACGGTTTATAAATCCTTTGATGAATAGAAGACGTCAGTCTTGTCCATACTCAGGGAAAAAATTATCTAAAATCTTAATGATGAACTTGTAGATCAAATTGGGGATGATTTATATCAATACATATGTGAAAAGCTTTAAACGCGAGATTCGAATATATATCCAATCTCCTGGGCTGTATCCTGGACTTTATTTGAACTCTACCGGTAAAAAGCAAAATAAAGAATTCACCCTATTGATCTGAGCAGAGAGCATGCTTGGTAAGGCCATTTTTTCCATACAATGTGGTCCTCCAGTGGTGAATGTGTATTGGAAAAAGAGGTCAGAAGTACAGAGTGAACAGAAAGAAGCGTGCTGTTGTCTCCAACTGTAAGCTAGCTAGACCTCCTACCCATTACTCCATTACTCAACACGGCAAGCAGACTCATACTTTCATTCATTTGGACCTAATGTTTAAAAAAAGAAAAACAACTGTTATTACCTGAAGTGAAAACAAGGGTTCTACAGACACAGGCTTGCTGTATTTCGCAACTGTTGGCCCAGAAAAAGAATAAGTCACGATAATCATAATGAAACTCCTACAATCAAATGAGTGGCACCAGTCAAAACCCTGCCTCATACAATGGATTAAGGATGAGGTTGATAATGACCTTTTTCAAGAATGCATAAGACCCAAGAGACTAAGGATGTAATTTATTGTTTGGCTGAGGAGAAGAGCCACCATAAATCGATGATGCTTATGCCGCGCCAAACTCATGGTATGTAAACCCTATTCATAGCCTGGGGAAGCTCTGAGTTTATACCAGCACAGCCTAGGTTGTTTCCAAAGGTGTAAATCCTTGACCTGGTGACCTGCCAGTCACTAGGCCACTAGGCCACAATGGTGCTTGTCCATCCTATTTAGGGTGGGTAGACCTCCACACGAGCACACAACTGCCTCCAGGGTCGGACTGGGAACCAAAACTGGCCCTGGCAAAGTGCTCGGCTGGCCCCCCCGGGGGTTGGGGGTGCGGCGAGCACTTTGCCAGGGCCGGTTTCGGCCGATTTTGTTACTGGGGCCGATATTGCAGCTATGCTGCAAAAACGGCCCTGTAACGAAAACGGCCCCCACCCTGGCAGCCCACCGGGGAAACGCCCGGTGCCCGCTACGGCCAGGCCGGCCCTGACTGCCTCCAGACACGAGGAGAAAATTCTCAGCTCATCAGGGTAATTGATATTTTACTTTTCTAAAAAAAAAATCTCACTTTGGGATTTAGGGGCATATTATCAAGGGCTTTATCGCCGCTAAAGCGGCGATATTTTTAACGCCCTATTAGCAAGCTGTCGCTAACAGGCGTTAGCGACAGCTTTCAGGCGATAGCGGCCGGGTTTTATATCGCCTTGTATGTCAGCGATAATTATCGCTAATGACATGCAAGGTAGGCGTTCCCAACTAAAAGCGACAGAAAACAGTCGCTTACATACCTATCGCCTATTAGCAATACCCGCGAAGCGATAAAAACGCGCGCTAACCCCGATTAGCGCTTGTTTTTTAGAACTGATAAAAACATGACTTAGCAATGAAAGTCAATGGGAGGTGGATTGTAAGGTTAAGTCCCCAGAATTAGCGATAGGATTTTATCGCTGGATTTCTCGCGTTAAAGCTGGGTTTCGCCGCTATCGCTGGATATTTTATCGCAATGGAGATAAACCTTGCTAATAGCATGTTATTTCCGCGGTAATATCCAGCGATAGCCGGCGATAAAAAAAGGCGCGCTAAGCAAGGTTTGCGATATTTATCGCATGTTCTTGCTAATATGCCCCTTAGTTTTCAGATAAAAAGCTTTGCTGAGTAGGCTCATCAAACATGGGGTGTGATCAACATAGGATCAGTGCCTACAAAGCAGCTGTGGCAGCTGACACTCCGTTGATGCACAGAGATCCTTACCTGCCTTACCAGGACCTCTAACTATCTGGATCACCAGGAGAGTGGATGGCAGAACCTCCATTGAACTTGTTGGCTTATGGATCTCTGCACAACCCGTGGACCAGAAACCCACACTGCTGGCTGTAAATTAGCTGCTACGCCATGTTTGGAGATGTTGACCATTTCATACCACCTGTGGACATAATGACCTAACAATTTAGGAATTAAAGTGTTCTTTACCCTAATGTCATTAACACATAACTGTCCTGAATATAATCGGGCCACAATTGTTGGTACAAATCGTGCACCCACTAATTACAGTTTGCACGGGGCACGGTTATTAGCTGTTGCTCACATTGCACCTGATTCTGAGTTTCACACCTCATAATGGGAAACCCCATGCATCATTTTTCACACTCACACGCAATTTGTAGCAGGTGTCAACTGGCACAAATCAGGAGGGAAAACACGCACATTACACTCAATATGCACCCAGATTACAATCATGTTTTCATGAATTTGAACCAAAAATTGGGATTTGGAACTCCATTTTATTCAGGGCTAAAGGAGCATACACTGCCTTACGTGTTCATGCTCCTAATCTCAACCAAGGCTTAATTGTACGACAGATGTTTTAATATTGCCAGACTCCTTGCTCTTGGAAGCACTGTACGTTTACTTTTCTGAAACTCCCCAAAAAAGTCAACTTTAAGAAACGGTTGCTGGGGTAGAAGGGAAAAGCCTTGGGGGCATATTTATGAAAATTGTGGCTTAGGGCAGCGCAGCAAGTATTTGAACTTGAGACGTGTACATTTATTTCAGTATTCTACTTATTTTTATTATATGCTAAATTGTACGAAGCAACCCAGAAGTTAAATAAACCATTCGCAATAACTAAAAACAAAAAAATATGTGTATTTAGGAACAAGTACAAAAACTTTTCATTATATTTTGGAACCATTCCAAACACAAGAAACATGAATAATCAAACAATCTAAATGCCAAAATATCAGTAATAGTGCTGTCACACTTCAATATGTAGCATGCCACTTATGTCTTTGTCAAAAAAACTCCCCCAAAACTTTTAGGGGGATATTCTCAAGAACGTGCGATAATCATCGCCAAAATAGGTTAACGCAATTTTTCATATCGCCGTCTATCGCGGGAAAATAACGCCGTGTTAACGTCACATTCTCAACACGGAGGCAACATGCAATAGTTTCCCGATAACGCGTCAAATGTCCACGATAAAATTACCGGGACGGCGATAACAAAGCAAAGCCGAACGTGAAAAAAGTGTCGATGGGCCCAACCGCAATAAAAAAATCAGTGATAAGCTGCGCCAGGCCTGCAATTCACACACGTCAGGCGGGAAAAATCACCAAAAAAGCAGAAAAAAACCCACAAACAAAACCAAAACAACTGTGAAGCACAATGGAGGTAGCCGGAGCAAGTACAGAGGACAACCAGAACCCCACAAGGCCCACGGAGGACCAGCCTGGGACCTCAGGGTCAGGGAAGGGCAAGGAGAAGAAGAAGATGAAGACGCGGTTCAGTCCGCAGGAAAACAGGATCCTGATATCGGAGGTGATAGAACACCATCAACAACTGTTCGTCACCTCCACTGTGTCATTGGCAACAAAAAATGCAATACGGCAGTCCATCGTGGACAAGGTGAATGCAGTCGGAGTGCTGAGGAGGACAATGGAAGAGCTCAAGAGGCGCTGGAATGATGTGAAGCGCAAAACCAAGCAGAAACTCGGCAACAACCAGAAGGCAGCAATGCAGACTGGAGGTGGGAGTCCAGCGCCAGAGGAGGAGCTGGATGAGATGGATGAAATGGTGTCCACAGTCATCAGTGTGGAGACGGTGGCAGGAATTGGGGGACCGGACACTGCTCAACATGACCTGACACAACAGCAACAGGGTGAGTAACGACCAGGGACTGGGGGGAAGGGGGGAGATGGGCACAATGGCACACATGCACAATTAAGTATAGCACAGTGCACACCCACAATGACTCTGGATCATGTCCCTGATCCCCTTGGCACACTGCAGCACACCTAGAAACAGCAAGTAGGCCCCCGTCGACTATGTGCCCAGAGGGGCCCTTCCCACACATCACCAATCTCACAACCAACCCATGCACATGTGCCAAACCCAGCAAAGCGGCGTGTCTGTGAGCCACACTGACAATGCAAGTGACACTGCATGACGAATAGCATGGCTGTAGTCAATATATCATGACATGTTGCACACCACGACACTGAGGTTGCTGAGTGTGGACCACATCCGTAAAGGAGCAGGTCACACTCTGACACATCCACGTGCACAAACAACCCCTGACGTCAACAGCACATCTGCGGACAAACCATGCCCTAGAGTCCCAACTCCCACCAAGAGCCCAATTTACCCAAGTACGCAACCTCTCAGCACTGTATAAGAACAGAAGTCAAAGGCACACCGCCTGAAAGGGATAAGGGGCAGCAAAATCAGAGCTGCAGGGGCGACTCTCCCAAAATGCAGCACACACACATAACATTCAGAGCACATCAACTTTGACAACAATGTCGTACAAACTGCAACACGTTCACAACAGAACAGAGGACACAACTGGTGCCGTTTGTGTGTAGAAACTGGCCAATCATATTTGGCATAGCAGGGAAATGTGAGATGATAATGTACAAGTACAAACACATCCGTGATGTTGTCGAAATGTCCACTGTCCCGCATCAAATAGGCAGCTCCTTTCAAACAGTCACAATGTACATTGTCATGCAGTCTGTATGTAAACTTGTACAATGCGTCAACATACATGTGAACACAATGTTAAACTGTATCTCCCCTTCACATTGCAGAGGGAGAATCAACACCTCCTGCAGAGCAGACCGAACATCTCTACACTGATGACGAAGAGGACCTCCCCACCTTCGACACTGACGCCCTCCAAGAGCTCATGGACAGCTTCGGCACCTCACCTCCAGGAGCAGGGCAGCCCAGCTGCATCAAGGAGACCCCACCCCCTGCACAGACCACATAGCAGGAAGCACCCACCACCCCAGCTGTCTCCCAGGACACCCACGAACAACACATGGCCTTCCAACGCCGTGTGTTAGGGGGCCAGGAGAAGATGGCTGATCAGGTGCGGGTGGGGTTCGACCTCATGGCAGCCAAACTAGATGCCATACGTGGGTGTCTAAGTCCCATCAGGGACCACCTACAGTCCCTAACGGACACCCACAGTCCGCTCCATGCTCTCCAACGATCCATGGCTGACATCGCTGGAGTCCTTACTCTGAGACAAGGACAAATGTCTAGTCAGAGTGGCTCCAGCGATGTCAGCCGGGAGTTGGGACACATGCGTAGGATCATGGAGAACAGGGAGCGGATGCAGGTGGAAAGAATGGCTCCCACGGCTGCACACCAGCAAGATGTAGCTGGGATCTTCCTTGCCCTGCAGACCCTCATCATGGCATTGCTGCCACAAGGCCTGGTGCCGATGAATGCTGCTGCTGCTTCTACATCCACATCTCCGCCCCCTGATGTGTCAGTGCCTCACAGTGCGGCAGACAATCCACCTCCGGCCCCTGATGTGTCACTGCCACACAGTGCGGCAGAGATTCCACCTCCGGCCCCTGATGTGTCAGTGCCACACAGTGATGCAGACAAAACACCACCACCCACATGTGAGGCACATGAAACATCAGAGGACGAAGATGCGGATGATTCTGCCTTAGTGGTAAGAAGGAAGCAATAGCATTCATCTCTGCCATATGGCCTGTTTCTGCTTGGTTCTGCCCTCTGCATCATCACCTTCCACTGTCCCCCGATACACTCTGCGACACTCACCTTGGCCCTCGACATGGACTGCCATATTCTGTTTGGTTACCAATGACACAGCAATCAGACTGCGGACTGAACTCTTCCTCTTCCGATGAACTTGTCATTCCCTAAAGGACTCTGCCTGGCCCTCCACGGGGCAACAATGTAAAGTGGGGTTTGCATGGCCCTGTACTGCTCCAGCTTCAACACTCCACTGAATGTGAATAAAACATTCAAATTCACACAGATGTGTCATGTCTATGATCATTCAAGTATGAAAGTATGGATGAATGTAGGGTCGGTGATTCCCCCTTACGTCCATGTTGCTCATGTTGTGGGACTCGAGTCACAGGGTGCAACATTGCCGATTGCGGTCCGGGTGACGCCGACACTACAACAGAGACACACGCATTAGTCACTTTCTTGTCCAGCCCAGAACTGAACCACGCCCAGAGCCCCGGGCTCATTGTTCACACCCCTACGCTGGACCGGCATACGCCAGCCAAGCCCACTCCGCTTACGCTTACAGGTGTGGGGGACAAAGCTTCATGTCCCAGGTCTTCCCTGTAGTGATCTGCTGATCACTGGTCTAGTTGTCAGCATGCCACAGCCACTCCCTGAGGGCTGGTTTACACCCACACCACATCCATCCAGCACAGGCGTCACTGGACATGTGACCCTGCTAATAAAAGGGGCCTACCACATCACATTCCCCACTGCCGGAGGTGACATGATGGCGTCCGCACCACGAGACTCAATCATGAAGGGGCCATGACTTGTGGCGCACTGGGTTAGTGGCACCCGATGCACTGCGGCCGGCACGGGCCTACCGCCACGGGACGATGACTTGCGGTGCACAGAGTTGGTGGCACCCGATGCACTGCGGCCGGCACGGGCCCACTGCCACGGGACGATGATTTGCGGTGCACTGAGGTAGGGGCACCTGAAGAGCTGAGCGGGTGTGCAGCCTGCGATGATGCGTAGACCTCGATACGCCATCCTGCCAATCAAGATTCAATTTGAATTGAGAGCCCTGCTGGACCGCAGTGTACGCCGAAGGCAGCAGGCAGCACACACATGACTCTGCGGTGCGGTGCCGCAGGGTGCGCTGGGGGCCTGTGGCGCGGAATCCAGTGACTGGCTGAGGAGGTTGCACTGGCACGTGGTGGGCCCTCTTGGAGACGCCGGTGGCGGTAGGTGAGCATTGAGGCCTGGGTGCGCAGGGGCGGCCAGTCATCCTTGGGGGGCGGACCGGTCTGGGGACCAGGGCTGGGGTGCAGCAGGCGCACAGGATCGTGCAGGCACCACCGGTCACAGCGGCAGCCTTGTGGCTGGGTGGGGGGCCCCGTCCTGGCAGACACGACCCTGCATGCGATGATGAGATGTGCGCGGGTTGGCCAGTGTAAATCTGGCCATTGAAGGTGGTCGGCCACGTGTGTGTAGGCCTATGGACAGGATATGGCGGACACAGAGACACACGCAGTAGTTACTTTGGTGGCCATCCCGGAACTGAACCAAGCCCAGTGCCCCGGGATATTTATTCCCGACATACGCCGGCCAAGGCCACTCCGCTCACGCTTACAGGGGGGGGGACAAAGCTACATGTCCAAGGTCTTCCACACTGCCTGGGAAGTTTGCGACGACATTCATGAACAGGCCCCGGTGGTCTACTTTTGCCTGCACATTGATGGAATGCGTGTGGTTTCTGTTGCGGTTATTGTGTGCAGTGTCGGCAGGGGGCACAAGTAGTACATGTGTGCAGTCAATTTTGGATTGCTTCGCCGATCTGGCTGGTCGTTGAGAATATCGCGAAGTGGTGTTTTCGTGTGTTTTTGCACGGGAACGCCTACTCTGCATATCATTAGCGTTAGTTGTCGCTCTCATGCGTCGCAATGTATTTTGCGCCAGCTATCGCTGGTAAACTGGCAATTTCGGCAGTTTGCACCAGCTTGAGAATGGGGCGAAAAATCTATTGTCACTTTTGCGGCGCTAAAGTGCCAATAAATCGGCAATAAGTCCTTGAGAATATGCCCCTTAGTTGCATGTAATATCATTCCTGTGCTACAGCTTGTTTTACATATTCACAATCGATAAAGTGATGATTCCGCAGAACCACAGCACACAAACAATCTACAGAAGAATGAATTTGAACGTGGAATGGAAGGGAGTTAATTGTGTATTAAATATTGATGCAGTCCCTGCAAGGAAACGCTGATGAGGTCAACTCAATCGTACCGACTGTCTGTAAAAACTAATTCTGCTGATAGATTACTTCCAATATACTCTACTGTCCAGTACTTACACATTGCGAAAAACACACGATGTAACATAGTGCTCTGTTTAATGGTTACTTAACAGGGCATGGGAAGAGCTACAAGCTAAGTACCCATTCCAAATCCCGCATTTAAAAAAAGACTTGGCTGAAAACAGTGTATGCACCAAAATCTGAGTTTTCCCCTACAGATATCCCTCTAGGTGCACCCTGTGGGATTTGTGTGAGGAAAAAACAGTTAAAACAGCTGATACTGGGGAAGGCATGCTGTTTTACCACTCAGAAAGATGAAAGTGCATGCTATCCTGCAGTCCGATATACCAAAATCGGAATCGTGCAGTAAAACCACCGAAGACTGAAATCTCAATGTACGGTAACAGTACTTCGCCGAGGTGGTTCTTCCGTACGTGGTTCCAGACTAGCTCAGAGTGAGGGCCACGACGTTCTCTCAGAAATCTTCCATCAAAGTTACCTTTGATTAAAAATGTTGAAATGTTAACAATATAGAATGTATCGAAATATTAATGAAATGATTCAGTAGATTTCTATTAATTTGTGTAAGTGTCTGTCTATGAACAGTAGTGTACCACTTAAGATCTTTGGAGGTGTGCCCGTCATTTTGAACATGACTTATGAAACATTGTAGATGAAACTGGAGTAGGCTAGTTCAAAGACTGGAAAAGGTTGCCACTCTGATCTCGAAAGTGCCAGGGAGAGTACTAAGAAATAATAAGGTTTAATATGATATAGGGGAGCATATTACAATAATTTTCGCAGAACATGTAATGGGACAATTTACAAAAATGGTCTGTCCCGTGCACATGCCTTGACTGGTGAAAGCCCGGTAGGAATAAACCACCAGTTCTTCTTTCACTTAAGAGGACTGGTCAGAGGGACGGGCATACCCCGTATGCCAGTGACTCCACCTACTTGTGTGGGTTGACGGGATGATCCCGTCAACCCCTATGCTCCCGAAGGATGACTTCGGGGTGGCAGGGGTGTGCACTATATGTGCACCACTTAATAAGTGGCACGTTGGTATTGCATATCCATAGCCTGTTTACCCAGGAAAAATTGTGCCTCTTCACTAAGGTAGCACAGGCTGACGGACAAAAGAGCCTCGCCACCATGCTAATTAGGGCACCTTGTCATTACATGGGCTAAAATGTGCACACAAACAATTCATATTATGGAAGGGGTGACAATTTTCTGCACTACCTCTTTAACACAGTATTGTCCATAGGTGGAAAATATGGGTGTGATAGACTTCCTCGGCCCATTCTGTATTGCCTCACATTACTACTGGAAACTGATTCAAATAGAGAAAGGAGAACTATGAAAGAATGGTAGAAACTTTGTAGACAACGAGCTAGATAGAAAGACAGACAAGTATAAAACCCAATACATAGACAGACAGACAGACAGACAGACAGACAGACAGACAGACAGACAGATAGATAGATAGATAGATAGATAGATAGATAGATAGATAGATAGATAGATAGATAGATAGATAGATAGATAGATAGATAGATAGATAGATGCTGTAGGGAAGTTTGAGAGGCAGAGAAGTTTGAGAGGCAGAGAGAATGGAGAAAAGAATAATGAGGGATTGAATGAGGACGAGAGGAAGCCAGAGACCGATTTTAGAACTATGGAGTGGGTGAGAAAGGAAAAAGGGAATATAGAGGAACAACCCAAGCTGCAGATGGAAGCAGAGGAAGAGATGGGTGGAAAAAGAGTCCACAAAGAAATTGGAGATTTTTAGGGAGAGAGAGTGAGAGAGAGATGGATAGAAAGAGAGAGAAAATAGTGCAATAATGTAAAGTATTTTCCTACTTATATTGTAATGGATCTTTGTTGCGTTCTTACTGCCAGGCAATATACTTTTGATATGCTTGCAATGTGGTAGCAAGATGTTTGACATGCGTTTTCCTGTTTTGTTCGAATTAACAGGCTATGACCGTTTACTCCAACCCAGTGAACATACAATAGTATAGTAATGTGGTTTGGAATGTACATATTCATAGAAGTCGCACACATCCTAATGCTTGGAGCACTGAAACTCTTATGATTATTAAAGTATAACATTGTAATAATCTTAACGATACTCCAGGGGCCGTATTATGTATTGTGATTGTTTGCGCGCGGAACACCTTTTAAAAGGTGTGCCGGGCGCAAACAATCACAATGCGCCCAATTATGATGTATGTGCTGCCCCCAGGGCAGCCGCGAACTCGTGCTGCCCCCAGGGCAGCGCATTCATGTCAAAACACTGAGCAGCTGCTCCATATTTTCACAGTGCAGGCGGCACCCGCCTGCGCTTTCAAAGGGGTTTAGAGATCCCCTTGCAGGCGAGTGCAGTCAGCGACTGCACCCGCCTGCAAGGGAATGTCTGGGGGGGTCCATGGGGCCCCCTTTACCCCCTGCAGAGGGCTGCTGTCAGGAGGCGCACTGACAGTACGCCACCTTTTAAATGGCGCACTGTCGGTGCGCCTCCTGAGGGCTTCTTTGACTCTGCGCCCGCGTCTGTAATATGGCGCGGGCGCAGGGACAAAGGTATTCCCTTATTTGCATAGGGCACGCCCCTATGCAAATGAGGGATCACCCTCTGTTGATAACGCTGGCACTTTAAGTGCGCCAGCGCTATTGGTATTATAAAAGGGGTCACACAAACCTCTGCATCCCCTTCTATAATGCCAAAGTGCCCCGGGGGCGCGTAAAGTGGACGCAAACACCCGTTACGCCCCCAGGGCACAATCTGTAATACGGCCCCAGATGGACTTGCCATTTCCATTTGGACTTAATTTTCATATTCAAAACAATTTCAATGATGATGTCAGAATATGAGTTTATTGTGAAGTTCAATCCACATTAGCAGATAATCTACTGCAGAAGAGGAGCATATATCCTAAATCCCTCACGGCGAGTGGCTAATTAGATCCTTGGGAGGCAGTATCAACAATTACTGTTCTTTTCGAAATTATAGAATGCTTACTTTCAGGTGGAGTTTTTGGCTGTTGAAAGCTGCGGAAAACTGCCAGTGAAAATGCGGACCAAAGTCAGGAAACACCAGGGGAATCGGACACAGAATTACCAATTCATGAATAATGAAGGTAAAAATTACGGGGCATATTAGCAAGGGCACTATTGCCGCTTTAGCGGCACTTTTTGCCGCTAAAGCGGCGATATTTATATCGACCTATCAGCAAACTGTCTCTAACAGCAGTTAGAGACAGTTTGCGGGCATTAGCGCCCGTTTTTTTACCGCTTTGCATGTCAGCGATATTTATCGCTAATGACATGCAAAGTGGGCATTCCCGACGAACAAACCTGGGAAACACTCGCTAACAGGCCTATCGCCTATTAGCAAGGTGGCCATGGCCCCAGTTAGCGACGTGAAAAGTCGCGCTAACCGGGGTCATCGCCATTTATTTAACACCTGCAATTAGCAGGTGTTAGCCATACCTAACATGGGGGTGGATTATGCTGATACGACCACAGGGTCGTATCAGCAAGGTGTTCTCCTTCTCCATGCAACATCGCTGGTTTTTCAGCGATGTTGGCCCATTTCCCCGCTATTGCTGGAATATTCATCGCCATAGCGCTAATCGTTGCTAATACAGCGTTAGCGTGGCAATATATTCCAGCGATAGCCGGCGATAAAAGAAATCACGCTAAGCAGGGTTAGCGATGATTATCGCCTCTTCTTGCTAATATGCCCCTACATCTTACATTATTTACCTCCGGTTAAAATTTCTATTAGTGCAATTTGTTATTTGCATGGTCATCATAATGAGAACCTTAAATTGTGCATAGTTCAAAATGACAGCAACCTGAATATTGCATATGCAGCACCTCTCTGCAGTTCATGTACACTTACTGATGTTTATGTCATGTTAAGAAAAATATCTGCATGTTATGCCAGCGGGAGACTCTGATCAGTTTTTGTTTTTGAGATGCACATATAGCTCCCTATTGAGGCACTATTATATTTGTGTTCTCATTGTATGTTCTTTAAAAGCAGATTGAACAACAGGTGACTGCTAGAGTTTATTCGTATGATTCTTCACACAATGTGCAGGTGAAAAATATGCCAGTGAACATTTGCACCATTACTTTTGGCATAGCCTGTTAGGGTAGTGTTATTTGCTAATTCCACTCTAGTAGAGGCCACCAGAAGGGTCACTCCAGCAGAGGCCACCAGCAGGGTCCAGGTCAGGTTTAAAGGGTACTGGTCACTGCATTAAAAAGCCTTTTGCAGCTTGTCATTGACCTGTAGCTTACACAGGAGGTCAGTCAACTGACCTTTGCTGTCTGCTTCTTTCACCTGGGTACATGTGGGTGCAGGTCCCGTCCTTCAAGTATCCTCGCAGATTCAAACAGCAGGTGCAGTTCTTTTTTTCCTTTATAGGTCCAGGGTGGTCTAAAGAATATGTCTTGGGGTGTCACATTTATGCCTGGCACTAGCTTGTATGTGGCGGTGGGGGGGACTTCTGGCCCATAACTAAACAATAGGATAGAAGTTCCCAAGGGTAATCTTACCCACTATTGCAGCAGTTCCTGTGTGCCCTACTGCCAATAATCCCACAGTGCACTCACTTACTGAAACCAAATGGAGAAACCCTACTACCCTTGTGCAAAGCCTGTGTGCCCATCCAGAGGTTTGAACAGGCTAGTGAGCAACCCCTTCGCTGTGGTCACTTCAAACCAGTTCTGGGGCAGCTTTCCACCAATGGGTTTGTGCTTCTCTGACTGGGAGAACAAAAGAAGGGTCCAGTTCCGGTGTCACATGACATCTGCTTAAGTTATTTGGCATAGCCTAACTGGTCTTTCTGCAATGGGAATAAAAACACCTCTGCTCTCTACTACAGGAGCAGTTTTCACACTTTGAAAATTAGTCTCCAGGAACTTCGAGAGGAAAACGTAACTTTCTAAAAGTCTCTTTTCCTTAATATGTATTACAAATATGACTTCACCATTAAGTTAGCCTCTAGATAAAGAGCAAAAATATTTCTTTAATAATTTGTCTAGCTAGTCCCTAGTCTAAGGTAGCATAATTAATATTTAATATTGCATTTGTTTCTATATGGGCCAGACACCCTTCCTACAGTGAAAATATTGTTTGTGTGCCAATCACTGTAAGAGCATGTTGACAAAGTTTCTCCATGTCCTACTTTTGAATACAATCCCCCTTGCCTTGTGTCTTACAAGCCCAACATTGGGGTGACAATATATAGAATAATATCAACACTACAATCAGCACTAAGGGAAACGTTGTGCGCTCCCCTCAGTGTTGACTGTAGTATTTACACTACAGTCAACACTGAGGGGAGCGCAAATTGTGGACTGACAATGCTCCCCTCAGTGTTGACTGTAGTGTTGACACTACAGTCAACACTGAGGGGAGCACAGACTGTGGACTGCATGTACCATGATGCAAATGAGTAAACTTTTCTGGGATATGATGTAGTGTCCGGCCACACCCTTTTCCCTGCCCAAACTGATTTTCATGACCTCCTTTACCATTTATCACACGTTCCTTATGTTCCTTTTTGTAAAAATTGCATTCCAGCCCATTGCTTATACTTCATCCAGCCTGAGCCAGAGAGTACGGCCCGAGCCGGAGAGTACGGCTCCAGCCAAAGAGTATGACTCAAGTGCGGAGAGTACGGCCAAAGCAGGAGATTCCGGCCCGATTGTGGACGTAAAGATACGGGGCCCGATTCACAAAAGTAATCTGAGACAAAATCCTAACTTTACTACTTTCGGTATTCACAAAAGGCATTTAGGAGTAGTAAAGTTAGGATTACTAACTTTACTACTCCTAAACTGGGACAAAATCCTAACTTTACGACTTTCGGTATTCACAAAAGGCATTTAGGAGTAGTAAAGTTAGGAATCCTAACTTTACTACTCCTAAATGCCTTTTGTGAATACCGAAAATCGTAAAGTTAGGATTTTGTCTCAGTTTAGAAGTAGTAAAGATAGGAATCCTAACTTTACTACTCCTAAATGCCTTTTGTGAATACCGAAAGTCGTAAAGTTAGGATTTTGTCTCAGATTACTTTTGTGAATCGAGCCCACAACTCGTAAATGACCTCTGTGAATACCAAAAGTCGTAAAGTCAGATTGCCTTTGTGAATCGGGCCCAGTGCCTCATGGGTTGATATCAGTCAACAGTATACAGTTAGTGGTCTGGGATCAGCTTGTTTAATGCATGCAACAATAAAGTAAATCTGCTAAAGCTGCGGAGATACCAGTTGCCACTCTGCCAAGTTTCCAGATGAAGAAGTGGCTGAGGAGGGGAATTCTATATGCTTACTAAAGGCATCACCACCAGCTGCTCTTAATTAGGTTAAACTGTTTGTCATCCAAAGTGACCAGAATTCAATACATCCAAATGTCTTTAAAGTCATGATAAAAAAGCACTTAGGGCAATATTTATGACATTGGCATAACAATAGTCCCTGCAGCCCCCGCTGCCCATGCAGCCCCTGCAGCCTCCACAGCGTGGTGGAGTTCCCAAGCTCCAGGAGGCCTCCTCAAGCACTATGCACAGAAGGCAGGCTCCTGGCCTGAGAGCTCCTGACTGGGTCAGGAGCGTGGGGGCCCCCTTCCATGTACTTTGCAGGGGGGCCCTTGAATTTTGTTACGGCACTGATTTATGACACTTGTGGCTCAGTGCAGTGCAGCAAGTCACCTTGCTGTACTGCCCTGCCCTGCTTCAGAGGAAAAGGGCAGGAATGCACCATATTTATCAATACAGCACATTCCTTGTGCCGGCACCGTTTTGGCAGCCTAGTGCCAATGCAGGCACCCTTGCACCATAGTGAAAGGGGTCCTGCGTTTTAAGCAGGATTGTTTTTGTGCAGGAAGGGGCACCTTCCTGCACAAAAACAATCCTGAGAGGCGTTTTCCTCTATCTATGTGTGCTGCAGTATGCAGCACACATAGAAAGAGAAAAAAACTAGGAGAAATAAAGATATTTCTCCTCGTCACACCTCACCTGGGGAGGTGTCTCTTCTTGGTGCATTCTCAGGTTTACCAGGTTTGGTATGTCTGGGAATGTGTTAAAAACCAGAGGAGTTGTGTGGGAACACCCACACAACATCCATGTAATGCCTCCTTTGTGCAGAATAATGCAACACAGCGATTTGCACTGCGTTGCATTACTCCACATTTTTTAAGCCATTAAAATCAAAGCAATGAGGCTTTGCGTGGCTTAAAAAATATGATTTTAGGTTTGCATCGCTCTTGCACCACGTGGAGTGGTGCAGGAGCAACGCAAACTGGGTCATAACTATGGCCCTTAGTATTGAGAGAGCAGACATAACTCCATAAGGGTTATTGAACAATTTGAGTCTGATACAGATGTTTGCACCTTTGCAGTGACTGCATCCATTAAGAGCTTCAACTTTGGGAAGAAGTCTTTAGTATGTTTAAATAACTATAAAACTAGACCTGTTCATTGCAGCATTTATATAGTCAGCAACAGATTCATTTCCCATGTCCAAATTTTAGGATTTTGCTTTTAGTCATGTTCACAGTCAAGTAATTTAGTGTGCTTTAGATTGCCACTATTTCTAATGCCCACTGTAAACCTAGATGAGTTTGACCTATACGAACATGAACATCTGCATGCATAAGCAGAGAGATATCAGTGCCTCCTAACTTCAGCAAGAACTCCAGGTAGTTTTTAAAGTAGAAGGTATGTCTGACATATATGAAATGAAGAGGGTAGGACCAAACATGGCATCTTATTTTAATACAGTACTTTCTTGAACTTAGTCCATACTTGCACTATTCCCACCATTGTGTCAGTATGAGACCCTCGAATCAGAATGAGCCCTTCAGCATTAACAGTGAGGGCTTCCAATTTGCTCTGTAATCTACCTTTGCTCACACCGGGCCCGATTCACAGAACTAACTTAAGACAACATCCTAAACTTACTACCATTTTGGTATTCACAGAAGGCACTTACTCATTTTGGTATTCACAGAAGGCACTTACTTACTCATTTTGAATAAGTTACTCATTTTGAGTAACTTACTCATTTGTGTAACTTACTCATTTTGGTATTCACAGAAGGCACTTACTCATAAATGAGTAAGTGCCTTCTGTGAATACTAAAATGAGTAAGTTACACAAAATGAGTAAGTTACTCATTTTGGTATTCACAGAAGGCACTTACTCATTTATGAGTAAGTGCCTTCTGTGAATACCAAAATGAGTAAGTTAAACAAAATGAGTAAGTTACACAAATGAGTAAGTTACTCAAAATGAGTAAGTAAGTGCCTTCTGTGAATACCAAAATGAGTAAGTGCCTTTTGTGAATACCAAAATGGTAGTAAGTTTAGGATTGTGCCTTAAGTTAGTTCTGTGAATCGGGCCCACTGTTGTTAGATAAGGAATGATTGAGCATCAAACAGTGGAAATTCTTACCTAAATGAATTACTCTCTTTGATAGCGAGCAGAGCATTATAATGCTGTCTACTGTGCATGCTTTAAAACCAGTCTGCTCAAGGGTAATTTTTTATAGATTGAATGCAGTCACTTGAATGTCCAAGTATTACTTTTGCAAATACCTTGCCCCACAAACCGGGTGGGCTATCATCCTGCAATTTATATGACCAATGTAGAACCTTTTTTTATAGACTGGCATCAGTTGGCATCCATGTCAGTGTGATGTAATATTTGGGTGTGTGGTATGTCCTTCTAGAGTAATGACAATAAATATGCAGCCCAGAGTGTTTAGGTTTAGCACTGAGATTTGGACACCATTTGGCACTAGGCTGGAAGGTGTAGCCCTTTTTTATGGTCCATTCAGTCCCTGTCACTGTAAAAAATCTAATTACTATTGATCATTTGAGAGTGTCAACGATATTTTACACATGTAAACACCACCAACTAAAGAGCCTATATGCTTAGACTACTGGTCCTGTGTGGATTGGCAAGCAACTTCGCAAGTCCCTTAGAACTAGGTGACCAAACTTTCTTGTCATTTTGGCCATAATGGCCACAAACATATATACGCATTTGTTATGCATAACGTCAAATTTTGCTTTATGTATGCGTCATTTTTCAGTGCTGCATACCTACATTGCACAGAAATTATTGCTAATACATTCAGCGCATTGAAACCTTTATCTAGGAAGTTACAGTTTAAATCCCCAGTATTAAGATGATCTGATCACAGTACTCATCTTTTATATTTTCATTGTCTTCTAAACAAACATTAACCAGTTATTTTCTAATTAAATAGTGGTGTATTCATACATAACGAATTACAAGCGAACTATTGGTCATGTTGGTTCATCTCCCATGTGAACTCCACAATTAAGATATTCTTCTTATTTAAGGTCCTCACTAACAGTGTGCGCCAGAATTTGCATCATGGATACCGTTGACCAGGATTTATAATTCCGTCCAGTATCTCCACACCATATGCCTGTTGAGAGAAATTGGAGCATTATTTGAGGGGGAACATAAACCACTTGAAATAATAAACACAATTCTTGTCAGGGTGAACCAGTAAAGTCACTAAATAAACCTGTGCTTAGCCCTCTAGTAGCTTGGCGCAAATCTTTCAGGTTCAACTTAGAAGCAATGTGTAAAGTATATTATGCAGTACTCAAACAGTAATAAAATGAAAACATAACACAAGATAAAATCGCAAAGCTATTCGAAAAATAGAGTACATTTTAATAAATAAAATGTCACCAAAATGAAAAAATCCGATAAGTAAAACTGTGTTATGAATGTTTACTTTTTAAGTTTCAAAATAGCCAAAAAGCGTTAGCGACAACCACAGTCATCTGGTTTTGTTTGGCCGGTAGAAGGGTAAGGTTTAATACCAACTGCAATGAAGCACAGTTTAGATACAGGGACCAGAATTGAGAAGCTCTTTTATTGCCAGAGAATTTTCATGTCTTCTTCTTGTGCAAATGTCTACTTTTGGATTTAGTCACTTTTTTGGAGCTTGGATTCTTCTAGTGGGACAAGGCTGCAGGCTGTAGCTGAAGAGCGCTCCATGAGGCCAGACACCTTCACTGTGATGTCCTTCTGGACCAGATTTGCTGCTGCAGAAAACATAATAGGAGCAAGCTGAATCTTTGGCCCAGCGGTGACGCACCTTCATCAAGTCTGCTTGTCAGGTTGGTCCCGGGACTTCGTCAGTTCTCAGAGCGGAAAATTGGCAAAAAAGTCCCAAACTTCAGGAATGTTCATGGTGAGAACACTTTGACAACAGCCAAGGGTCCAGAACTTTGGGGCAGCACTTGGGGTCAAGACTCACTCCAGCAGAGGCCAGCAGCAAGACCTAGGGTAGTCCAAGTTGCAACTGGTCAGCTGAGCAGTGGCAGGACAAGTCTCCGAAAGCTTGTTGTGTCCCTGTAGCTCAAACTGGAGGTCAGCAAACTGGCCCTTGGAGTCACTTATGGGGTGCTGGATTTAAGGCAAGCAGTTCCAGTGTTCCTTCGAGTTCTCCAGACAGCAGGGCAGTCCTTCTTCTGATTCCTCCCAAGCCCAGGAGTGTTCTGAGGAGGGTACTGGGGTTGTCACATTTATGCCCAGTGCCAGCCTGTGGGTCAGGGGAACTCCTGGCCCTCCTTAACCAATGGGTTAAGAGTTCCAAAGGTTGACTCTACTCACTTTTGTGGCACTTCCTGTCTGTTTTACTGTATGCTATCCCACAGTGCCCCTCTCTAACTAAATCCAATGTGGTAGAACCCTTTCTACCCTGGACGGAGCTCCCTGTGCCCACCCACAGGTGTGGTTACGGAAATGGGCAATCCCTCAGAGAGATCACTCCAAATCAGTTCTGGGGCAGCTTTTACCTCCCAGAGGGTTAAGAGCCAAGCTGGCCAGGAAGGCAAGGCAGGCAAACCTAGTTGTGAACTACATCTTCCAATGACAGGGTAGGCCCCCTTTGAAGCTCAGTAAGGGCTGGGCACAGCTCCCATACCATTCTGCTTAAGGAGGAAAAAACACCTCTCCACATTCAAGACTTTTGTTCACTGTCTGAAAGCAATCCACTTCTCACCACAGGGCAGCCATTCTACAGTCAATGTACACTGGTCACTGGTGAAACACCACATTTAGTTTAGGTGGGAAAAAGATTACTTTCCTAAAATGTGATTTTCAACATAGTAACATAAAATTCGACATTACCTTTACATTTGATTTTAATTAGTATAGAAATGAGCTCTTGGCCCCCTTTTCTAACTGCTCCCAAATTGAAACTAAGCATTTTAAGCTGCATTAATGTAATAATGTATGTGGTTTTTTGTTATGGGAGAACCAGCCTTTGGTACAGTGAAACATTACTTTGGTGGTTTTTTACTGCTAGCACATGTAAAGTGTTAAATATATATTAGAACATTGGAATGTGGAGCACTTTATTGAATACAATGGAGTGCTCCGTGCTTCTACGGGCCGGTAAAGGCCCGCAAAGCAACATTCCAATGTTGTTTTCACAAAGGCCTCTCGGAGCCCGAGGGGATTTAAACCCCCTCGAACTCCGAGAGGCCTTTGTATTATTTGTTAGAACATTCTGCCCTCTAGTGGCAGAATGTTCTAATAGCCTTATAGCCCTTTGTAACTGGGCTATACCGGGTATTAAAATCCCGCTCCCTTGTTAAAGTCCCTCACCTTCGGCTCGGGCCTTTAACGCTGGAGCGGGCCTTTAATAGCCGGTATAGCCCGCTACGGCGGGCTATAAGGCTATATTAAATACTATACACTGTGCCAAACGGGCATTTATGGCCTTCCTTAATGGTGACTTATAAGTACTATAAAGGTAGGCAGGCTGGCAACTGTTTATTTTTCCCGGTTAAAACTGCAGCTTTGCCCACATGGACTGGAAGGGCAGGCCTGGAGACATGTTTTACAGTGCTATTTTAGGGAGTGGTATAATGAGTGCTGTAGCCCTTTGTGGCATGTAATTCACAGGCCCTGGGTACCTCTACCCATACTAGGGATTTATAAGGCCATTTCATGTGTCAATTGAGTGTATACCAATTTTAGCATGTTTACCACTAGTCAGCAGGAGTAAAGTGCACACAGTCCTATGGCCAACAAAACAGGTTCAGTTAAAGAAGGCTAACATCTGGGGGAATACCAGGCAAAAGATGATAATTCCCAACACTGGTATTTACAATCTTTCTCTCCAAAATAGAGATTATGATGAGAAAATTGCCGATATTATCTACTGGCTCACAGAAGATGGGAAGAGTTAGCAGGAGGGCTGGTGTGGAACAGTGTAGCATAAGGTGGATGGAGGTCAGTGCAGTCTTTTGCTTGTCTGGAGGGAAGCATTGTCTGCTTCTCCATGCAGCTGCAGGGGTCCGGTAGGGCACTACTGTGCAACTGCTCACAGTTCCTGCAGCATGTAACAGAATCAGGTGTTTCAGGAGCCAGTAGTTTTTGGATACACAATGTTCAAACCCAATAATTCCAGACACAGACACATTGTGAATTGAAGGACATGAAATTCCACCCCAAATAATTGCTCTGGGTGAAATTCCATCACTTGTAATGAGGACCTTTCATGGAAATTCTTGGCTGAGGATTTTCATACACTCACTGGGCCCGGTTCACAAAGGTAAACTGAGACGAAAGTCTTACTTTATGACTTTCGATATTCTCAAAGGGCATTTACGAATAGTAATAATAGACTTTTGTCTTAGTTAAACTTAAGTTTTGGTCTCAAGTTTAACTAAGACCAAAACTGAGACAAAAGTCTAACTTTACTACTCGTAAATGCCCTTGGTGAATACCAAAAGTCGTAAAGTTAGACTTTTGTCTCAGTTTACCTTTGTGAATGGTCCTGATCCAGCGCCAATCAGGGATCGATAATCGATAAAACACAATCACTGGCCCATACTCATACACCCAACACATAAATCCCTGTGGCACTGTTTCGAGTTTACGTTAAATCAGTTGTTCACAAACTACAGGCTCGTCCTAACACACGAGATACATAATTGAACCTGTAATCAACTCTCTTTCCTCTGGTCGATGGACCATTAGTTGAGAAGTTGATGGTAATAATTAGAAACTAACTATCAATCTACACTAAATAAATCACAAACTCGGTATAAGGTTAATAATATTTATCGCAAATAATGTGAAGGTTAATGCTCATCATGTACAGTTTTACTAGGCAAACAATGCATAAATCACAGAGAGAGAGAATATTTATCAAAGCAAAAGGTGTCAAACTCAAATCACAATGAACAGAATTCCATGAAGGAGTGGATAGATGAAGAGACAAAAGTTTCAGAGACAAATATACATTTGCGTATGATTATGCAAAATACAGACTTTAGCTATACTAACCCAAGTATATTAGTGGAAAATCTACCCCCTGGCCATGGGAATAGATGGGGGTTCCCCGAGAAGGTTTCAGGGAACAAAGAGTAGGACAGGAACAGGAAACAGGTAGGCCTCTATCTGCATACAGCAAACCGATGGACAGCGACGATCACCCCTCTCTAGCTTCTTCAAAGCGCGTGCCACAACACCCCCCAGACACCCCAGTTATACTCCAAAAACCCTCATGTCCAACCCACCATTGTAGCAACATTTTCAGAATCTTAGGCTCTCATTGGTCAGTTTAGGGGGTGTTCTATCACACCACCATAGTCACGTCCATGTTTTCACAGCATTCTTTGTTTTACATTTCTAACAATACGTAATCCACGTTTCATGAATACACGCTTCCTCCAACTAGTAACATGTTACAAATCTCTAAATTTTCATTGTCTGCCTCTGCAGCTTCCGCTGAAGAAGTTTGTACATTTGCACTTGGTCCCACGGCCATCCTTCCGTTACTTGGCAGACACACAATAAATTCTTGACGGTCATCAACTTTTGCCTTCTCCATTCTCTCTCAGAGCTCGATTTTCGACTTATTTTGTAGTTTTCTTTTTAACCCCCAACTCGTCATGCAACGATGTAGGCCCATGCAAGCATCACTATGATAAATAAAACACAGACATTATTAATTTCATGAAATATAATTCTCACTGTTTTACCGGCCACCATTTGCACTATCCCACGTTATTTGTCTAACAAAGCATTAACGTGCAGAAAGCAGCATTATTATTATTTTTAAGCAGAACACGAATGCGGCCTAGTCTTTCATGCATTAGTCCACGTATTAGTGCACGCATGCGCATAAGCATTTCCCCATGTTTTTGTGTTTTTGCATGTTAGTTTCACTGCACATTGTTAGTAAATGTTAAAGAGGAGTTAATCCGAGCAGGTTTTATTTTATCAAAACCCTGCTCCATCAATTCCCCCCTTTGATAGCATTTTTGAGCCATCACAAAAATCACCATCATACTAATTACCACCTTTATTTTCATCTAAAGGACTGTACTTCTTTCCCGTTTTGCCATTTTCTCGTCTAAATCTTTCATCATTTCATAGTAATTTCCTGTCATATTCTCTAGTTCTATTTCTTCTCTTTTTCTCTTCCTAGCTCTACGTTTATTGTCTGCTTCTGTCATCTCCTTCTTTCCACATCTACACTTACGACATTTATATGCCATTATTATAAACAAAATCACTACAGCTATTGAAATAATTGGTATTAATATTTTTCCTAATAAACTACTCCCAAATGTAGAAATTCATCTACCTATAGAGGAAAAACTCTTACCAAGTTTCTCCCATACACCGTCAATCTCCAGTTGAGTCAAATCTTCATGTAGTTTCGTAATATTCTTTATATATCCCTCAAGACTTTTACTTTTATCTGGCATATAAGTACAGCAGTGTTGTATTTTCAACATGCCACAGATTCCGCCCTCCTTTGCCAATAAAATATCCAGGGCAAGTCGATTTTTCAAAACCATTGATCTAATTGCAACCATTTCAGTATCAATCATCAAAAACCCACCAGCAGTGTCTGTTGATAAACAATCAACCACTGTGGACAATTTCCGAAATTTATGCGAATTTAGAACGACTCCAACTGAGGGTATGAGTGCACCAAAAATATCACCAATTATTTTTGAAAAACTTGCTCTCTTTTTGTGTGTTAGTCGATGCTTTATTTAATTTATTTTATTATTTTTATCTACGTGATATTTTTTGGGAAATACAATCCCAAAGTAACAACTACCATACCAGTGTGTTGGCAACCTATAGTAAGCATTCTTACCACACACATAATATACTCCTTGAAATACAGGATCAGTTCCACCTTTCAATCCCCATCCACCAGTTATCAGAAAAGTGTGTTCACATTCACTAGTACCAATAAAATAATTATTATAGTCAGTTTTTAGTCTGAGTAAGCAAAGTTTCCCTTTATGATACCAATCCAGAGACATTGCAGCATAAGTCTCGCCTTTCTTATAATTTCCCCCTCTAAAAGCCCATGGTGGTACATGTGGCTTCTGTTCACCAGTCTTTCTTTGAAAATCCTGTCTTCTATCTTCTACCATGTTAATGAATTCTTTTTCTTCAGCCCGCAAACTACATGTTAGATTATTTCTATGAGCATATACTATATCTATTGTCTGTGTAATATGGAAAAATTCTCCCATGTATCCCGCATTTCTATTACTATACACCTTATTCATATCTTTTCTAATAGGAATTTCTGAAAACACTAAATCAATATTTGAATAATAATACTGTAACTTCCCCGTCACGTAGAAGAGACTAGTTAGTACACTACATGATACGCCATATGTTAAAGGAAGGTGATGATAAGTCACCCCTCTGAGACAGGTAAGGTATTTGCATGCATACATAGCAATCTTTCACATTCATTGTGTCAACATATTCGTAAAGCAATTTTGTAGACACTTAACAAGAAATCACTAATTGATTTATCATGATGATAAATGCTAACATCAGCCCGATCATTGTTAGTTTTAGGAGTTTATTTAGTAACAGGCTCCATTCTTCCACTTATCACATTATTAGTATTATTCTTGTTATTAGTTACCATTAGAACAGGTACAAAGACAGTTAATATTAACCATATTAAAACTAATAGCAACACACTACATAAGCAAGCTTTAATACAACTATGTTTAAAACTAGGGGCCTGATTCACAGAACTAACTTACGTCAAAAACGTAAACTTACTACCATTTTGGTATTCACAGAATGCACTTACTCATTTTGGTATTCACAGAAGGCACTTACTTACTCATTTTGAGTAACTTACTCATTTTGTGTAACTTATTCATTTTGGTATTCACAGAAGGCACTTACTCATTGATGAGTAAGTGCCTTCTGTGAATACCAAAATGAGTAAGTTACACAAAATGAGTTACACAAAATGAGTAAGTTACACAAAATGAGTTACACAAAATGAGTAAGTTACACAAAATGAGTTACACAAAATGAGTAAGTTACACAAAATGAGTGTTACACAAAATGAGTTACACAAAATGAGTAAGTTACACAAAATGAGTTACACAAAATGAGTAAGTTACACAAAATGAGTTACACAAAATGAGTAAGTTACACAAAATGAGTAAGTTACACAAAATGAGTTACACAAAATGAGTAAGTTACACAAAATGAGTAAGTTACACAAAATGAGTAAGTTACACAAAATGAGTTACACAAAATGAGTAAGTTACACAAAATGAGTAAGTTACACAAAATGAGTCACACAAAATGCGTAAGTTACACAAAATGAGTTACACAAAATGAGTAAGTTACACAAAATGAGTAAGTTACACAAAATGAGTTAAACAAAATGAGTAAGTTACACAAAATGAGTAAGTTACTCATTTGGGTATTCACAGAAGGCACTTACTCATCAATGAGTAAGTGCCTTCTGTGAATACCCAAATGAGTAAGTTACACAAAATGAGTAAGTTACTCAAAATGAGTAAGTAAGTGCCTTCTGTGAATACCAAAATGAGTAAGTGCATTCTGTGAATACCAAAATGGTAGTAAGTTTACGTTTTTGACGTAAGTTAGTTCTATGAATCAGGCCCTTACTCATTGATGAGTAAGTGCCTTCTGTGAATACCAAAATGAGTAAGTTACACAAAATGAGTAAGTTACACAAAATGAGTTACACAAAATGAGTAAGTTACACAAAATGAGTAAGTTACACAAAATGAGTTACACAAAATGAGTAAGTTACACAAAATGAGTTACACAAAATGAGTAAGTTACACAAAATGAGTAAGTTACACAAAATGAGTAAGTTACACAAAATGAGTTACACAAAATGAGTAAGTTACACAAAATGAGTAAGTTACACAAAATGAGTTACACAAAATGAGTAAGTTACACAAAATGAGTTACACAAAATGAGTAAGTTACACAAAATGAGTAAGTTACACAAAATGAGTAAGTTACACAAAATTAGTTACACAAAATGAGTAAGTTACACAAAATGAGTAAGTTACACAAAATGAGTTACACAAAATGAGTAAGTTACACAAAATGAGTTACACAAAATGAGTAAGTTACACAAAATGAGTAAGTTACACAAAATGAGTTACACAAAATGAATAAGTTACACAAAATGAGTTACACAAAATGAGTTACACAAAATGAGTTACACAAAATGAGTAAGTTACACAAAATGAGTAAGTTACACAAAATGAGTAACACAAAATGAGTAAGTTACACAAAATGAGTTACACAAAATGAGTAAGTTACACAAAATGAGTAAGTTGCACAAAATGAGTTAAACAAAATGAGTAAGTTACACAAAATGAGTAAGTTACACAAAATGAGTAAGTTACACAAAATGAGTAAGTTACTCATTTTGGTATTCACAGAAGGCACTTACTCATCAATGAGTAAGTGCCTTCTGTGAATACCAAAATGAGTAAGTTACACAAAATGAGTAAGTTACTCAAAATGAGTAAGTAAGTGCCTTCTGTGAATACCAAAATGAGTAAGTGCATTTTGTGAATACCAAAATGGTAGTAAGTTTACGTTTTTGACGTAAGTTAGTTCTGTGAATCAGGCCCTTGGTTCTTGATGTCCAATCACTATGGGCCATATGTAGGTAATTTCTATTTACCGATTCCTAAATACCGAATTTTACTGATTCGGTATTTAAGAATCGGTAAATAGAATGTAGGTAAACATTCGGTAAATTTTACCGATTCGGTAATATTCGTTATTACCTATTCGGTATTTACCGAATCGGTAATAAGGAATACCTTCCCATTCATTCCTATGGGCCTGGAGGGCCATAGGAATGAATGGGAAGCCATTCACTATTACCGATTCGGTAAATACCGAATCGGTAATAGGGGAGCATATTCAAGGGTGGCAGGGTGTCAAATTGACACCCTGTTGCACCCCTGAATCGTGCATGTGTGCACATGTGGCGCACATACATGCCCTAAGGGCATGTATGTCTGCCACATGGCACTTTTAAAAAAGCACAAAATTGCTTTTTAAAAGGTATTCGGTATTTACCACCAACTTGTAGTTGGTGGTAAATAACGAATCCTTAAACCAAAAATGCACTCACTTGAGTGCTCCCTACATAGGATTTAAGGAATCTGTAATTTACCGATTCCTTAAAATAACGAATTGGTAAATTACCGCCTCCTTAAATCCGGCCTCCTACATCGCAAAGGGCTAAATACCGGTCGGTAACGGGAAATTTACAGATTTTCGGCCGTTACCGACCGGTATTAGCCCACCTACATATGGCCCTATATCTTCTGCCATTTTGTATACTATAAAAATTAAAATCTAAGAAAAAAACCTAAGAAAATTCTTAACAACTTTCTAAAAATTTTGACAAACTTGTCCAAAAACCACCGGAAAATAGTGTATCCAACACTTCAAGAAGAAAGCTTCTTCTTTACCCCCCTCTTTTTTTTTTTTTTTAAGAGTCTTTTTCAAATCATCTGGAACTTCCCAAATATTTTCACAGAATTTTGTTGCACCTTAATTTTTCGCTGTTCTCTCTTTTAAGGCGGTCTCAATTTGCTTTCATCAATTTGTTCAGTACCAGTACCAACTTTCTATATGATCTGTGATCTCAATTTCTTCCAATATTACATACGTCCATTCAGGAGCTGTGTATTTCTTGCTTGGTATTCTTATTCTCTTCGTTCTTCATACTAATTCTTCTTCTGATTCTTCTTGTTCAGTTTGACTTGATACTTTATTTATTTGTTCTGGTTTTCTCTTTTCAAGAGTGTATTTCAGTCTTTTTACTCCACTTGGCCAATTGACACCCTTTTTCGCTCTCTTCGCTTGAACCACTTCTTCACCTTTTCTTTCTGGTTCACAGGTTCTTTTATTTAGTCCCTTTCTTTGTTGAACTTGCTCTTGATTTTCTGTAACTTCCTTTTCTTCTTGCTCAACATCAGTCTTATGAGACCCAGTAGCTGATGCCCACTCTACTTGACTTGTGCTTGGTTGTTCATCATCATCAAGCTTGTCAGAATCTGTCACTCTAGATTCTTTAGCTTCACAACCTCCAGCTTCTGGTTTCTTATCTTTATTCACCAGTTGCTGCTCACCTTCTTTTTCAAGTGGACTTGGGACTCTTCTGGTATGGCTTGCATGGATCCAGTTTGGCAAGCCACCACACTTCACTGCTGTTGTTGTCACCAAAATATTCTGATACGGTCCATGCCACCTGGGTTCTAAACACGACTTCCTCACGTGTTTCTTGACAAGAACCCACTCTCCTGGACTCAGATCATGTGCTTGATCCGGCTGTGTTGTGGTTGCAATTTCTCCAACCTGATGAGACACAGAATGCACCAGATCAGCCAATCCTTTGTAATAATCAAACACTAGATCATCAGAAATATTCATCAGTTTGTTTGCTGGTACAATCACTTGTCTCATTGCTCTTCCCATTAGCACTTCATGAGGACTCAATCCAGTCTTTTTTATCTGGAATACTTCTAAGACTCATCAATACCAGGGGTAAAGCGTCAGGCCACTTCAGTGTTGTGGATGCACATACTTTTCCCAGCCTAGATTTTATAGTGCCATTAATTTGTTCGACCACTCCAGATGCTTCTGGTCGATAGGCACAATGCAGCTTCTGCTCAATCTGTAGTGCTGCACAGATCATCCGAATTATCTCATTATTAAAATGAGATCCCCTATCTGTCTCTAAAGTGACTGGAAAACTGAACCTTGGAATTAGTTCTCTCAGAAGCAACTTCGCAACAGTCAAGCTTTCATTCCTTCTTGTTGGATAAGCTTCTACCCAACAAGAAAACAAACAACAACTAACACATATTTTAGTCCATTACATGGGGTAAGCTCAATGAAATCAAGCTGGAGCCTCGTAAATGGTCCTGCTGCCTTTCCAATTCGTCCCCAACTCACAACTGTCTTTCTACCTGGATTTTGCTGCTGACATATATCACACCTTTGGCATAGACTCTCTGCAATGACCCTGAATTTTGGGTTATACCATGACTGCTTGAAGAGCCTAATCATTGCATCTCTTCCAACATGTGCAATTCCATGGTATACCCTTGCCATTTGGGATAATAAAGAATCTGGCATAACTGGTCTTTCATCTATATACACCCAAACTTCATCTTCTGCTCTCTTCTTACAGCCTGATTTTTTCCAAATTTCCTTTTCCTCATCACTTGCCTCTTCTTGTAACTGTCTAATCTCATCCCAAGTTTCCCAGGAGGAAAACATCAGGTGGCAATTAGTATTTTTCTTCTCCACCCCTCTGTTTATCGCAATTGAATTTTGTGCACAGATGCGCGCTACTTGATCAGTGTATCTGTTGCCGCTCGTCATATAATCATTTCCTGACTTATGTGCAGAACATTTGACCACCGCAATTTTCTTGGGCAATTGCAAAGCATCCAATAAATCTTTCACATTTTTACTATTTCTGATTGGAGAACCTGAAGAAGTCAGAAATCCCCTTTGCATCCATAACTGTCCAAAATCGTGAACCACCCCAAAACCATATTGACTGTCAGTAAATATGGTTACTTTCAAATTTTTGCCAATTTTGCATGCTCTAATCAGAGCTATGAGCTCAGCAATTTGTGCAGAATTTACCCATTTTAGACAGGATGCTTCCAGAACCGTAGCCACTGTACATACTGCATAGACAGATCTCAATACGCCTTTTTCATTTCTCAGACAAGATCCATCAACAAACATCACACTATCTGATTCCTCTAGCGGAGTATCCTTAATGTCTGGCCTTGGTTTCGTGCACAAATCTGTCACATCCAAACAATCATGATCTGCTTCATCTTTCACTTCCTCACAAAATGGACTAGGCAACAATGTTGCCGGATTTATTGTCGTACATCTCACCACAGTCACATTTTCAGCACCTAATATTACTCTTTCATATCTAGTCAGCCGACTATAGGTACTGTGCGGTGTACGTGTTCTTGTCAAAAGAATCTCATCTGAGTGTGGCACATATACTTTAACTGAATGTCCCATCACAATCGCTTCACTTTGTTCCAAGCTCACACAAGTAGCAGCTACTGCTTTCAAACAACCTGGTAACGCTGCAGCCACTGAATCCAAAGTAGCAGAAAAATATGTCACTGGACGTCATGCCATTCCATGCCTCTGAGTCAAAACTGAAAGTGCACACCCATCTCTCTCACAACAGTACAAAGCAACTCCTTTGTATAATCCGGCATTCCCAATGCAGGTGCTCGACAAAGACTGTCTCGTAACTCAATAAAAGCTTTCATACTTTCATCATCCAATTCAATTGGATCAGTCACATCTTTGTGTGTCAACCTCTGTAGAGGCTTTGCAATTAGTGCAAAGCCACTGATCCACTGTCTACAGTATCCACCCATTCCCAAGAACATTCGCTCTTCCTTCTGAGTTTTAGGAGGGCTCATTTGTTGAATCACACTGATCCTTTCTGGTGTCACCTTCCTGACTCCTTTCTCTATTTTGTGTCCCAAATATTGGACCTCCTGTTTACAAAACTGTAATTTTGCTGGTGACACTTTGTGTCCACCTTCTGCCAGATGATTCAGTAAGGCAATTGTATCTGTCACACATGCCTCTCGTGTTTTTGATGCCACCAGTAGGTCATCAATATACTGAACCAAAACTGATTTTTCTGGCATAATCAAAGTCTCCAAACATTTTTTCAAAATCTGATTAAAAATCGATGGACTCTCTCACCATGCCAAAACAAGGTCTCCGAACCGGAACGCAAACAAATACTGGCTATCCGGATGTAAAGGAATCGAGAAAAATGCTTGGCATAGATCAATTACTGTATACCATTCTGCATCACAGGGAATTTGATATAGAATCACTGCTGGATTTGGCACTGTTGGACAACAGGGTACTTCAATCTTATTTATTTTTCGTAAATCTTGTCCTATCCTATATTTACCGCTTGGATTTTTAATTCCCATAATAGGTGAATTACAAGGACTGCTTAGTATTTCTCTTAATATACCTTGTTCAATCATTTGATCAATCACAGGAATAACTCCTGCTGTTATCTCGGGACTCATTTTGTATTGAGGTGTGTTTGGAAATGTTGCACTCGGTTTCTCCGCAACCTGAATAGGATCTACACCTTTCATCAGACCAATCTCTTTTCCAGAGAAGTCCCATACCTCAGACCTTACTGTATCTTTCAAGTGCATGCAAATCTTCTTTAGTAAGAAGTGAAAACAATTCATCCACTTCTGTCCCTTGCTTTGCTAACATGATTTTAAACGCAACATCCTCATCTGGTATTTGGAAAGCAATACCATCTGGTGTACAATAAATAGTGCAATTCATCTTGCACAGCAAATCTCTTCCCAAAAGATTTACCGGACTCGTATTACATACCAAGAACCGATGCATGTCTCTGAATATTCCAATATGAACTTCTATTGGCTTTGTTATTGGGGTTTTGATATGCTTATTGGAGACTCCTATGACTTGGATAGTTTCTCCCGAGAGGGGTAGGTTTGGAATTTCTGCTGCTCTCACAGTAGAACGGGTAGCACCAGTGTCCACTTGGAATGTAATATCATTACCTTCCACTCTTCCATCAACAAATGGACCTGACTGATCTACCTCTAGAGTTGCGCCAAGCACGCACTCTTCCTCCCCCTCTCAGGCACCTTCATTGAGATGAGTCTGAATCACTCTCATTGCACTGCAACAAGTATTGCGAAACCATTTGCACATTTTGATTCTTACCAATTTGTTCACCTGCGTGAAACCCAGTGTTCGCACTGTATCTCTGCACTTGAGCAATCACATTATTTGGCATAGGAGCTTGTGGTACCTGTAACTGTGGGGTAACTATCTGCTGCTGCTGTTGCTGTTGTTGATTCACAACCACTTCATTCTGCATCTGTGAATTTAAATTTTGATTTATCCCATTATTTTTCTGAACAGATCTACACTCGCTCTTCCAATGCCCAAATTTTCCGCACGCATGACAAGGATATTTATTTTTCATTTCACCTTTATTCATTTTACCTCTACCTCTACCACCACTCGTTATTTGACCATTCTGATTCTGACCTTTCATCTGAAAATCTGTTTGAGAACCACTGTTTCCTTCTTGCTGTTCTGCCACTTTCACTTGTGCCCACATCATTTTCTCGTTTAGCTTTTTATGCCTTGATTCAATATCATCACTACAATACTTTGCATACCTCAGTATCTCATCAACCGTTTTACTCTGCCAACAAATCAAATGTTGCTGAATCATATTACTAATTTCTAGTTTTAATCCAAATACAAAACGATACACAAAATGCCCCATATCTTTAGCTCCAATATTCTCAAACCCACTGTACTGTTTGAACACCTGTAACAACCTTTCATAATAAGCATGTACCGACTCCTTTGGTTCTTGGGTTGTTCTGTCAATTTGAACCCAATCTGTTTCTTTCGGAGAAATATTTCCCTTCAGGTAAGTAATTACCTGATGGTATTTCTTCATCACCTCATCTGAAGGTGCACCTGTTTTCGCATCTCTAGGATATTCTTCTTTAGGCCAATCAACAGCAATCTTACACTTGGTCCATAAATCTGCTGGAACAACAATTTCAAATAAACCATCCAGATCCTTCAACAAGACCTTTCAAACCTTCACAAACCTCTCTACTTGTTTGTACCATTCAACTGGCTTTTCCCTCAACCTAGGGAAGTCATTAGTAAAAGATAATATATCCTGTCTTGTCCAAGGAACGTGAACATATCCACCACCCGGAACTTCTCTCATTGGACACACCCTTTCAGCCTGTTCTGACTCTCTTAGTGGAAATAAAGATGCATTTTTATTAGCAATCATTTCTTCCTTTTTTTTCCGCCCATCTACCTTTCCACCGCTCTACATCTCCCCATTTCTTCAAGATACTCATTCATTATTTTATTTGCAATCTTTTGCCAGACGCATTCAAGCTCTCTAAATCCTTTTCAGTAAAATCCAGTCTATATGTTTTCTGTAACACTCTTGACTTCTCTATGTCCACTCCATATTCACAAGCAGCCTCTGTTAATTTTTCATGAAGATTTCTCGCTTTCCAAGTAATATTTTTGCACAGGAATAACAACTCCTCATCTTGGTAATTACTCAATCTGTCTGGACTTATTGTACCAATAATAATTTCTTCCAAATCCACTCTCAGTTTACTCACATCTATACTCTGTGGTTGAGGTTTTCGCTTTTTCATTCCCCTTATCCAGTCCTCTAATACATCTGGTGAAGGTCCCATTGAACTCTCTGATACCGGAGTGACATTCTGCACTATTCTCCTTGGATCCATTTGCGCACTTCTCTTAGGGGTTTCAGTTAACATCTCACAAACTGGCAGATCAATTAATGAAGTACTTGTTTCAGTTTGTTCAGCCTGATCAACTATCGTTGCCACTTTATTCCTGCCTCTATTCATTGGGACCGTCAACGCATGCGCTCTTGATATATTCTGTTTTTCTCCGTACAACGGAACTATAGGTCCAATTGTTACTGGCACTGTTAATGCTTCCGCATTCAGATTCAACTGATTAATTTTCTGAGTCAACTCCCCTCTTGCCCTATTCAGCATGTCCATTTCACTCTCTTGTACTACTCTAGTAACTACCGGGACTTGTGAAATCTGTGGAATTAGTGGGGTTCCCCTTAATGGTGCATTTGGGACTGTTTCACTTGAGTTCTCTTGATAAGGTGGAGGTCTTTTAGTCAAAATGTCATCTAGCAACTCATCATCAGAATCACTTGGGTCAAAATCTATCCTTGATGTCTCTACATTTTTCTTCTTCTCTTTACATTTGCCTCCAGTTGCTTCTTCAGCAACTAAAAATGGGTACAAACCATCCACTATCACAGCTCTCCTCCATCTTTTCATTTTATCATCCCGTTTTTCAAAAGGATACCTAGACATTATACTCCTATATCTCCTTCCACCCCTATACTTCTCTCGATCATACGCTTCTTGTTCCCATTCCTCAAGCGCTTCATACTGTGTAGGTCTGGGGTTTGGTTCTAAAGAGTTCATTCTTCCTCTCAAATTCTGTAGAATCCTTACATTAAACGTACTCATGCTTCGGAAAAGCTAATACACCATCCTCTTCCGTGTATTTCACCCAATTTTCTAACCAAGTACACGTATGGTAACCACGTTCCAGCATCATAAAAGAAGCAGCTGTTCTAGGAGGTGGAATAGGAATTCCTCTCTTGTAACTATTGGTTTGTCCTTTTTAAAGAAACTCTTTATCTTATTAATCAGCTTCATTTTTCCCAAACCTTCTAACTAAAATACAATTCAATAAACAAACAACAAACTCTTCGTACTTCTGTTTATTCTATTTGCTAAGAACCGTCCAATACCAGCGCGACTCACACCAACCAACCAATCAGAACACTCCTACGTAATCAGTACCTTGACCAATACCAGGGCCGCTCACAGTAATCAACCAACCCCAGCACTTCAAACGCCAGCTGTCTGACCAATGCCAGCGCTGCTTTTTGTGACATCAGTATTACTCCTACTACTGACCCTCCCTTTACAAAATAAATCGGCAATGTTTTTCTATACTTTTCTCAACAAAACTTGTTAGAAAACAAACATAAAACAATGCTTTGTCTGTTCCACTAAATAAAGAGATAGTCTTCACTTCAAAAAGAAAGATTCTTTCACTCCAAGTAAAATAACGACCAGCGCTATTCTACACCCAAACAAGCTACGGGAGGACTTGGTACTCCTCTGGGGATACTATACTAGCCAAAGTTTTGGAAGAGGACTTTCACATGGAAAGAGGTCTTGGTACTCCTTTGGGGATGTAAGGCCAGAGTTTCGGAAGTGGACCCTTCACTATTTCAAGCAAAATCTACTATCAAACGAACAGTCCCTAATATAACACCAACAGCCGCTAGCCGTTTAGTATTATGACAACAGACAAAGTACTTCTGCAGTGTGATACCTTATCCACACTATTCTTCTGCCTCTTCAGGCTAATACATTATCATCCCGGGATCTTAGGTAACTCCGTACCCGTACTTCCAGACAACATAGAACAAAACACTACCTTTTCATGTTAAGAAAACAAATAATCAATGATCGATAATTATTACCAAACTAATCAATAACTAACCGTCCTCTGCTACCAAAAACTGATCCAGCGCCAATCAGGGATCGATAATCGATGAAACACAATCACTGGCCCATACTCATACACCCAACACATAAATCCCTGTTTCACTGTTTCAAGTTTACGTTAAATCAGTTGTTCACAAACTACAGGCTCGTCCTAACACACGAGATACATAATTGAACCTGTAATCAACTCTCTTTCCTCTGGTCGATGGACCATTAGTTGAGAAGTTGATGGTAATAATTAGAAACTAGCTATCAATCTATACTAAATAAATCACAAACTCGGTATAAGGTTAATAATATTTATTGCAAATAATGTGAAGGTAAATACTCATCATGTACAGTTTTACAAGGCAAACAATGCATAAATCACAGAGAGAGAACATTTATCAAAGCAAAAGGTGTCAAACTCAAATCACAATGAACAGAATGCCATGAAGGAGTGGATAGATGAAGAGACAAAAGTTTCAGAGACAAATATACATTTGCGTATGATTATGCAAAATACAGACTTTAGCTATACTAACCCAAGTATATTAGTGGAAAATCTACCCCCTGGCCATGGGAATAGATGGGGGTTCCCCGAGAAGATTTCAGGGAACAAAGAGTAGGACAGGAACAGGAAACAGGTAGGCCTCTATCTGCATACAGCAAACCGACGGACAGCGACGATCTCCCCTCTCTAACTTCTTCAAAGGTGCGCTCCACAACACCCCCCAGACACCTCAGTTATACTCCAAAAACCCTCATGTCCAACCCACCATTGTAGCAACATTTTCAGAATCTTAGTCTCTCGTTGGTCAGTTTAGGGGGTGTTCTATCACACCACCATAATCACGTCCATGTTTTCACAGCATTCTTTGTTTTACATTTCTAACAATACATTTCATGAATACACGCTTCCTCCAACTAGTAACATGTTACAAATCTCTATATTTTCATTGTCCGCCTCTGCAGCTTCCGCGGAAGAAGTTTGTACATTAGCACTTGGTCCCACGGCCATCCTTCCGTTACTTGGCAGACACACAATAAATTCTTGAAGGTCATCAACTTTTGCCTTCTCCATTCTCTCTCAGAGCTCAATTTTCGACTTATTTTGTAGTTTTCTTTTTAACCCCCAACTCGTCATGCAACGATGTAGGTCCATGCAAACATCACTATGATAAATAAAACACAGACATTATTAATTTCATGAAATATAATTCTCACTGTTTTACCGGCCACCATTTGCACTATCCCACGTTATTTGTCTAACAAAGCATTGACGTGCAGAAAGCAGCATTATTATTATTTTTATTTTTAAGCAGAACGCGAATGCGGCCTAGTCTTTCACGCATTAGTCCACGTATTAGTGCACGCATGCGCATAAGCGTTTCCCCGTGTTTTCGTGTTTTTGCATTTTTGTTTCACCGCACATTGTTAGTAAGTTACAGAGGAGTTAATCCGAGCAGGTTTTATTTTATCAAAACCCTACTCCATCAGTCCCACTGTGAATAGGAACAGATATTCTCATTTTAAGCTACCTTGTACTACAGAAATGGCTAATTTCTCTTAAGTTTGAAAAACATTTACTCCAGATCGAGACACTGCCTGTGTTTCTTGCAGGAAAAGGAAAGCCTACTTAGTTAAATCTTCACATAAAATGAAGTCTTCCTGCCATCATTTCAATCCTGCTGTAATTCAAGAAAGGATATTCCAGGTCGCTGTAAATCATGCTGGTATCTATTGTGGTCCTGGCGAATTTTACATATACTTCTGTGATGTGCATATGTAGATAAAGCTTTTCATTCACTATCAATCAAGTTTCGAAATCCCAATCTGCCCGTGCCTCAAATACAGATGCAATGCAGCTCCAATATTCATTTGAAAATGTGCTGTCATTTTCAAGCATGGAACTCCACTAGTAGGCTTAAGCTGTGCAAACTGGTTCTCCTGTGCCCATTGTCATATGTTACAGGCTATTTTGATCTGCATTTCTATTTTGCCTTCACTTATGTACTGCACCAAGAGCTTGTTTATTAAGCAATATTTCCTATTTACGGAGGTTAGCTTTCTGGTCAATAAACATTGTTTTTTAGGTTTCATAGGAGCACGGGGAAGGGTTTACCAAGTGTCTGTGCAGTTCTGCACAGTCCATCATTACAACAAGCAGGCCCCGGTTGCCTAGTCTCTAAACTTTTTAATCGTGACTCAATTCATATTACAGAGTCAGACAGTTTAGCCACTGAGTTCATAAGCTCCACTAATAAAATAATTGGTACATCAGTTATCGCCTATTGATGTTACTGTTGTTGGAAGGGTTTCAGTTGCAGAGGAAATAGTGGGCAACAGGGACCCCATTGTGTCAATCTGAAGAACCAAGATGCCTTGTCCCCAATTAAGGGAATTCACACCTTTGTTCCTTAACCGATCTGGCAGGGGTGTAATTCAAGCTGCTGCAGCCCATGCAGAGCAGGGAGTCCCTAACTCTTCAGAGGTACCTCAACCCTTCGGGGAGGGGGCATTTAGGCAAAGACCAATGAGTATCTGTGAGATATGGGAGACTTAGAAGACCCTTTTCACATGCTGCAGGGTGACCCATCATGTTGCACTATATCGCTGCCATCTGGTACTGTTATTGCTGGAGAAGCTATTTTGTCTTTTCGAAGAGTTGTCAGATGACAGGGTAGGCTGAAAAACAGACCTCATTCTATTAACAGACTCCTAAAAAAAAGAAACTTACTTTTGTTCAACATCGTCTATGTTTTCCTCATTTTTGTACCTAAACCATTGCTGCTACCCATCTTATTATTGTTCAACAAAGCTGACATGCGCTGCACCTCAAAATTTATGACTGTGTCGGTATTACATGGAACTGGGGATAGCCATTGTGTTAATCATGTAGTCCTGTTTTTTTAAATGGGTGCTATTAGTTGACAATCCCTCCTAAGGTCCTGTGGATTACCAAAGTAAATGAGTGTATGCTGCTGATCCAATGTACTGGGTGTTTCTGCTGCAATACCAATATCAGGGACCACTTGACCTTGTCTAGCATGCATTAGTTTCATTGTAGGCATATATTGTTAAGATTTAAAAACATAACTTTAAATAATTATGGTAGCATAGGATTAAATCTATCAACAATGTATTATTTAACCAATGTCAATGCACTGAACAGAATGCTAGTTTCTGGGCTCCTGGCAAACAGCATAACTTCCTTTAGATTCCACTTCTTGCACATCCACTGACTCTCTGTGGCATGGTGGCACTGTGTTTTATATTGAAGTGAGTGAGGCTCCGAAGGGTACTCTTGCATTGGCTTCAGTACTAGATCCAAGATTCCTGTTCCCAGATCTCCTGCAGCGCAGTCTATCAAAAGGAATAAAGTCATATAAACAGAGTTAACACCAGAAGTTGGGCATTTCTTGCCCTCAGTGGTAACGGGAGAAGGGATAAAAAGCAGAAGTTGTAGGTCTATTGTACAGCCCAAGGGGACATTTAAAGTCAATCCTTCAACAGCATGGATCATCTGAAGAAGTTATAGATGTCGCAGCTATCTTGCTGCTCATTGAATGCTGGATTCGATGCAGTTCCAAGACTCAAGGTCCAGCATACTTTACACAGTTCTGTTCACCTTAAAGGAATAAAGTCACATTAGCAAAGGAAGCATCAACAGCTTAAGTGTTGGTGCAGATAGATAGTTCTTGGCCGCATTTGCAGCAAGAGGGAAAAAGTAGCAGCACTAGGGCTATTTTGCAGCTTTGTGAAGTCACAACTAAGTCAAAAGCAATTAGAAATCATACAACAAAATCTAAAGAATAATGTAATGCTGTTGCATCATGTTTCACTACCAAGTTTCAAATATTTTACAATGAAATACAACTGAAAATAATGAGGCATGTTACTTAGGCCTAACACAAATAGCCATAAAGGAGAATAAGTGGTTGATGGGGCTGATATTATCCCTTTGCTATTTCACCAAAAAAAGTAGGTTAATTTTAACCCTTGATTCTAAATCAGAAAATAACTGTACCATATATTTATCTGCCCCAGTCATATTTTTTTCTATGGTATGTTGAAAACAACCTGAGAGAATATATCAGTAGCACTTTGGGATAGAAATTTGTTTCTGCAAGGTTGAAAGGGGCACTTGTGATCCTATTACTGAAAAATCATATGCCATCCAAACTGATTTAGTTAATGTCAGCACTGTATCCATCCCCTTGCATCATGCAAAAGGAATGGACCAAGGAGTTATCGGTCAACTACAACATTAGCATAAAACAAATAAACATAACAGATGTAGCTCAGAGATACCTTGGCATGTCTATTTACAGAAAATACATCATCATTTTCATATCTGATGACATAGGAATGGAAGTGGAAGGTGGCACCAAGTTCGGGTTCCTGTTTTATTTGGATCTTTCAACACCAGATAACACTGTAGACCATGCTATGCTCACAACTATATTTTCTAAGCATGGAGAATGAACGCTGCACTTGAGTACTGGATCACTTCGCTTTCACAAGGTAGAGCACAGCCCATTATGAACTCATCAAATCAGCCATCTTACCACATCATTTAATGTGATGTGTCTCTGGCTTTTACACTGCCATCCCTTTTCATTGCAGCATATGAGATACACTTTACCAATACACTCCCTCAAAGTATTTTAGAGTTATGTCACATTTATATACTGCTGATCATTAAACTAAATCAGGCAACTCAACAGAAGTACAATGCTTGACCAAATGTTTAATGCCATTAGATCAATAGGAGATAGGAACATAATTAAAATTAAGACCCTGATTTAGAGTTTGGCAGACAGGGTACTCTGTCACAAAGCCGACCAAGTACTTTACCTGCCAAACCCTCGATCCACCCATCTCAAATAGAGGTGCGTGTATCTTAAGTATTTCATTGATAGAGTCCAATTGGCTCTGTCAATGGAATATTTCCTCAGAAGGTCCACCAAAGTTGGTCCCTTTGGAGGAAGGACATTACATCGCCTGCCCAATGTAGGGTGAGTGGTGTATTGCCTCTTTTTTCCTGTCCACCACCATCATAAAAAAACTGGCAGTGAGGAATAGGAAAAAACTATCATGACTCTGACACCCTGGGAGAAAGTTCCCAGCATGTGGGTTCATTAGTTTTTTGTTAGTCAATAGCAAACAACTGCTTTGGGAGTTTCTTTATAAAAAACAAAAAAACCTTTACATTTTGGTGAATGGCCATCAAAACTGATGGCATCTGCCCACCCAATTTTTTGTATATTGAAAGGAACTGACTGAATGAGTCGCCTTTGTTTTGTTTGGCATTAGTTACTTTGTTGTTAATGTTCTAACAATGGTATCTCCACAAGGATACAGTTTATCCTTGAGTGTAACAATGCTGTTGCTACCTGAATATAAGGTGGTGTCTCTGTTATGCACCAAGCATTACCATCATGTGTGATATCACATTTTTTGCTATTCTAATTTCTCTTACCTCAGAAATAGTTGTTGGTGATATCTGTGCATTGTGCACATCTCTCTGCTGCACCTATAGTGGTGGTTACTCATCATCAGAGAGTCGGAACCTGGGTCTATGGAGATGTCAAGCAAGCCCGTCCTCATTGCAATGTAAGTGTAGTATGAGACAAGTAGTGATGATCTTGCACCATGTCTCGGGTCTGTATAGTAGTGCCCCACCGGTCTTGTGTAGGCAGAAAAAGCAGGTCTTCATGATCCCAAAGGTCTGCTCAATGATGGAGCATGGTGTCCTGTGTGCCCTGTTGTATTTCTTTTTTTTTTTTTTTTCGGAGTTTTATATAGCGCGAACTTGACTCGATTCGGGTATCAGAGCACTTTACATAGCACCAGTTGAGTTACATGAGGACACATTCATTTTTATGTTCAGCACGGGGAGATTAAGTGATTTGCCCAGAATCACAGGATGTTCAGCGTCATTGCTGAGACTAGAACCCAGTTCCCCAGAATCGAGGTCGACCGCCCTAATCATTAGGCCAACTCCTCTCCCGTATTGCCTCTCACTTCTTGTTCTCTGAGTCAGGTACAGTGTGAGTAGTCAGAGACATAAGGCATTTGCACTGGTACCTTAAGCGCATGAGAAATAAAACTATTAGGTCACATTAAACACACTGTGCTGGCCACTGTATTCACTGAGTCTGCGATTCTCTTACCAAGTAGGAAACCATCGCCAACTTCACCCTGTGCAAGTCGATTTTGTATTCTACTGTGGTAGAACATGAATGAATCATGGGTGCTGCCGGGGAATCTGACCACAAGGTCTGTTATGATACAGGAGGTGTCACACACTACCTGCACATTGAGTGAGGATGAGCTTTTCCTATTTCTGTATATGTATTTAGTTGATGAGGGGGGGCATATGGCAATATGTGTGCCATCTACACAGCCAATGATATTGGGGAACTGTGCTACCTTGTAGAACATTAATTTAGTTTGCTGCAATGTTTGGGGGTATTAAGGAATTTTATATATTGGTTCACCTTGCTCCCCATGATTTCAAGTAACCTGCAATAGAACCTGGAAAAGGCACTTTGTAACATCCCCCCACCACTGCTATGGCCTTTGGTAACTGCCCGACGCATTGAGGTGTAGGCAACACAGTGCCTGCACATGTGGTAGTATTGCGCTGCTTCTGAGTGTTGGGGCCTGTAGCTGAGGTTGCCGCTCAGCTTTTAATTCAAGTATTACATAACTACTCTATCAGTACCTCTCAATAATCTCATCCTCTGTCTGTTCAAACAGGGTGACCTTCACCCTAACCATGCTCTTCTATCTCCCACTCCTTCTCTGCCTCACCGCCAAAATTCTCATCCTCCTTGCCAAAATATACAGGGCCACCATTTTGAAAGAGTCTGATGCATTTTGAGTGCCTTTTTATAGTTTGCACGAGGTGATCACCTGATCCGATTCAATCGTAATTGCATTTCGTAAATGGCCATTTTGCGACTAGTTGCAATTAGGAAATCGGTGGTTCATGCGGTTTGCGATTCGCAAATAGGAAATCGCTATTTGTAATTTCCTATTTTGCGATTTGCAAAATGAGATTTCCACAATGTAGGAATCGCATTTTGCACCACCGTGAATGCATTTGTACAAAGGAAAATGGCATTTTGCATTTCCTATTAGCCCAAAATAGCAAATTGCACCTTTAAGAAATGCAAAATGCCTTCGTAATTATGGGCTTCAGTCCTTCAAAACTTCTTTAATCCTTTAAGGACAATGTCCAATGGAGAGTTGGCCAGCAGAACTACTTTTTAAAATATGCAGGATTTTTCTGACCATCAAGGCTTCATCTCCTTCCTTAACTTACACGTGTTCAACTGTACAATAGCATACAAAACTACAGTTCCTTCTGTTAGTGAGAGATGTAGTTTTTGAGTTCCCCCACAATAGGTAGAAATCCACCTGACTTTTATCTATTCATCATTAGTATCACCATGTTATTCTGGCAACACCAATTTTTTTATCTCCAATGTTTTTATTCTCCTTATGACTATATTTTTACCACCCTCCACTGTTTAAAACCCATCAACAGGTATAAAGATGCTCTCAGGATTTTTGTTGCGCATTATGTGCCTAATTAGGATGTCGGTTGGTAAGCCTCCGACCGCTTGTCGGGGGCTTACCGATGGACATCCCTGGTTTAAATTCCGACTGCCTAATTACAATGTAGATGGTCAAAAGTCAAACCGACTGGTCATTCTGGCTGGGTTCCGATGGGATCAAGGAGCCCGTCGGCCAGTCGGAACTGCCACGTAATTCTTAAGAACAGCGTTTCTGCCGTCAGGATTATGATGTCGGTTTCCGACAGGATTTTCATGTCGGGCTTTCGGACATGAAAAGCCAGTTAGAAAGCGACTTGGGGGGCCCTAGCAGGGCCCCTTGCCTCAGCGGCCTCCGGTTGGGGGCCTGTGGTGGCACCATAGGTGCACCCCTGTTAATCCCTTTACCGTGTGGCAGGCACAGTGAGGTGCCTGCCACGCAGTGCAAGGATTAACACAAACTCCCATTTCTCTATGGGAGCTTGTGCTGCAGCCGGTTTCCGACCACAGCACAAGCTTCCATAGAGAAATGGGAGCTTGTGACCGCACCATGTGTGGTCGCATCGTAAATGTGAAGTTGGACTGCCGACCTACGGTTCGGTTGGTCCCGCATCTGCAGCGATGTCAGTCAGAGGCAACTCTGACCAACATCGTAATCAGGCCCTTTGTCATTACATTCACATTGTCATGCTGTTGTCTAACATTTCACAGAAGAGGAAACTTTGTTGCAAACAGTGGGCCCTACCACTGGAACCTTTTCCATATCAACCTAACACCTAAATATCTCAACCAACAAACCTACCTAAGAATACATATTTTCCATGCCAGTCTTCTCACATATTTACCAGTGTTCTGTGGATTCCACTATTACATCCTCCAATGTTAGAGTAATTACCATTTTTTGATAACATCTCTATACAATAAAGAAAATCTAATGCATTATGCAAGCTTAATATTAATTTCAGCAGAAAATATGTGAGCTTAATCAACTTCTGCAACAAATGCAAAGCTTGATTCTACAATATGTTTGACTTACATTACTGGAAAAACATTGTTTGGGTACCAGCTCTTGTAAGCTCAGGGATTAACTATTTAATTTTCTGTAAATTGAGGGGATTTTGTAACTACCTTCTTTGAAACCCTAGTAAGGAAATCCCTACAATGTTGCAATTATTTGTGTATCATTATAAAAACACACCATAATTAATTTTGGTATTACTCCTTCTGTGGGTAGCTGAAAAGGAACACGTGAAAATGTAAGATGAGAAACTTTAAAGTCCATTGACAAATGAATTACTGTCCATTAGGTATACACACTTATCTGGAACTGAGTCTCTAAAACCAAATTTTAGGTCTTCATTGTTTAGCTTAACCGGTACATTTCAACTATGGCCCCCGTTACGAGTTGCATGATACTGGAAAGTGCAAACCCTTCTGTAGTAACTACGCCAGGCCAGGTAAGTATAAGAGTACGTAGTTTATTGACTGTTCATCTCCACAGCTTCCAGGAACTGACTCTCCAGGGATTCAAACCATAGCATTCCATCACCAAGGCAATGACATCATAAATGACACAGTGAATATAGAGAGCAGATACATGGGGAAACAAGGAGAAACTACTACAACATCTCCTCTCTTTCCATGAAACCGAAATAGAAAAAGAGAATAAAAGAATAAAAGAAAAGGAGCGAGGAATAGAAATATAACAAACAGGAAGAAGAAAATCAAGAAACAAAAAGCACAAAGGAACATGGCAAAAGTACAATTGCAAATGAAAAGCAACCATAGTAAAGACTAAAGGTTCAAATGATTTGGCGGAACACTTGTCCTACTGCTCCTGCGTGGAGGGACGTATATCAAAGAAGACTTGGTAAGTTGAGAGGGTTGCGGAGAACTCTCTTCACAAGTTGGTTTTTCCTGAGCTGGCTGGGAATGAGGAACGTTGCCAGACTCAAGACCTAACTGCAACACAACCCTTCTGGGAATCTTGTAAATCCTGGACAGGTTCCACCAATTCTTCCCATTGACCCTTACGGCAAACTGTGAAGTGGCATCCACTTTAACAGGAGGGCCAAATTTTGACAAACCCTTGGGAACATTTAAGGGGGACTTAATCCTTACCCAATCTCCCACACACACACACTAGACATGAAGTTCGGAACATCCAGGACCACATGTTGAGGATGCATCTGATCGCCTCCGTGAGACTTTCCACAGCTTGATAGCAAACCCCACTTTTTCATCCAAGCAGGACACATGTGAAAGGATGCTTCCCTACCCCTAAGTAAAACAAAGGGACTGGAATCTGTGATGGCACTAGGAGTGGTGCGATGTGCCCATAACATGCTCTGTATGACTTCTTTGATATCAACCCCAGATGAAACAGCCCACTGAACACACTCAACGAGAATACGGTTAGTGCGCTCAATGAAACCATTGGCCTGTGGGTGATACAAGGCCACACGCCGATGAAGAATACCGGACTGGCTCAGAAAATCTGACATCTCTTTGGAAGTAAATTGTACCCCATTGTCGGATACGATCTCTTTAGGGAAACCCTCTCTGGCAAAGAGACTTTGAAGGAATTTGATGACCTCTTGAAAATTGGGGTCGGTCATAAAATGAACCTCCCACCACTTACTGTAATAATCCGCAACAACTAAGGCGAATTTGTACCTGTTAGGCAGAATATTGAATGGTCCCACAAAATCAATGGCCAACTTCAACCAAGGGCCATCGGGTGCCTCCACCTCTTGCACAGGAGGAGAAGTAATTATTATAACTTTGTCACTGGAACAACATGTCATACATCCTTCCACAACTTCACTTATTTGACGGTCCATGGAAGGCCACCAATACACACAACAAATCCTTCTTTTAGTACTTGTCTGTCCAAGATGCCCTTCATGGCCATAATCGATGATGCAACCCCTCAGGGATTCAGGAGGAACAAATTTATCCCCCCGCATGATCATTCCTCCACTTTCCAAGGTAAGCTCATCAGCAACTTTAGCAAAAGGATGAAGATCACTATCCAAATGTTTTTCCTTGGGCCACCCAGACACAATAAACCCTTTCACTCTCTCGTGAACAGCATTGGACTCCATTCCACTGAACCATTCACGCTCGGTGAAACAACCCACACCACAAGCATCGACTGCATCGATGAGACATTCTTCATCAGCTTCGTCATCACGAGAATCACACTTTCCTAAAGGTAAGGGAGACCTTGAAAGAAAATCAGCCCTTGTGTTTTTCCCTCCAGATATGTGCGCAACATCAAAGTTGTACTGTAACAACTTAGAACTCAACCTTGCGATTCTGGGAGTGTGGTCTTTAACAATTCTATCCTCAAGGATGGGAATGAGGGGTTTATGATCTGTGAGAAGAGTAAACGTCTTCCCCCACAAAAAACATTTGAATCTCTCAACAGCCCAACAACACGCCAGCAACTCTCTTTCAATGACCGAATAGTTGTTTTCACTCTGGCGTAACGCTCGAGAGGCAAAACCCACCGTGTACTCCTTACCCTGCTTGACTTGAGAGATCATGCCGCCCAGCCCATCCAAACTGGCATCCACCGACACTGTACATCGAAAATGAGGATCAAAAGGAGTAAGAATATTGCACGACCCTAGTTCTCTTTTAATATGAGAGAATTCATCCTGACAGAAGTCATCCCAAACAAATGTCGTTTTTTTCTTGAGCAAACCTCTCAAATGCACAGTCTTGGCAGCAAAATTGGCAATAAACTTTGTGTAAAACTCGCAAACACCCAAGAACGAAGAGACCTGTTCTTTGGAAGTGGGACATGGAGCATTGGAAATGGCGTCGATGAGACCCTCTCTTGGCACAATGCCATCACCCGAAATGCGATGTCCCAGATACTCAATGGACTCGACACCAAAAACACACTTTAGCATGTTAGCTAAAATTCCTTTACCTTCCAATCTCTCCAAAACTTTAGCTTGATTTTTATCATGTGACTCTTTTCACTTTCCAGCCACCAAAATATCATCTTGGAAGAAAACACTGTCTGAGACCCCCTCCAGAACCTTCTCCATGATACGCTGAAAAACTGAAGCTGCCGAAGCTAACCCGAATGGCATCCTCTTGAACTGAAAAGTACCAATAGGTGACACAAAGGCCGTCAAGTGTTTACAGGCAGGATCCAGCTCGACCTGATGATATGCAGAGGCAAGATCAATCTTGGAGAAAAACCTCGCACCGGCAAACTTGGAAAGAATGTCATCGATGCGAGGAAGGGGATGTGAATCCACCCAAATTTCTTTGTTCAGACTGCGCAAGTCAATGCACACCCTGAGAGCTCCATTTTTCTTTCGCGCCACCACCAAGGGAGATAACCAGAGGGAAGACTCGATAGGTTCAATAACACCTGACTCACACATTTTCTTGAGCTCAACTGATAAGTCATCCCTGATGCTAAATGGCACATTGTGCAATTTATGTTTAATCGGGACAGCCCCTTCCTTGACCTTGATGAAGTGGTTGAACCCCTTAATGCATCCAAGTTTGTCTCCAAAAACTTTATCAAATTTGTTGGCCCAAGAGGCTAAACTCTCACCCTTGAAATGATCATCAACCACAAGACTTGTTCTAATATGCCAGGTCTAAGTGTCATGCCGAATAACCCCTGATGGTACCAACCAAGGATGTTAAGTCCTTTCTTTGCCACATAAATCTTCCCTTGGATGTGCCTATCCTTGAAAACTAGAGAGGTCACAAAGAAACCCGTTAAATTAATTCTTCTCCCTTCATAGGAAACAGGACTTTTGTCAGGTGGATTGAGGGGTCTTTTCCCCCAGACACTTTCAAACAACTCCTCGGTAATCATAGTCATGCGCGTCCCTGAATCTACAAGAAGTTGCAAACACTTCCCATCCACCAACACATCAACAACAGGATTAACACAATCCTCAGAATCATCCTTGACAACCACCACAAAATCAGTAGCTCTAGCTAACAACCTCGCACACCGAATCACCCTTGGGCTCTTCAGAATACACAACATTGACACTCCCACGGAAACCACACATTTTGGCGAAGTGACCCTGTTTACCACACTTGCGACAAAACGCAAACCCAGCAGGACACACCCTTGAATTAGGAAAATGTGAAGGGAACTCACACTTAGTACAAAGATTTTTGGAGTAGGAACCTTTCTTCTCAGTCTTTGTAGGAAAATACCTATTCCCCCTTTGCTCAGACTACAGTTTGATTTTGTCTACCTGTTCTTTATGATACTTAACCGCACCCACAATATTCTTTTCAGGTTTGAGCTCTCTCGAGGCGTTTTGAGAAAGTTCAATACTCTTGACAATAGTAAAAGTTTCTTGCAGAAAAGTATTCTTTAAAGTAAGTAATTGTTCTTGGACCTTCTTGTCCCTACAATGCACCACAATTTGATCTCGAATGAGTTGAGAAGTGAAGTGTTCAAATTCACACTCTGAAGCGAGAATGTGCAGAGCAGCTACATAAGACACAATGCTCTCATCGTTGTCTTGCTCTCTAGTAAAGACTTGTGCCTGGCAACAACAAGACTACTCTCAACATCAAACCGTTTCTCCAGCATGCTTACTGCTTGATCAAACACATTCATTTCTTCTTCACCTTCAACAGTATCTAGAGGAGGAAGATGTTCCAAAACGGCTTGTCCCTCGAAGCCCAGATTATGCTCTAAAATGAAACGTTTCCTCTCAGCGCTAAATCTGGAACCCCCATAGCACCTAAATATTTCACAAACGCCCTATACCACACCTTCCACTTAACTGGTGGATCACCTGGAAGCTGTAAAAAAGGTGGGGGGGTTGCACATTCTGCATGGCAAGCGCAAAGACAAGGAAATTAAGATTACTTTCAAAGAAATCAGACTAAAATATATAGCAAGAGTCCACCTGTAAAGAAAAAGGGATTAGTACTGACACTTTGGCAAAGAAGAAGAAAAATTAAAGTGCTGGAAACAGACGAAACGAAACTGCTGGACCTCTTCCAATGTCAGAAATGCTGAGAACATGTTTAATCCTCGCAAAGTCAATTGAGAACGTAGTCGAAAACACACTAGGGTGTGAGAACACCACAAAGTTAATTGATAACACAACCAGAACTGCACACACTGGAGTGTGGGAACTTCGCCAAGTTAATTGAAAACATAGGCAGAAGCGTGACGCGCTGCTAATGACACTTTGAAGACACAGGAATTTCAGCCGCTGCAGCGCCGGTCAACCATAAGTGCAAAAAAAAAAAAAAAATGAAGATTGTGCACTTAGTAAAACACGATGAACCACAAGTGCAAAAGTAACTATAGTGCACTTACTAAAGCTGCAGAACATAGGTGAAAATCATCCACCTAAGATTTTTTTATGCTTGTCCCCAAGGCAAATATTCCACGCTTCGATCCAAGGAGAGGTAAATCCTAGAATGAGGGATCTCCCGAGCATCCCAATACTTCCGCTCGCCATCTGCCATCACCACACAAAGGAGAAGTGACGCGTGCACAGTGGACGGAAGGTGATACCTCCCACACGCATCAAAGGCCATCAGGAGAAAGCGTAACTGACGGGTTTCTTGCTCCACGCTTCCGGTAACCAGGGAAACCAGAAACTACGCTCTTTCTATGACGCGCTGCTCCACAGCCTTCCCATCACCAGGGAAACAAAAAGGACAAACAGGAATGACACGCTGCTGTTCACGGCCTTCCCATCACCATGTAAATAGCAGATGATGCGCTGCTCGTCTCCGCTGACTCCTGTGGGACGTTCTAAAGCGTCATCAAATCAGCAGAACTGCGGAGAGAGAAGGATCTCTTCCGTAACGAATTCAAACGGACACGTCTTGGCACGAAGGGCTACCAGCACACGATAACCTCTTACAGGCAGTCAAAAGAGTCCCAAAAACAGTCACAGCCACATCTGTACGAAACACAGCAACGCCTGCCACAACACATTATCTTCCCAAATGCTAGGAAAAAAATAGCAGCTTAGGTGGAAATAGGAAAGCGGCTCACCAGCAAAATGAAGCAGGCAGGAATCAAAAGATAAATTCAGTGGCAGGCACGAAATGGGCAAGATGGGCGAACTGGCTCTCGACGTCCCAACAAAGATAAATCTCCGGACTGCAGGCAGCAAGGATGACTCAACAAAGACAATAAATATAAGGGACTGTCGCTGAACATGTGGGTGGAGAGAGGAACAGTCAAACTCGCGTTTTAGTGCAACAAAATCCTGCGAGTACAGTGTAATTCTGAGTTAATCCCCCTGAATGAGGAATGACTGCAGACTGGTTTTACCGGGTCGAATTCTGCACAGTGCTGCCCATTCTGGGTGTTTAAAGCTCATATTTACCACCTGCTCTGGGCAGGTGGTAAACGTGAGGCTGGGGGCAGAAACTGGCTGTGGGTGGAGGGAGGATATTTGGAAGGGAAGGGAAAGTGAAAAAAAGCCTTGGAGGGGGGCATTACATGCCCCTACTTGGAAAAATATGCTCAGGCAGGAACAGACACAGAGGCCTAACTGTGGTTGCATTCAAAGCCTCATATAATTTTCCAGCTGGATTTACTGACCAGTAAAATAAGATCCATTGTGCATGTCCCTAGGAAAACAAGGTGTGGAAACAATGGGTCAGTCATGATCAGACAGAGCAGTATCCCACCATTGGATACCGCTCCTCCAGACTCATAATCATGGCCTTTGCCTTTTGATGTTCAATATAGGTAAGTGAGTGAAACAGAGTGTGAATGAGTATGTAAGTGTATGACTCCAAGAATATGTTTCGCTGTGTGTATGTTTTTCAGTGTGTTTATATGTGTCTGTTTGTAAGAGCTATTCACCTTCATATGAGGAAACCAGACCTGCGAACTTGAGCAAACATTTCAGCATGTGAGGAGGGGGTGAACTCCCCAGAGGGGGCAGGGCTTCGCGCCGAGAAGGACCTAAAAGGCACTTTTGCCTCCACCTCGCCCCCAAGCCCCATCCTCCTCACAAAAAAAACGTTACTGAGGGTGGTGCCGATGTCCCCTTAATGGATGTCGTGGTTCAAAGCTACAGAAAACAAGCTGGAAATCCACGATTTGCAGTGGTTTTCAGCTTATTTTCCCTGCCACCATGTTACATTGACTCCTCACTGGGTAACTGTTTGATGGAAGTCGATACCGTGTGTCACACAGTGGCAACGTGTGAGTTGGCAGGTCTGGGAAACACAAACACACACGGACATGCTCAGTCATACTACAGCACTCCTAATAGATCCACCTCTAGCACTTTAACTAAAAGATAAGGTATTAAGGGTGGTAATAGAAAGTTCAGTGATTTAAGGGGGCAGATCCTCAATGTTACTTTACCTGCGGTGAAACAAATTCCACCAGTGTATTCGCCTTCAGATTTAACATTTGCTCCAAAAACAGAGATTTCTCAGTGGCACATATTTGTAAATCAGGACCATATTCTTTGCTTTTTCACTTTGTCAGGAGATTAAGTAAGAGCTACATCAAGAGCAGAAAATAGAACACCTTTTAGAACCTGCATCTAAATAAACCAATTACAAGTATTCGTCTTTTCAATATGAGTTTTTGGCACCTTTTTTTACTGACCCTTTTAAAAACCTTAATGCTCTTTGAGATTTTTCTATCCATCACGGGGAGAGGTTAAAGAAATACCTTCTGTCCCCATTTGAGAAAAGTAGAGAATAATACCAATACAAATCAGCTTCTCTTTGGTGCCCTCGCCTCCCACAGAAAGAATAAAAAAGGCAGCACTACTGGGCCTACATGGCAACCTTTTGCACTTATGATGATAAAACATGGAAGTATGGAACCCTACCTACCCATGTGGGGATATGCCTTCATATATGTGGCTGCACCTGAGGACATTGAGGCTATACCTAATCCTGTGTGAGCATATGGAGCTATACCTGACCTTGTGCAGTAAAACATGTACACATAAGGCTATAACTATATTTATGTGGGAATATGTGATGTTACATCGTATGCGCTAAAACGCATGTGATTACAATGTGGTCGTTACAACGACCGCGTTATTATAATGCAAACCATTACATCGCAAGTCGTTTCTACGACTTGCTGTAGGGGGTGCGCTGGACTTAGGAATAGTATAATTTACTATTCCAACTCCAGCGTGTGCAACAGTAGGGAAGGTGTTGGAATAGTAAATTATACTATTCCTTAGTTTAGCGCGCCCCCTACAGCAAGTCGTAGAAACGACTTGCGATGTAATGGCTTGCATTGTAACAATGCGGTCATTGTAACAATCACGTTGTAATCGCATGCGTTGTAGCGCTTGCGATGTAAACGCTGTTTCCCGTATGTGGCTACACCTGAAGAAATGGAGCTGTATTAAACATTTAGGAATTTACTTACACTTATGGAGTTACACTAAGCATAATAATGACACTAAGCATAATAATGTTTATTCCCAACACATCTAAATATACTAAGGAAATTGAACTATGCTTAGGCATGGGGGTTAGCCTTAAACACATGAGAAATAATTAACAAAGAGGGTTGCTCATACACATATGTAACTATACCTGGACTATTAAACAGCATTTGGGGCAAAAGCTGAACATACAAGGCTAAAAATAAGCATAGAGATACCCATCTATTCCTAACCACAGATAGAAAAGGTTATAACTGAGTATTGTGAGGGTGTCCTACGAATATGAATTTTAGCAGTGTGTGTCATGCTATAACTGCTCTGTTAAGGTAATATGAGCACAATAGCCCAATACCCAGCTTTTGAGTCTTTTCTTCTGCAATGTGAAGCAGAATTTGAGCATACATTAATACGTGTGGCAATACCTGCTCTTATGAGGCTATATTTGCCACAAACAAAAATACAGGGCATTGACACCCAATATGTACTTTATATGTACAGGGCCTGCATACTGCATGTATTCCTTATGTGGACTAGGACTATTATGTGTTATCCAGAAGTTGTTGCGCTCCGCATAATACAGATTAAGCATGGCTATTGCACCCAATAAAAACATGGTACTGCCCATAGGATATGGCTTTATACCAAGCCATGAGTTCAGTACCTGTTTACTAATGCGGATGTGGCCCACTAAGTTCTGCGTTCAAGGAATGCCATCTTTATTCAACAAATATCAGTATAGCTTCAAACGTTTTATATCTAGACCCAGTATGTACTGCAGACAGATCATGGGGACGTGGCCAACACAGGATTCTCAAGATTCACAGAGAGATCCTGAGAACCACAAAAGGGACTTTGTGTCCCTTGAAGGCTCAATTCTCACTTTCCTTCATTATTCACTGGATCTGAGGCTGGAAAAGTTTATAAAGGGGAAGAAGTCTGCATGCAGCTCATAGAGGTTGATCAATGCAGAGTTATTCAGGAAGCCCTCTCTGGAGTGCTGAAAGATTATTTCTTTTGCTATCTATCAGAATGTGCTGAAAAAGAAAGGAACTGAGGATCTATCATAAGTAGGGCTCCCGGTTTTCCGTTTAAACGGATTTTTACATATAAATACAGACGGAAAACAATTTTTCCTTTGTCTGTATTTATATGTAAAAACGGCAAAATACTAGAAAATGTTGCCACGCTGCCGTGCTCGGATCCAGAGTTATCTCGCCACACCCCCTTCCTGCTGCTGGAAATTCCTTCCCGGGCACACACACAGCCGCACCGAGTACTTCACAGGTCTTTTGAAGACCATTTACTCGTTAACGAGGCTTTATTGTTCTTTTCATCCCATGCCGTAGCCTCCCCCAACGCCCCTGACTCCTCCTGTCCCAGGCCCCAGACAGTGCACGTTTTAAACACTTCAATTCCCAGTGCTGCAGCAGGAGAAAAATGAATATTTTCCCCCGTGACAATCGGCATGCCCATGATGTAACAGCACTAATCGTTAATTTTCACTTACAAAAAAAAATGTCCCTGTATATCACCCACTCTGGCAATGTCCGCGGTAGCAGAGCAGGTTCAGGATGTCTAGTTTCATGGAGAGGAAGCCAACGTAGGTCAATATGTGTCTAGCTCCTAAATCAGTGAGTCGAGCGGAGAGAGGTAGTGGTATTTTTAGAAGCCCCATGGAGAATTAAGAGTCCTTTGTAAGGTCAGGCGTTCTTCTCTCTCTAATCTACAAGCAATTTTAGCCGAGTTTTATGCCATGGTTTTTAGCAAGTGCTTGGCAGCTGTTTCAAGACCATCTGCAAGGGCCAAGTTGATTTTATTTTTATTACGTCCTCCTGCTTTTCCTCTTAAGGCTTTACTGTGTGCATATGTCAATCCCCCACATTTGCGTGTTTTCCTGCTGTACTAATTGTTTTTCTACTCACTAGTGAGGTCATGCTTCCGCTCGGAAAATCTGTGTGCAATCTTAAAGTCAGAGATTCGAGTCCAGAGTCGCCGCCTTGACTTTCATCCTCCCAAAGTTGATAAAACTAGTTGCATTGCCTTGTGTAATAGTAACACCAGTTATTTCAAGACTTCGAGGCGTAATTGATGAAGTGATATATAGGTAACCCTAGGTTTGGCATGCAGCATTGCTTGTAACATAAAACTGCACTATGATCTGACATGCTATGGCACCTGTGTTAGTAACTTAAGCCTGTACACAGGCATGTTATGTTAAATGACATGCACATGTGTATAACATACGTTTGTACATAAGCTTGGTGTATTAAGTGAAATACAGCTGTTAGTAATGTAAGTCTGTCTGCAGTATTATGTCAAGGGACGTAGGGACATGCAGGGGTATCAGTAATGTTGGTCTGTAAACAGGCCTGTCATGTTACATGAACACTTTTGTTTTCATTTTAAAACTGGGGCTGACTAAACACAACGTATTTTTTTTTTTTAAACGCAAAATTTTCTAGCTGGCTTTAGATGGAAATACAGAAGCGCTGGCACATGTTTGCTCCTCATAAGTGCTTGTACTCTATCCTAAAGTGTTTTATAGCAGAACTGAGAAGCACAGGTACTCTCCTTTTCAAATTACTCAGTACCAGACCATTTAAAGCACTGCTAAAGCCACAACAAATCGCTAGTTTACGTGAACGCATGTGTGCATTGTCAATTTAAATAAATGTGGAAAAATACTAGCTGTAGCGTCGTCTTTTGCTTGTGGCAAAAATAAATGTGGATAAATACAGAAAAAATGCCCAAAAAATAAATATGGATAAATACAGACGGAAATGGCAAAAAAATAAATACCATAAAACCGGGAGCCCTAATCATAAGTAACTGACTGAATTCTGCGTGGTTTCCACAGAAGCATCACTGCCTGTGATCTCATTTGACCTTCACTGGGCTGTTCCGAATTTTAAATTATAGGAATGTATGTGGTAGCCCAAAAGAATGGAGCTAAAATACCTGACACTGAAGCTCTAAAAATAACAGGTTTTTGTAAATATGTGGACTTTACCTATAAAACAGCATATATTCAACAATGTAAGAGGCGTAGCCTTGTTATTCTGGCAGAACTACAATCTAGGGCAGGAGTTCAGATGATTTTCAAGGGATAGAAGGTCACTGGGGTGTGAGGCTTATCTTGATTCCCACATTAGTCTTGAAGGGCATCAGGTTATTAAAAAATGTGTGCGTTCTTGTCAAAAGCTAAAAGTAGATGTCTTTGCTTCCTAATGATAACAATGAAACATTTGACCTTAACAAAGTTTTTAAGTTACAAGTAATCATATGCCTCAAATTATTCAATTAGTTGTAAGTATCTGGAAGTTTCTGTTTACTTCATATTTTAGCTTTTACACAGAAATCATCATAAATCCTTTCAGACGATTCACATCTGACTTCAGGTTCCCAGAACAACCCATGCCCTATTACCATGTCTCATTCCTTTTTCCTTGCTATTCTGGTGTTCATATGCAGATTAATCAAGACCTGCTTGCTCTAGGGATGGAAATGGAGGCCTGGAACAAGAGGGTAGTTATTAAAGAAAGATAACGTAGATCGGGTGTGCTCCGACATTTACAGGCCCTAGCCAAGTGGCTGCCATTACCCTGGACACTATGGATCCTTGGACTGAACACAAGCACATTATTGGGTAAGTCACAGCATCACAGTAGTCTGATTCCTCTTTCTTAATTAATTAAAATGTACCAATGAGATTGGTATTCCAGACAGTGTCCTTATATTTGAACTTTCCTCAGCCTATCATACAGTTGATCATGCCATTATGGTCATTGACTTAGTGGGGTCAGTCTGGCCTCAGGACTGTATTACATCTGCTCTTCTTGGACACACTTATGATTCAGCCATTGTTCCCTTCTATTCTTCTGAGCTGCCTTTGGGTTGCAAGACACCACAGATGTCTCCTTTATCTTATTCAATATCCATGTCCAGAAGTTGAAAGAGCTAATTTAGTCATTTGGCTTTAACTAATTGCTCTGTGATAACACTAGGTACATTGGAGCCAGTCTCTCTACAGTTCAGTCATTAATATTAGGAAATAATTTTCCATTAAATGCTAAAATATTGAGATTTTGGTAATTGGTAGTGATCTCTCAGTCTGATCTGAGAGTCTGTGGGCCATATTCTCAAGGAAGTGGCGGAGAGAGGCGTTAGCCTTCTTGGCTTTAACGCCTCTCTCCGCCACTTTGAAAACGCGAGGCTGCACCCTATTCTCAATGATATGGTGCAGCCTCGCGTTTCCCCCTGCGATGGCGCTAAGTTTCACCAGAGTGCAAGGGTGTCTGCAAGCATGAAGGTTTGTTTATGTACAGGAAGGGGCCCCTTCCTGCACATAAACAAACCTTGAATGCCAGTTTGTAACTTACATGTGTGCTGCTTCATGCAGCACACATGTAAGTTACATAACGGCATTTTTAAAAAAGGTTTGTACATGTACAGGAAGGGACACCTTCCAGTACATGAACAAACCGTGGCATTCTGCTTTTTCCATGTGTGTAGCACAAGGCAGCACACATGGAAAAAGCAGAAACGAGGAGAAATAAAGCATTTCTCCTCGTTTCGCCACCTTAAGACCAGATTTTTCCTGGTCTTAAGTTTGGCGCTACCTCCTATTTACGCAGCCCTTGTGAATAGGAGGTAGCGTCAAACTCAATGGGTGTTGCGGTGGAACGCCCACCGCAACACCCACTGCACGCCCCCTTCATGCTAAAAACAGCGTGAAGGGGGCCCTATTCAACGCAGCGTTAAGCAGCGTTAAGCCACTTAACGTGGCTTAACGCTGCCTTGTGAATAGGGCGAAGCCCCTATCGCCACAACAACGTCACTGAAAGTGACGTTGTGGTGGCGATGGGGGCTTGACAATATGCCCCTATGTCTGTACAATCTAGCCCTTAGTTGCTGAGGCCTTTTATATTCCAGTGCTGGGCCCTTTTTGTTGTTTGGGAACTTCACACTTAGGTCTTCAGAACATTCGTTTCACAAAAATTATGCAGGCAAATGTGCATTCTTTATTCCCACATCTTGGGGCTTCTAAAGGAACTCTCTGTTTGTGGATTCCCCTGGAGGGAATCAAAACGATATTGGAAAAATGGCAGAATTTAGTTTTTGGGTGGAAAATTTACAAATTGTGCCATGAAAGAAAATATATATTTTTCTTCTAAAAATTGCAGCAACAAAAAGAAGAATGCAGCACTATCTTGTCAGCTTTCAGGTACAAGCAGAGTTGTAAAGGAAAACCATTTCTACAAGCACAGTTTTTCCATTTTTCTTATTGGTAGTCCATTTGACCATTTTTGTGATTTAAAACTACTTTCATTTGTGAACAAAACAGGTGTGAAATCCATGGTTGAATCCAGAAAGATATACATTTCTGGAAGGAGACAAAGTTCCGAATTAAGTAAGGGGTAGTTTATATAGATTACTCATGGTTTACCAAAACAAACTAATCATTGAAATAAAAAAGATAAAAAATAGGACTAAATAACATATAGTGAGAATGTTTTCATCAGTATTTTCTGGCCTCGGTGGACGATATACAAAAGTAACATATTGTTCCATCCATCTAGCTCTTCTGGCCACAGAGAATTATAGTGCTTACTGATTGTCCAAAAATATTCAGTGAAAGAGCCAACAACTGAGCTGCAGCTTGTAATGATTTTTCACTTTTCACAGACCGTGCAGCAATTCATGCAGTAAAAGCTAATGAATGTAAAATGGGCATGAAGAAAACCTGTGTATTTTAGAAATGTTCACAAGATACTGAGTATAGGAATTGTTTTGTATACGCTTCTGAATTTGAGGTTACTCATATTAAAATATGATTCAGAGAGCATTTTGCAAAATGTGCTCAATATTTCACACTGGCTTGAAATTGGAAACCAAAAATGGAGAGAAATCCAATTTTAATAACATATGTTTTACTATTCTGTGTTCCCTTACTTCTTTTAATAAAAATGGCATTCCCCTCTTGTATGAGTGAGCCTAGTGCCCATGACACAAATGACAGCAAAAAGCTATGTGGCGACATAACATTTCTGCATGATAAAACCCCTTTTTGGTGATGTGGGTACGTGTGCATAGGTGTCGCATTTGGGGCCGGGTTCAGCCGCCACCCAGAGAAACCTGCCAAATCCAGAAAGTTCTGAAAAATAGGCACTCAGGACAGTCCAGAATATAGGACACTTTCTTTCTCATGATCTCCTGCAAACCCAAACCTTAGGTAAAATGTCACGCTTTTAATATTTCGGTGAGGGAACGTTCTGGAATCTGTAGGGAAGTATAAAGTTCCTACCGCGCAATATTCCCACACTTCTCTCAATAAATATGACAAACCTCTGGTGATGCTGGGCCCAGTGCTTGAAAGAGACAAGCCCCCAACTTGCAATGTGGAGACATCAAATTTCTGGCATGAAAAACAACCCTTTTTGGCGATTTGGATAGCTGTAGAATGTGTGCCTAGCAACAGGAGTGGACTAACCAGGGAACATGCAAGAGTAGCATAGTACCTGGTTTGATCCATTCCTGTTGGTTTCCTAAGTCCACATCAGCCTATGGGAAGACAGGGAACAATGGGCAAGGCTTAGCTCAAAGGCAAGTATTGTATAATTGAGTCAACTTATGAGTACAACATCATTGTAACAATAATTGTCAGATTTTTTGCAATAAAAATGTGATTGTCCAGCAATGGTTATGAGCTTCTCTATATCTGTATTGATATCTATATCTATATAGTATAATATATATCTATATCTATATATTTGATTTTTTTTAAAGTCACAACAGCAGCAACTTGAAACAGATTGCTGGTTTTAATAATAATGGCGTATTTTGCACAGTGAGTTTTTTACTTTTGCTCGCACCTCAAAGACAATGGTCTGTGATTTATTTAAAGTGACACTGGTCAAAGATTTATTCCGAAATGGAGCTTGGTGCGGAGCGCAGACGTATTTTCACTATTGCAGTCTGGTAGGACTCACGTGCAGACTATTTAAATTCATACAAACCGGCACTCTGAAATGTTGATAAAGGCTGCATGTGACAGCCGAAACGCGTCCTAGATTCAAGCTGCTGTGATTATAAATAATAAAGAAAAGGATACCTTGCGCCCCGCGTGCAGACTTTTTCTTCCAGTTGGAGTAAACTTGTGTAATTTAAACAGACGCCAGCGGTGATGTCTTCATCTGCACCCCCAGCATTTTGGAGCACTCAGGCAATACCGCAACTCAGAGGGTCACGACGTGTGAAACCAGAGTGCCCCCGAATTATGGTGATGGAAGGAAATGAAGTGATCTTCGTCCTGATAACAGAGGTACTTTCGGAGCTGGGGCCACGAAAGGCAGATGCCCAGTGGTGAGGGGCAATGTTACACATAACATCAAAGTCAGTAGAACTGAAATTGATTTTTAAAAAGTCACAACAGCAGCAACTTGAAACGGATTGCTGGTTTTAATAATAATGGCGTATTTTGCATAGTGAGCTTTTTACTTTTGCCCGCACCTCAAACACAATGGTCTGTGATTTATTTAAAGTGACACTGGATATTTATTCCGAAATGGAGCTTGGTGCGGAGCGCAGAAGTATTTTCACTATTGCAGTCTGATTGGACTCACGTGCAGTCTATTTAAATTCATACAAACCGGCACTCTGAACTGTTGATAAAGGCTGCATGAGACAGCTGAACGCGTCCTAGATCCAAGCTGCTGTGATTATAAATAATAAAGAAAAGGATACCTTGCGCCCCCAGTGCAGACGTCTTCTTGCAGTTGGAGGAAACTTGTGTAATTTAAACAGAAGCCAGCGGTGATGTCTTCATCTGCACCCCCAGCATTTTGGAGCACTCAGGCAATACCGCAACTCAGAGGGTCAGGACGTGTGAAACCAGAGTTCCCCCGAAGTATGGTGACGGAAGGAAATTAAGTGCTCTTCGTCCTGATGACAGAGGTACCTTTGGAGCTGGGGCAACGAAAGGCAGCTGCCCAGTGGTGAGGCGCAATGTTACAAATAACATCGAAGTCAGTGGAACTGAAATTGATTTTTAAAAAAGTCACAACAGCAGCAACTTGAAACGCATTGCTGGTTTTAATAATAATAGCGTATTTTGCACAGTGAGGGGCATATTATCAAGCCAGTTATCGCCAGTGCCGCTAACGTGTTTTTTTTTATCGCCCTATTACCAAGCTGTCGCTAACAAGCGTTACCGACAGCTTTCCGGCGATAGCCTCCGGTTTTTCTATCTCCGTGCATGGCAGCGATAATTTCCGCTAATGAGATGCAAAGTAGGCGTTCCCTCTCAAACTTTCACGAAAAAAGTCGCTAACACACCATCGCACTATTACCAATGATGTCCCGGACCCGCGAAGCGATAAAAAAAGTCTCGCTAAGGCCCCTTAGCTGCCGGAAAATAAGCCCTGATAAAAACAGGTCTAAAAATGATAAAAATGGCGATAAAGGGAGGCATATAAGGGGGACTAGCCCAGACCCACATCTAAAGACCCACAGACGCCATGGAGGTACTAATCATTCAGCTTGGAGTCCCACAAAGGCAACAACCACCACCGCCACTGCTACCTCCCCCAGGACCACCACCGAGGCAGCGCCAAAGAAGACAACGGGCCCTGCGCAGACGTCTCAGCCTCGCAGACCTGACGCCAGAGGATGTCATTGCCCACTACAGGCTCAAAAGGACATCCATCAAACACATCCTTAACCTGATAGGCCACAAGTTGACGCCACAAACACAGCGGAGAACCAACATCCCTCCGCAGACAAAGCTGCTGGCCGTGCTGCACATGTTGGCCTCTGGGACCTTTCAACCAACAACGGCCAGAGTCGGAGGAGTCGCACAGGCAGCCTTTTCAATCTTCCTCCCGTCTTGGATGGCATACTCAGCCTGATACCCCAGCACCTTCACTTCCCCAACACTGTGGAAGTACAGATTGAGACCAAGCAAGTATTCTACACCATAGCCGGATTCCCACAGGTGTTGGTGGAAATTGACTGCACACATGTCCTATGTGTGCCCTCTGCGGACAGTGCACACATATACCGCAACAGAAAGCACACCCATTCAATTAATGTGCAGGCAATAGTGGACACCGGGGACTGTTCACCAATGTCATAGCCAAGTTCCCAAGGAGTGTGCATGATTCCTACATCTTCCGACAGTCCATCATGAACCAGCGCTTCCAGAATGGCACATATGGAAATGCAGTGCTAGTCGGTAAGTACTAACGTGACCCACCACATGCCTCAACTTCACAGAGATGCAAATCATAAGTGTGAAAATGTACATGTCACAATCACACATACAACATGGTAATCAACATGCCCACATACCAGACACAACAACACCAGGAACTGTGTGAACTGTGGCTAGCTATGTAGAAAAACCATCCTCAAATGCTTAGCCCCTCTGCCACACATTAGCAAATGTGGGGAGAGGTGTGAACCATGTATGTGCGATAGAGGCATCCGATCCATAATGAAAGTATGAACACAAGGTCCAGTGTGTAGGTGTTGTGCTGGACAGTCGGGACTAAGCTGACCGCAGACGTGCCCATGCAGGCATATAGTGTGTTTCCGTAGCCCAGCCTAATGGCAATGACTGTGTGGGTCACTGTCTCACCCGACAATGGGGGGATCCATTGGAAGGTTGATTGGAGGATGCAGAGGCAGGCGAAGCAGCTGCAGGCCACTGCGTACACCTGTAGGTACATGGAGAGGGAGGGGTCAAATATGGGGCCGAGGTACCCAGAGTTGGGGTAGGGGCATCCAAAGGCGTTGGCCCACCAGGTGATGCCACATGCTGATTGTTTTGTTACGAGGATGAGAACTCATGTTTCCCCTGCGTATAGCACGCCCCAGCTGTCGATCATCCATGTTGCAACTCACAGCAGTCCTACCTGGAAGCCCAGTTTGGTGTGTGGGCGTATTGTTGATGGTGAATATGAGCATCCTGTCCATGTCGGTGGTGCTGTTTACTGGTATCCCCAAGCTTGCACCAGCTCCTCTCCATGTGTCACCAGATGCATCAGCCAACTTTGAGGTTGTTGGTGACCAAAGTGGCATTCATTGCCTGCTATATGTTGCAGTTGCATAGTGGGACAAGGGTGTATGCACAGTTGGAGATACATGTCTGTAAAATGCGGCCTAGCGCCATTGGTGACGACTGCAGCGTTGTGAGTGTTGCTGTTGATGGTGGTGTGTAGCATCTCCTCGGTGACTGAGCTACACCAACTTTGTGGGGGCCTGCATGTGGTCAACGGTGTCTTGGGGTACATCAACAAGGTGGTGCATGCGTAAGTGGTCAATACATGTGCGTTTAGTGGGGTCGATGAACTGGACGAAGTCTACACATGCAAAGAAGCCGTCAAAGTGTGCCCTGCCTTGTGGCTCAGTGTGGTGAAGATCTGGGACAGTCTGATGTCAGCAAACATTTCCCAGAGTCAAATGGATCTTGAGTAGTTGTGGCATGTGAGTTTCAGGCTACACTCATGAATGAGTACGTAGTCCAGGGAGTGGACAGTGTTGCGTCTGATGATGCTGATGGTGTGGGTGAAGCGTTCCTGCCCTCAATGGGCCCTGCATGTGAGGGGGCTGCTGACTGTTGATTTGTGGCAGCTCGGGACAGGAAACAGCATGTGTTGTGCGGTGGGGCAGGTCTGGCAGCAGCGGCAGCAGCAGAACTGTATGTGAACCGTGTCTGGTGTGGCCTATTGCCATTTAAACGTTAACATGGCATTGACTGTGAGGAGGGTGGATGAGTGCCATCGATAGACGGTAGAAGAGCCAGTCATGCAACCGCGCAGCACACACAATCGAATTGGCTTGGGGAGGGAGTATCAGCAGTGAGACAATGTAATTTGCAGTGATGCTGGTAATCAGTCAGAAGCAACACATGGCTAACATGAAATCCAACATAGCACAAATGACACACCATAAAACCATCAACACCAACAACACAGCCGGCACAACCAATAATGTACTCATCTCGCTTTCACATGTTACAGGTGACCAAGGATATGCACTATGCCCGTGGATGATGACACCCCTCCGAAACCCCACCACCCAGGCCCAGAGGCAGTATAATGCGGCCCACAGACGCACCCGGTCCATTGTGGAGCGCACATTTGGCGTGCTAAAGTCACGTTTCCGTTGCCTGGACATCATAGGTGGCAGACTGCTGTACAGCCCTGAAATGATCAACAAAATCATCCTTGCATGTTGTATATTGCACAATATATATGTGCGCACCAATGCTCCATGGATTCAAGTGCCTGCTGCACCGGACGATGACCAGGATGATGATGACGATGAGGCAGGTGGCGCACACCCCACAGTAAATGCAGCAGGAATTGCCCGATGGAACCGAATAAAAAACAATTTCTTCAACTGAGCACGTCACATTGTGACAGCCCCCCTCCAATGTGTCTCAGTGCAAAATGACCCGAATCACGGTTTGTGCCAATAAAAAACAATACACACATACCCTGTCTGCATGTTACTCTCCAGCATGAGTCCACACTCTGAAAAGTGTACGTTGCACAATAAGTGCAAAGAAAATCACAAAACTCCATTCATGCTGGGAATGTCTCCTCAGCACAGAGATGCTTTTCAGGGTGTCAAATGTGTAAGACTAGAGGCTTCATGGCGCAAATTGGGCTACCCAATTCAAAATTGTTGTGTGTCCTTTGTGTAAATCATTAAATATAGGTTGTCATCTGTGAATAAATGCACAATTGTAGTCTGTTGTCAGTGGTCAATAATTTATTGGAGTGTGTACATTGTGTAAAATAATGAAACTTCAGGAGTGCAATGGGGTAAAAGATGAAAATAGGGCGTGCAATGGGGTAAAAGATGAAAATAGGGCGTGCAATGGGGTAAAAGATGAAAATAGGGCGTACAATGGGGTAAATTATAAAAATAGGGCGTGCAATGGGGTAAATTATGAAACTTCGGGAGTGCAATGGGGTAAAAGATGAAAATAGGGCGTGCAATGGGGTAAAAGATGAAAATAGGGCGTGCAATGGGGTAAATTATGAAAATAGGGCGTGCAATGGGGTAAAAGATTAAAATAGGGCATGCAATGGGATAAAAGATGAAAATAGGGCGTGGAATGGGGTAAAAGATGAAAATAGGGTGTGCAATGGGGTAAAAGATGAAAATAGGGCGTGCAATGGGGGAAAAGATGAAAATAGGGCGTGCAATGGGGTAAATTATGAAAATAGGGCGTGCAATGGGGTAAATTATGAAACTTCGGGAGTGCAATGGGGTAAAAGATGAAAATAGGGCGTGCAATGGGGTATAAGATGAAAATAGGGCGTGCAATGGGGTAAAAGATGAAAATAGGTCGTGCAATGGGATAAATTATGAAAAATGGGCATGCAATGGGGTAAATTATGAAACTTCGGGAGTGCAATGGGGTAAAAGATGAAAATAGTGCATGCAATGGGGTAAAAGATGAAAATAGGGTGTGCAATGGGGTAAATTATGAAAATAGGGCATGCAATGGGGTGAATTATGAAAGTAGGGCGTGCAATGGGGTAAAAGATGAAAATAGGGCGTGCAATGGGGCAAAATATGCTTTTCTGTGTGTCAGAAGCAATTCGCTTGGAAGCCACTTCCACCTCCAGATCAACAACCTCTACGACAAGTATGTGGACCACAAACTGGACGCAGCAGACAGACCACCAGCACCCCTGAGACACCAACCAGACTGCCATCTCCATATGGACACCAGGCACGGATGAAGACACCGCCTCCGCTATGAAAGGCATCCACTCGGGGGTCCACACAGACCCCTGGCCCCCTCACATCTACCACTTAGCTGTATCTTCCATCGCACATGAACCACTACGCAACATCAACATCACCTTCAACACATGCACGTTCACAGACAACTGGAAGCGTGCCGAAAGTCATGCCCCTACGCCTTGCGACCCCCACGGGTAAGTAGCACAATTTCACTGATTGATTGATGGTTCTCTTGTTAGATATGCAATTATGGTGTGACCTGTGTTGAATGTTGCAAGTTAGGGTGTCATGTGTTGTGAAACATTATTTTCATGGTGTCATTTGAGTGCTAACCAACCCTATCATGTTGTTACAGGGCTCTGACATGAATTTTGCACTAAGACTGCACATCAGTGTATTGATTTGCTCTTAGCATGCAGATCTGGCCGCAAACACGAAAAAGCAATCTTTTTTTTATCCGCCCGATGTTAAAATACATCGCACAACACTTTGTGCAATTCTACAGATTACTCATGTGACCATTTGCGTGCACATTTTCTACGCTTACTCAAAAACGGGCCGCAAAGAGACAGGAAGTGATGTCTGCATGCTTCCTGTCTACTGGAGTAGTGTTCTGCACTTTCAGTTTCTCTTTTGAGCTCATTGCTGGTGATTGTTGAGAGTGTTGGAGGTTTTTGGTGGTGTGTGCTGCAGTTTGGAGATTTTGAGAGTGTTGCTGTGTCCTGTGTCCTGTTGATAGTGTATGTGAAGTGTTGTGTACTGATTTATTGTGTTTTACTGTCTCCTGTCCTCAATTTTGTTGGGTGTCTGTCTTGGGGTAGTACACTTACATTGTTGTTGGGGATATTTTAGAGGGTGTTTATTTTTCCTGGCTGTGAGCTCACAGGTGTGCAGGGAGATGCCAGGTGTGGGCAGGGAGGGCAGGATGTTCGAGGGTGCATTGGGGAGCTTCCTGTGGCTGATTAAATTTCACCTGCCCCTGATGTTGGAGAGGGGAGGCCGTATCCTGCAAGAATACAATGTGACTGTGCGGAAGATTAGGTGGGAGCGTGTGCGGGTGCATATGCTCAGGTTCTTTGGAGTAGACCATAACATGCGCCAGTGGAAGCACCACTGGCAGGACATGCTTGCACGTGAAGCTGACCTCTTGGACTACGTGGGAGTCATGACAGGCCTACAGGGTGGTAAGTACAAACTCCACATTTAATCGTGTAGACTGTAAGGAATGAAAATTACGACGTGTGTGACACTCTTGTCAAAGTGAGAAATGGTTGCTGATTGAGGTGGGAGACGCAATGCGTTTGCGCATCATGTTGGCACATCCGAGACACAACGCAGCATCACATTGACAAGCATATGTTGCAAGTCTGTGTCACCCACTGCACTGGACCAACACTTAGCACTGTACTGCCATAGCTGGCACACCTGCGCAAAATGTGCGTGCAGGCAGAAGATTGTTTGGGTACGGCATGGGTGACTGTACATGAACTATCCATGGAATTGTCCATGTGAGCTGTGTGCTGGCCAAAAGGTAGTGTCAAAATGATGGCCTCATGATTTGTGTTACATTAGCTATGCTGCCCTGTGAACATAGTTGCTGTGTGACAAAGTATTGTATAGGGACAAATGGTCTAAGGAAAGTGGACATCTCCAGATTGTCATACACCAACAACCTCTGTGTAACTGCTTTGTGCAATCTGCAGCAACTCAACCGTACAAAGTGCATGTAGAACATCAAGATGCATGTAGTAATGGTGCCTTGTGGATGACTCACACTACGAGTATGGGCATGTTAGCTAGCATTACAGTCTTGTCTGGCCAAAATCAGCTGTCACAGGTCTGGTGTGAATGGCAGTCAAAGTTGACCCAATCATGTAGTCAACATGAAACGCCACACTACAGTTACGTAGCATTTGCTGTCATGTTGATGATTGGTATGAGGAATACGACACATATGAATTGAAGTCTAATACCAACACATATTTCTTTACTTGTCTCACAGATGGACGACCGCCAATCACACAGAGGGACACCGACAGCTTCGAGGACCCACACGCCACTGGTGAGTTGGACCGTAATTGACTGGCATGTTGCGGTGGCATGGATGTCTGGGTCAAATGATCAACTTTGCAGTATGAAGTATGGGTGTGTATCTCACTACCTTGCCTACAATGTGATGATGTATTGTGGAAGTCAGCAGTGTGCACTAATCGGTAAGTGACTTTGGACAAATACATTGGTCTCACAGTTGTGACTTGGCCCATCCCCAGTCAGTGACACACATTGAAAGTAAGGTGCATATCATCGAGCCCATATCGCAAAGTAAATGTAACTGTCATCGAAGTTGTGTTGCTAATAGGGGCCTAGCATCATGATCGAAGCAGCGTTAATACATTCCACGTGTATTAACACTTACTTGTCAATGAGGTACACTGTCACGCTGTGTTGAGTGTAAAAGGGGCGTGCATTGGGGGTTGTGGTTGGCGTTCCACAGCAACACCCATTGTATTTGAGGCTGCCCCCTATGTCCAAGTGCGGCATTCATAGTTGGCAGCGCACAATTTACCAACAATGAAATCCCGATTGTAATCTGGGCAAATGAGCAGGAATGCTTTTTGCTCATCATGTTTGCTTTTTACATGTGAGCTGCTTTGTGCAGCACACATGGGAATAGTAAATTGACATAGTGTATAAGTACAGCAAGGTGGACCTTCCAGTACATGCATAAACATACTTCATTATTCCCCAATGTATCGTTCCTGTGTGCTGCACAAAGCAGCACACATGAAAGTTACAAAATGGCATTTTAGGTTTGTTATGTGCCGGAAGGTACACCTCCCTACACATGAACAAACCTTCCTGCTCGCAGACACCCTTGCACTCTGGTGCAAGATTGCCTGTGTTGGCGCAGACTTGATGAACCGCACACATGTGCTGGGGGACACACATGCCTGCACATGGGCATTGTACCTATCATGCAGCACTGTGTCACTGGAGAGGATGAGGGTGGGGCTACACACGGGGGCTAATGCTTCCCTCCTCCAATTGCTTGTACATGTCACCCTCAGCCCGGGTATGTAATGGCACAATCGTTTGGCACTGTCAGTCTAATGTGGTAGTGACAGTACATGTACCATGCCATGCACTGTCATGTCAGTCTCCCCAGCATGTAGTCACAGATCCATGCTTCAACATGTCGTTGTCCAGGTCACTTGCTGACTTCACATAGTTACGCTGGAGTGTAGGCTCCCATGTTTAAGTGATCTTGTATTACAGATGTGTATGGAGGAAATTGAAATTGTCTAAGGGACTCAAATTTGCCTTTGTGTATATTTTACAGACAACATGACGCCAGGCCAACTACATGCCTTCCAGGTGCAGAAGGACCGTTTCCGACATGTTAAGAAGGTTTCAAAGGGGTACCGCAACATGGGCAAGAGGTACCAGGAGGAACAGAAGAAGGGTACATGGAAGGCGGTGCCCGAGCATGCCCAGACTGTCACACAGCCCATCCCAGGCCCCTCAGGAGTCAGTGGTGGGTCCCAACCAGGACAGGTGGCACATCCCCCTACGCCCCCCCCCCAAGGCACAGTCCCACCTGCAACTGGGGATCAAGTGGTCCCATATACATTGCAGGACAGGAGGCTCCTTCAGGACATTGTTGTGTCCCTGGCTGAGATCAGGCGTAAATTGTCTGATGTGAACAGACAAGTAACAGACATTAAGCAACACTTTGGACTGCCATGATGGCTGGACCTGTTGGACCCCATCCCCCTCTTCTCCCTTCCCCCAATGTTTTAAAATCTATTATTATGTAGTGTTAGGTTAGTAATTTAATTGTTAGGTAGTGTAGTTTGAGTGTAGGTTATAGTTAGTGTTAGCTTCTTAGGTAGATTTTAGATTTTAGTTATTAATCCGTATTTGGGGATAAGTTTCCTTTTCCTTTGGGTGGGGGTTGATATGTTATTTGTTCATAATTTTTTTTTTTTAAACAAAAAAATATATCTGTGTGTAGGTTACATGTGTAGTTAGTTTATGTATAGCTTAGATGTCTTTGTCCTGTCTCGTGGTGTGCCTTAAGGTTGGGAGGGGGTTGATGTTTAGGATATGTTGTTGCGTGTTTAGGGTCAGTTAGGGTAGATAGTTTAGGTAAGTAAGATTTTTATAGTTAATTTAGATTTTAGTAGTAGTTATAGTGATAAGTGTTAGTTTAGGTTACTTCAATATTTTTACTGTTCAAATAAAAGTTTGATACTTTGGATTTCTGCTTGCACTTATGTCAGGGATGATGTTGTGGAGTGTGGCCCATTCCATTGTATGCAACTCTTGCCATCACTGGACTATCCATTGGAATCGCTAAGTCTGCTCATGACATGTAAGTTTGCAGGATGTTTTGTGTCAGGATACCTTAGATGTGAGCACACTGAACTTGCATGGATGACAGGGTGTCAATTTGGATTTACGTCCTAGTCTAGGGACAGTCGTCTGTGACGTTCTACATCTTCAGTGTGACTCACAGTTTTGGACAGCTCATTGTTGCCCATTTTGCACACAACCTAGTAAGATGGCATGGCAAGTGAATACAGTTAGCTACTGTTATCCATCATGGAGATGGATGTATGCACCAGGTTCCACAGATTCCGTCACACACCTGCATGTCAGATGCTCCTGGCACAGAGTCCATCTACATTACACAGACCTAGCCACACTTGCTGCGTAGTGCCAGTGTGTCTGCTTCCTTTACAAGATATGTTCCTGTGCATGTACTCTCACTCTCCGGACCATGCATGATTTTTTAGGATTCAGTGTGCATTGTGTACAGGACTAAGCCTGGGCGTAGTTCGCGAAGTAGCGCTACGCGAAGCTACGCAAAGTGAAGTTCGCACTACGCGAGCTACGCGTAGCACTACGCGAACTGCGTAGTGCACTGTTCGCAATGATTGCACAGTGCCGGATGCTTGTCCGCACTGTGCAATCATTGAAAACGGCATCTTGCACAGTGCGAGCTGTCTTTTACTGCCGCTCGAGTAGATTTTTACTCGAGCAGCAGCTTTCTCAACGCGGACTGGTAGTTTCTCATCGCGAGCGGTCGCGAGCATACGTGACCACTCGCAATGAGAAACCTGACCACCCCGTGTTGAGAATCTCGCCGGGAGGTTTATTTTCCATGCTCGCGATCGGCAACTTGATGTTGCTGATCGCGAACGAGGAAAAAGTCTCGCCGGGATGTCATTTTGCTTGCTCGCGGTCGCCAACTTGACGTTGAGGACCGCGAGCAAGCAAAAAATGACCGCTGCACTACGCTACGCTACGCTACGCGTGTTTGTACTGTGCTACGTGCAATTCGCGTTGTGCGAAGTAGCGCAAACTTCGCAAACTACGCGAGCGTAGCGTAGTGCTTTGCCCAGGGTTATACAGGACATGGAACAACAGTGTTCCTAATTCACAAAAGTAATCTGAGAGTAAGTGATGACTTAACATTTTACGTTACTCACAAATGGCTTTTAGGAGTAGTGCATTTTGGTTTACAGAGTTCACATCTCCTAAATGCCTTTCGTGACTCACTGGACTTGTCAAGTTTTGATTTTGCCCCAGCTGACGTTTGGGTGGTGGCACACTATTCTGCTGCACACAAGGGGAGAAATGTTGCATTGCTCCCTGTGGTGACAGTGTCATGGAGACTTGTCCCAGCTGATACTTCTGCCATTGGCTCATGGTGATGCCGCCCTTGAAATGTTGGCCGTGCACCTGACTATATGCTGAGTGCAGTGCCACACACATCCCTACACACATTGCCCGATACGCTCACAGTGGTCACAGCATGAGAGGGGTCATATTTTAGGTTGCATCATTTGTCGACAGGGAGGGGCTTACTTACACCTTGCACTTTGGGGTGAACGCCTATTTGCAAATCTACTTAACTGAGGCAGACATTGTGGTTCCGTATGTGTATGGTGGACATGTGCCCTTCCGTGTCTTCAACAATGTGAATATGCTGTGCAAAGTTTTGGGATGTGACATGCAATGTGCACCATCACAACAGGCTTGGTCCACCACGTAGTGTGTGAGTAGATATGCCAAGAGATATTTGTTTACAAGTGTTAAGGAGGACACAACTTGTGGCCTGCAACAGACTAGGACATTTTAGCACACATGCCTTTTCCTTAAAGGACGGGGGGCTAGGTTGGCATATTGCTAGATGGTTGTTTTGGAGCAATGGGGGCAGAGCTAGTTCACACATACATCGCCATCTCACTGCCTATCTGTATCAGGTAAAACAGGTACATTGCTCGTATTTCCCTTGGTGTACCTTCTGGGTGAATCAGTGTCCTAACACTTTTTACATACTTCTATACTTGATTGATCAAGAACCACACACATCTGTGTGAGTTAAACAATTTTATTTACATTCAGAGGATGAAGACTGGAACAGTGCTTGGCCATACATGCCCACATTGCATGGATGCCCGTTGGAGGGCCAGACAGAGTCATTTGGTGGTAACAGGTCCAAGGGAAGAGGCATAGTTCAGTCTGCAGGCTGATTGCAGTGGCATTGGCAAGAAAAAATTGAAATGGCAGTCCATGTGGAGGTCCAAGGTGATTGTCGGGGGACAGTGGAAGACAGTGCAAGAAGATCTTCCGTGGCATGATACTAAGCCCAGCACCAAGGAGAAAACTGGCCTTTTGGCGTCGATGGATGCTACCACTTTCTCCTTAGCACAAATACACTATCATCCTCCTCTTCATCCTCTGATGAGTCATGTGCCTCACATGTGGGTGGTGGTATAGTGGGTGCAGCACTGTGAGGCACTGACACATCAGGTGGCGGAGCTGAGGATGTGGAAGCAGCAGCAGCATTCATCGGCGCCAGACCTTGTGGCAGCAATGAAGTTATGAGCAGGTGCAGGGCATGATAGATCCCTGCAACATCGCACTGGTGTGTGGCCCTGGCAGCCATATCTTGTGCCTGCATCTGCTCCATGCTCTCCATTATTCGACAGATGTTGGCCAAATCCTGGCTGACATTGCTGGAGCCACTCTGACCAGACAGTTCTTGTTGTCTCTGAATCATGACTCCAGCAAAGTCAGCCATGGACCGTTGGAGAGCATCGAGCGGGCTGTGGGTGTCCGTGATCTTCTGCATGTGGTCCCGGATGGGACTCAGACACCCACGTATGGCCTCAAGTTTGTCTGCCAGGCTCTCGAACCCCACCCACACCTGTTCCGCCACCTCCCGCTGGACCTCTAGCACACAGTGTTGGAAGGCCAGGTGTGGGTCCTCGAGGTCCTGGGAGGCAGCTGTGGTGGGTGGTGCTTGCTGCAGGTTGGTTTGTGCAGGGGGTGGGGTTGCCGCAATGCTGCTGGGTTGCCCTGCTGCTGGAGGTCGGGTGCTGAGGGAGTCTAGCAGTTGTTGGAGTTCTTCCTGATTGATGGTGTGGTAATCCTCCTCGTCATCAGGGAAGATTGGGCCAGTCTGCTGTCCAGGAGGTGATGTCTCTCCCTCTGCAATGTGATTGGGGAGATACAGTTTAATAGTGTTTGTCATGTACAATCATGCATTGGATGAGTTTACAAGCAGACTGCAGGACAGTGTCCATTCATACTGTTTTGGAGGAGATGCCTATTTGTTGCAGGATAGTGATGATTTTGAGGACATTGCGGATGTGATGTTGTAGTTGTACATTGTCATCTCACAGTTTCCAGCTATGACAAATGTGATTGTACAATATCTACACACAAGCTTCACAAGTAGTGTCCTCTGTACATTTGTGTGAGTAATGCAATTTGGCCCACATAGTTGTCAATGTTGATAAGCTCAGATTTGTCTGTGTGTGCACTGCATTGTGTGATAGTGGAACCTGCAGCTTTGGTTTAACTGCCCGTTATACCTTTCAGGCAGTGAGCCTTTCAGTTCTGTGCATTTACAATGCTGGGATGAGGCAAACTGGGTGGAATATGGGTCTTGGTCAGAGTTGGGAGAGTTGTGCATTGTTTGACATCAAATGTCTTGTTTACATCAGGGGTTGTATGTACACGAGGATGTGTCAGAGTGTGACTTGCTTGTTTAAGGATGTTGTGAGGTGGCCTGCACCATGTTAATATGTTGGGCCTGCAGGCATGCTATTCATCATGCACTGTCACTCTGGTTCACGGACACGCAGCATTGCAGGGTACTGCACATGTGCATGTGTTTTGTGCAAGTATAGTTATGTGTGAGTAGGGCACCCTTTCGGCACATTAGCAATGAGAGCTTACTTGCTGTATCAACATGTGCTGCACTATGTAGTACACATGGACATCCATGTTGCTTTGTCTATTGTGATTTGTCTTGTGTGCATGTTGTCCTTCATGTTTTTTCTTGCATGCATTGCTTACTGCCCTCCGTTTGGCTTACCCGTTGTGAGTATGGTTCGGCGTGAGTTTCGATTGTTGTTGCTGTCTGAGGAGACAGGGGCATATTACCAAGAAAGTGGCAGGAAGAGGCGTTAGCCATCTTGGCTTCACGGCTCTCGCCACCACTTTGGTAACGCCAGGATGCACCATGTTGACAAGGAAATGGTGCAGCCTGGCGTTTCCCCCTGCGATGGCACTAATTTACACTGCTTAGCGTCAGCGCAGGCACCCTTTGCACCAGAGTGCAAGGGTGTCTGCGAGCAGGGAGGTGTGTTAATGTGTAGGAAGTAGTTCCTTCCTGCACATGAACAAACCTAAGAAGGCATTTTGTAACTTTCATGTGTGCTGCTTCGTGCAGCACACATGGAAGTTACAAAATGGCATTTTGAAGTACGGTTTGTTCATGTACAGGAAGGGACACCTTCCTGAACATGAACATACCATGGTATTTTGATTTTTCCATGTGGGCTGCACAAGGCAGCACACATGACACAAACAAAAACAAGGAGATTTAATGCATTTCTCCTAGCTTTGCAACCTTAGGCCCAGAATTTTTCTGGTGTTAAGATCAGCACTGCTACCTATTCTCGCCTAACTTGATGATGGATGGCAGCGTCAACTTCAATGGGTGTTGTGGTGGGACGCCCACCACAACACCCACTGCACACCCCCTTTCACACAAAGTTTAGCGTAAAAGGGGCCCTATTCTCAAGGCAGCGTAAAGCCACTTAACGTGGCTTTAAGCCACATTAAGTGACTTAACGATGCCTGGATAATGGTGCGCTGACCCTATCGCCACCCCAACATCACAAATGAGTGATGTTGTGGTGGCGATAGGGGCTTGATAATATGCCCCATAGTGTCAACACCCATTACCCTCAAGGTTGAGCCCACGTGTGGTGTGTAAGTGGTCAGTTTTCTGATGTATGTGCATTTCATGATGCCTTTTTATGGTGCTCAGGCCTGGTCACCGCCACCCTCACAAGAGATGCAAATGTGCGGGTGATGTGTGTTTGTGTATGTGCCACGCAGCTGCTGACATGGATGATACCTGCTGTCCTGGTTCTGGTATTCAATGCCTGGCTTATCGTGTGGGTGATGACTACCTGACTGCATATTTGTTCACTGACACAGTTGACTTACCAAACAGTTATGTTGACTTGCACATGATGGTGTGATAGGCAACTCATGTCAGTACTGATGTGGAATGCTGTTTTCTGTATGGCAGATGTGTACACTTGTGGCTGGAGGAGTGCAATTTTACATAAGGGTTGAGGGTGGCATTTGGGCGTTTGTCATTATGTGTTTCAAATTTGCTATCGTTGCTTGTTGTCATACTTTGGCAGTGATACAGCTTTACAGGCACTGTTAGACTTGGCGCCATTCGCGTGGGTCTCCCTTCCATTTTTTGCTGTTGCCTCTTATGTTTTTGCTGGTTTTAGATGCTTTTGGGCACTGTGCCACTGCTGTTCAGTGCCACAGTGCAAGTGCTCCCTACTGTAAATTGATGTGTTGATTAGTGACTCCATGATTGGGTTATTTGATTTACTTGTCAGACCCTAGTACAGTGCACCATGGGTGCCGAGGGCTTGTAAATCAAATGCTGCTGGTGGGCTTGCAGCACTGGTTGTGCCACCCACAGAAGCAGCTTGTAAAGTATGTCTCAGGCCTGCCATTGCAGAGCCTGTGTGCAGTCTGTGACTGCCATGTCGACTTGGCAAGTGCACCCACTTGCCAGTCCCTAAACCTTCCCTTATCTTCATATCAGACACCCCTAAGGTAGGCCCAAGGGCAGGGTGCATTGTAAGTATAAGGTAGGACATGCCCTGGTGTGTGTGGCATGTCCTAATAGTGAATTACAGCCATTTTCGTTTTCACTATTGCAAGGCTACCTGTTCCCCATAGGCCAGAATGGGCAGTTTGATTATTACACCTTATAATCCTAACTGACCCAGGGAACATGGTAGAAAATCGAATTTAGTATGCCTGAACTCAGAATGATAAAATACATCTTTTAGTGAAGTTGGTTTTAACATTCTGTGTTTGAAAATACCACTTTTAGAAAGTAGGTATTTTCTTGCCTAACCATCCAGCTGCCTCTGCTCAGGTTGTGTATTGTATGTCTGGGTTTGTGAGTGACAGGGGCTGGGGGATTCCAGGAGGCAGGGTGAGTCAGCACTAGGCTGAATAGGTCTGCCTGAAGGAGGATGGGTGGGAGGAGTTGTACCTGGGTCTGAATAGGGCTGTGCCTGCCTTCCACAATGCTGGCTCCACCTCCTGCCGGGCGTCTGATGGCTCTGCCCCTCACTCTCAAAGGAAAGAAGGAGTCATGTACACAAAGTGCTCCAAGACTGACCAGAACTGGTTTGGACTAGGCAAAGGCCTCTCTGCCTTCAGAGAACAAAGGATTTCTGTGTATAAGTACTGGGGCCCAGACCCCATGAAATTAGATCACTTCTGGGAAATCAAGAAACCTGTTGCCAAGGAGAAGAACCGGAGAAGGTGAAGGAGGAGTACTGCCCCTGTGCTGTTTTGCTGATTGGGGTTGGCCTGCAGTGGTTGCTTTCTGCCAAGGACAGGAGAAAAGACTTTGCTGTGCTTATCATCTTGAAGAAGAGTATCTCCAAGGGCTTGAACTGAGCTTGCCTCCTGCCTGAAGTCACAGGGACACAAAGACTTCACCCCTTCTGTTTGCCTGCATCTAGAACTGCTGTTTTAGCTGCTAACAGAAGGAAATTGCAACACCGACGCCGGCGAGCAACGCCGTAACCTGCACCGAAGCAGTGGGCTCCGCTCGTGAAGAGCACGACGCACCGCCCCGACTTGCACCGTAGGCCCGACGCCTGCCGACGCCGTGCGACATCAACTCCGAAGCCGTCACCGAGGCCGCTGCCTGCACCGGAGCCGAGGACACCGCTCATGACGCTCACGACGCACCGTCCCGACTCGCACCGCAGCCCCGACTTCACCGACGCCAGGGCTTCATCATCACGGAGCCGATCCTCGACGTGGGTGACCCCCGAATCCATCGACACCGCACCATCGTAAGGAACCGACGCCTGGCCGCCATCCGTGACGTCACCTCCCCGACACAGTAAGGAACCAACGCCTCACCTCCCCTGCGCTGCAGTAAGGAACCGAGACATCACCTCCCCTGGGGTCGTAAGGAACCGGCGCCGCCGGCGCCAATGAAGCCTCACCTCCCCGACGCCGTGCACCGTCTTTGTTTTCATCGAATTCCAGGTACTGTTCTTTGTGGGTCTGCTCGACTCCGGGCCCGACACCGCGCACCTCGCGGTCGGCGCCGTACTTTGGGATTTCCACCAGTCACGACGTCGTGATAACTCCAAGTGGAGTTATTTGTTGCTACAAGCTTTATTTGATTGACTATCCTATTTTTGAAGATAACGTGAACTGTCTCTATCATTTTAAGTCTATTTTCAGATTACAGTATTGTTGATTTTTGCTACTGGGTCTTGTGTTAAGTGTATATAAAGATTACTTATTTTTACATACAACCTGTGTGGTGTCCATCTGTAGTGTTTTCACTGTATTACTGTATGTGTTCACAAATGCTTTACGCACTGCCTCTGAGAGAAGCCTGTCTGCTCGTGCCAAGCTACCAGGGGGTGAACAGGGGTTATTTTAGGAGTGTATCCCCCTTATCCTGACTAGAAGCAAGGGTCCCTATTTGGACAAAGGTGCAAACCATTGCCAACTAGAGACCCCCAGTTCTAACATTGGTGGTCAGCGGTGAGGATTTGGACTTGCATTTGTGATTCATATACAGTGATTGGTGTACACTACTAGTGAGTGCAGACCAATACGCGACCACATACATTTTGATAGTACTTTTTTTTCCTTGGAACCTTTATTTTTGTTGAGAACTGCCAATTTTCACAATGAGCAAAAGAGGATCCAATGCACCTGCAGATATTGAATTTGAAGAAGATAGGGTTGATACCTACACTGTGCCAGAGCTCAAAGCCGTTTGTAAAATGTTTAAAATCTCTATGAGAGGCCTCACCAGGAAGGAGGAGTTTCAAAAGGCGCTGAGGGCCTGGTTGGAAGCACGGAATGCCGGTTGGCAGCCCGAGGAGCCTGTGGAGGAGGCAGAGAATTTAGATGAGCAGCTTGAGAGGCCATTGGGCTTACTTGGGAGGAGAGTGCCTTCCAGGGAGGGCAGCAGTGTTTCTCAAAAGGGCCTGTCTCCAGAGGAGCTGGAGGACAGGGAGAAAAGCAGGATGCATGAAATGGAGATGGCCAAACTGAAACAGGGAAGCCATGATAGCCTTGAGCACAAGAAATTGGAGTTGGAAAGTAAGAGGTTGGCCATGGAAGAAAAGAAGATGCTTTTAGAGCATGAGAGAGTGGTGAGGGAGCTAGAGCTAAAGGCTAGGAGCCTAGACATCACTCCCTCTGGTGGCAGCACACCTCCAGTGCCTGTAGAAGGAAGAGTGTACATCCCCAAGGAGGTTATTAAAGATTTCATGAAGGGGGAGGACATTGGGCAATGGTTTAAAGCATATGAGATCGCCATGACATCACACCGGGTCCCTGAGAAGGATTGGGGAGCGGGGTTGTGGGGCCGCTTTACTGGTGAGGGAAGGGAAACCTTGCTAGCCTTGCCCACAGAGGTTCAGATGTCCTATGCCCACCTGAAGGAAGCTTTAGTGGCAAGGTATGGCTTAATTCCAGAGCTTTATAGGCAGAAGTTTAGGAACTGCAAAAAGCTGGAGTCTAGTACCTGGGTGGAGTATGTGTCTTATTTTTGCAGAGCATTGGATGGATGGGTGAAGGGTAGCAAAGTAGATGACTTGCAGGGGTTCTATGATTTAATTGCATGGGAGCACTTGTCCAGTAGTTGTTTTCCAGAGCTACGCCAGCACCTTGTTGACAGTAAGCTGACTAATCCTAGGAAGTTTGCTGAGGAGGCGGAACGCTGGGTCAGTACCCGGGTCCACAAGGGTCTCGTGTGAGACTCCGCCAAAGGTGGGCAGGGTCCCCAGCAGAAGAGTGGGGGGGACAAGGGTAAACAGAAGGAGTTCCAAAAAGGGCCCCAAAGTAAACCCCAAGGGAACCAAGGTAAGGGTTCCCAGCCTCCCACTGAGAAAAGACCATGGGTCCCAACAGATAAGTCTGTTCAGAAGGGGCCCAAGGCATGTTTTAGTTGTGGTCAGGTGGGTCACTTTGTAGGAAGTCCCAAGTGCCCCAATACCGTGACCACTGCACCCACTGGTGCACCACCCCGGCAGATGGCTAGTGTAGCCCTGGGAGAGGAGTTGGGTGCCCAAGGTGGGTGGGGTCCCACAGAGATGTCCCTGGTCTCTTTAGGAGACAGTGAGATGGTCCCTAGGACCCAGCTGCCTGATAACACTAAAAAATACAGGCAGTGGGTGACCATCAATGGCCATAGGGTGGAGGCTCTGAGAGACACCGGGGCCAGTGTGACAGCTGTCAGTTGTCGGCTGGTGTCTGAGGAGCAGGTGGTCCCCAACGTATTCTACCCCGTAGTTGCCGCTGACAACTCAGAGAGCCACTGTAAGGTGGCCCAGGTTCCCTTTGAGTGGGGGGGGTCTCAGGTATCCTTCAAGTAGCTGTGAGGCCAGCCATGCCTGTTGACTGTCTGCTAGGCAATGATTTGGAGAGCTCCCCTTGGGCGAAGGTGGAACGGAGGTCTCATTTGGAGATGTTGGGTCTGCCAGAGTGGCCGTGTGTGACCACTCGGTCAATGACAGCCGGTAAGGGAATTCAAGAGGACCTGGAGCCTGGAAGAATGGCCCGGGTGCCCGCCTTAAAGAGAGGAGGCAGGGGGCATGGGCAAACGGCCCCCGAAGTTCCCACGGTCCAGGAGGAGGCAGACCTTGAGGGGGATGCCCTGGAACCTACAGGGGAACATGTGGCTGAACTGGGGGACCTGCCTGAGCTGACCCATTGGCAGCAGGAAGGAGGCCCCTCCAGGGAAGAGTTCTGCGAGGAGCAGAACAAGTGCCCTTCTCTTGAGGGCTTGCGGCAACAGGCTGCAAGCCAGGCGGCAGGTGATCAGTCTGGATCACACTGGATCTACTGGGAGAATGGTCTCCTGTATAGTGAGCCTAAGGTTGCTGAGCCTGGGTCAGCCCGTGTGCTGGTGGTACCCCAGCGCTTCAGAGCCTTCCTACTGGGTCTGGCTCATGATGTGCCTTTAGCAGGACATTTGGGGCAAGACAAGACCTTTCAAAGGCTTGTCACCCACTTTCATTGGCCCCAAATGCGCAAGAGTTCAGATACTCATTGCAGGACCTGCCAGACTTGCCAGGCAAGTGGTAAGAGTGGGAGGAAGCCCAGGGCTCCTCTCCAACCTTTCCCTGTTGTCAGCACCCACTTTGAGAGGGTGGGTATTGACATTGTGGGGCCTCTGGATCCCAAGACAGCCATGGGCAACAGGTTCATCCTGGTCTTGGTGGACCATGCCACCCGGTACCCGGAAGCCATCCCTCTTCGGACAGTGACGGCCCCCGTGGTGGGACGTGCACTGATGGGGATTTTCTCCCACGTGGGGTTCCCCAAGGAGGTGGTGTCTGACCGTGGTACCAACTTAATTTCCAATTATATGAAGTCCCTGTGGCAGGAGTGTGGTGTAACCTATAAGTTCACCACTCCTTACCACCCCCAAGGTAATGGGCTGGTTGAGAGATTCAACCGGACCCTTAAAGGCATGATTATGGGTCTTGAAGAACCCATGAGGCGTAAGTGGGACGTCCTCTTGCCATGCCTGCTCTTTGCTTACAAAGAGGTGCCCCAGAAGTCCTTAGGGTTCAGTCCCTTTGAACTGCTGTACGGCCATCCTGTAAGAGGACCTCTGAGTCTGGTCAAGGAAGGCTGGGAGAAAGCTCCCAGGAAAACTCCCCAGGATGTATTTAGTTACATGCTGGCCTTCAGGAACCAGACTCGGTGTTTCAGACAACTCGCTGAGGCGAATCTGGAAGCCAGCCAGGAAGAGATGAAACGTTGGCATGATCAGAATGCCACTCTTATCGAGTTTCAGCCTGGACAAAAGGTTTGGGTCATGGCCCCAGTGGAGCCCTGTGCGCTCCAAGATAAGTGGACCGGACCATTTGAGGTGGTGGAGCGCAAGAGTGATGTCACCTACTTGGTGGACTTGCAGTCTCCCAGGAACCCCTTGCGGGTCCTGCATGTGAACCGCCTGAAGCCCCACTTTGAGAGGTCTGAAGTGGGCATGCTCTTAGCAACAGATGCTGGGATGGAAGAAGAGACTGAACCTCTTCCTGACCTCCTGTATGCAAAAGAGAAAGATGGGTCAGTGGATGGTGTGAACCTCTCTCCCACCCTGACCCCTGAGCAGCAGAATGACTGTCGCCAACTGTTGGGACAGTTTTCTGATCTGTTCTCCCTGACTCCCAGTATCACTGAATGGTGCGTCCATGATGTGAACACTGGGGACAGTCCTCCTGTGAAGCACAAAACTTACAGAGTGACTGACAGGGTGAGAGCTTGCATCAAGGAGGAGGTCTCCAAGATGTTTGCCTTAGGGGTGATTGAGTCTTCTAACAGCTCTTGGGCCAGCCCAGTGGTCTTGGTCCCAAAGGCTGCCGTGCCTGGTGCCACACCCGAACTCCGGTTCTGTGTGGACTACTGAGGACTCAATTCAGTCACCAGGACTGACGCGCACCCCATCCCCAGAGCTGATGAGCTCATTGATCGGTTGGGGGCTGCCCAGTACCTCAGCACGTTTGATCTAACATCTGGGTACTGGCAGATCGCCTTAACTAATGGGGCCAAAGAGAGGTCAGCATTCTCCACACCAGATGGGCACTACCAATTCCGGGTGATGCCCTTTGGGATGAAGAATGCCCCTGCCACCTTTCAGAGGTTGGTCAACCAGGTGTTGGCTGGGCTGGAGGATTTCAGTGCCGCCTACCTGGATGACATTGCAGTGTTCAGTGCCACTTGGGAGGAACATCTGCACCAACTCTGGGAAGTGTTGAAGGCGCTGCGGAAGGCAGGCCTCACGATCAAGGCGAGTAAGTGCCAGATCGGGCAGGGTTCTGTGGTGTACTTGGGACACCAGGTTGGGAGCGGCCAGGTGGCGCCCCTACAGCCCAAGATAGATACCATCCTGGCTTGGGAACCCCCAAAACCCAGACAGAGGTGAGAGCCTTCTTAGGACTCACCGGGTATTACAGGAGGTTTGTCAAGGGGTATGGCAACATTGTTGCACCCTTGACTGAGCTGACTTCCAGGAAGCAGCCCAGGAAAGTGAACTGGACTGATGCCTGCCAAAAGGCTTTTGATGCCCTGAAATCTGCCATGTGCACGGCGCCCATGCTTCAGGCGCCCAACTTCTCAAGGGAATTCATTGTGCAGACAGATGCTTCAGAGCATGGTGTTGGGGCTGTGCTTTCACAGATGAATGAGGAGGGCCTAGACCAACCGGTAGCCTTTATTAGTAGGAGGTTACTCCCACGGGAACAGAGGTGGAGTGCGATTGAACGTGAGGCATTTGCTGTGGTCTGGGCACTGAAGAAGTTGAGACCATACTTGTTTGGGACTCACTTCCAGGTTCAGACAGACCACAGGCCCCTCAGATGGTTAATGCAGATGAGGGGTGAAAATCCAAAACTGTTGAGGTGGTCCATTTCCCTACAGGGGATGGACTTCACGGTGGAACACCGCCCTGGTACAGAACATGACAATGCTGATGGTCTGTCCAGATTTTTCCGCCTTAGTGATGAGAACTCCCAGGAGGTAGGGTAGTTCTCCCCACATTTCAGCTGGAGGGGACATGTGTTAGACTTGGCACCATTGGCGTGGGTCTCCCTTCCATTTTTTGCTGTTGCCTCTTATGTTTTTGCTGGTTTTAGATGCTTTTGGGCACTGTGCCACTGCTGTTCAGTGCCACAGTGCAAGTGCTCCCTACTGTAAATTGATGTGTTGATTAGTGACTCCATGATTGGGTTATTTGATTTACTTGTCAGACCCTAGTACAGTGCACCATGGGTGCCCAGGGCTTGTAAATCAAATGCTGCTGGTGGGCTTGCAGCACTGGTTGTGCCACCCACAGAAGCAGCTTGTAAAGTATGTCTCAGGCCTGCCATTGCAGAGCCTGTGTGCAGTCTGTGACTGCCATGTCGACTTGGCAAGTGCACCCACTTGCCAGTCCCTAAACCTTCCCGTATCTTCATATCAGACACCCCTAAGGTAGGCCCAAGGGCAGGGTGCATTGTAAGTATAAGGTAGGACATGCCCTGGTGTGTGTGGCATGTCCTAATAGTGAATTACAGCCATTTTCGTTTTTCACTATTGCAAGGCTACCTGTTCCCCATAGGCCAGAATGGGCAGTTTGATTATTACACCTTATAATCCTAACTGACCCAGGGAACATGGTAGAAAACGAATTTAGTATGCCTGAACTCAGAATGATAAAATACATCTTTTAGTGAAGTTGGTTTTAACATTCTGTGTTTGAAAATACCACTTTTAGAAAGTAGGTATTTTCTTGCCTAACCATCCAGCTGCCTCTGCTCAGATTGTGTATTGTATGTCTGGGTTTGTGAGTGACAGGGGCTGGGGGATTCCAGGAGGCAGGGTGAGTCAGCACTAGGCTGAATAGGTCTGCCTGAAGGAGGATGGGTGGGAGGAGTTGTACCTGGGTCTGAATAGGGCTGTGCCTGCCTTCCACAATGCTGGCTCCACCTCCTGCCGGGCGTCTGATGGCTCTGCCCCTCACTCTCAAAGGAAAGAAGGAGTCATGTACACAAAGTGCTCCAAGACTGACCAGAACTGGTTTGGACTAGGCAAAGGCCTCTCTGCCTTCAGAGAACAAAGGATTTCTGTGTATAATTACTGGGGCCCAGACCCCATGAAATTAGATCTCTTCTGGGAAATCAAGAAACCTGTTGCCAAGGAGAAGAACCGGAGTAGCTGAAGGAGGAGTACTGCCCCTGTGCTGTTTTGCTGATTGGGGTTGGCCTGCAGTGGTTGCTTTCTGCCAAGGACAGGAGAAAAGACTTTGCTGTGCTTATCATCTTGAAGAAGAGAATCTCCAAGGGCTTGAACTGAGCTTGCCTCCTGCCTGAAGTCACAGGGACACAAAGACTTCACCCCTTCTGTTTGCCTGCATCTAGAACTGCTGTTTTAGCTGCTAAGAGAAGGAAATTGCAACACCGACGCCGGCGAGCGATGCCGTAACCTGCACCGAAGCCGTGGGCTCCGCTCATGAAGAGCACGACGCACCACCCCGACTTGCACCGTAGGCCCGACGCCTGCCGACGCCGTGCGACATCGACTCCGAAGCCGTCACCGAGGCCGCTGCCTGCACCGGAGCCGAGGACACCGCTCGTGACACTCACGACGCACCGTCCCGACTCGCACCGCAGCCCCGACTTCACCGACGCCAGGGCTTCATCATCACGGAGCCGATCCTCGACATGGGTGACCCCCGAATCCATCGACACCGCACCATCGTAAGGAACCGACGCCTCGCCGCCATCCGTGACGTCACCTCCCCGACACAGTAAGGAACCGACGCCTCACCTCCCCAGCGCTGCAGTAAGGAACCGAGACATCACCTCCCCTGGGGTCGTAAGGAACCGACGCCGCCGGCGCCAACGAAGCCTCACCTCCCCGACGCCGTGCACCGTCTTTGTTTTCATCGAATTCCAGGTACTGTTCTTTGTGGGTCTGCTCGACTCCGGTCCCGACGCCGCGCACCTCGCGGTCGGCGCCGTACTTTGGGATTTCCACCAGTCACGACGTTGTGATAACTCCAAGTGGAGTTATTTGTTGCTACAAGCTTTATTTGATTGACTATCCTATTTTTGAAGATAACGTGAACTGTCTCTATCATTTTAAGTCTATTTTCAGATTACAGTAATGTTGATTTTTGCTATTGGGTCTTGTGTTAAGTCTATATAAAGATTACTTATTTTTACATACAACCTGTGTGGTGTCCATCTGTAGTGTTTTCACTGTATTACTGTATGTGTTCACAAATGCTTTACACACTGCCTCTGAGATAAGCCTGTCTGCTCGTGCCAAGCTACCAGGGGGTGAGCAGGGGTTATTTTAGGAGTGTATCCCCCTTATCTTGACTAGAAGCAAGGGTCCCTATTTGGACAAAGGTGCAAACCATTGCCAACTAGAGACCCCCAGTTCTAACAGGCACATTGTGGTTGAGCGAGTATGTCACACAGACAAGGCATGCAGTACATATTTGTGTGACACGTTCCTGTTCTGCATTGTCCACGTACTGTGGTGTTGTAGGCATGTCCCCCTGCTCATTGTATTCCATCGCCCTTTGAGTGTGCTGTTAGTGTGCATTTTTGGATGTGCAACTTTTATCCTGCGGCCTACATGGTCAATTTGTTGTGGCATTGCATGTGTGTGTGGTATGCACACTCGCTAGATGTTTCCCCACTAGGTGTACACTGGACTGCATCTCATGAACAGGCATGGGGGCACATTGCCTGGAAATGCAGGTGATGTCAGATTTTCCCCCTTGCCACATCACCACACACATACAAATTGCCAGCACAGGGACACATCTCTCTCTGATGCCAAAATGCGGATGCACTGTGAATGTGACTGGTCATGTGCACGATAAGGCATGCCACCACCAATGTCAGCACACCTGCAGCATAGTGCACGTGTTTGAGTAGTGTGCAGGGATGTGCATGTGCATATAGGTGGACTTTTACTGCGCATACACAACCTTGCACACTACTCGGACACATGTGCACTATGCTGCAGGTGTGCTGACATTGATGGTGGCATGCCTTATCGTGCACATGACCAGTCACATTCACAGTGCATCCGCATTTTGGCGTCAGAGAGAGATGTGTCCTTGTGCTGGCAATTTGTATGTGCGTGGTAATGTGGCAAGGGGGCCATTTTGCCACCCTGCTGCATCTCAAGTTGTTGTGCCGCTTTATCACTTGATGTAGCACTTAAGGAGTGGTCTCACGCCCTGAGCGGTTGCCAGGAGCGGCAAGTTCCCTCCCGATTTTGATACGGGAGTACCACACCAATGCCTTTAGTGCCAATACATTTACGTACACAGGTATATGGTTGTATCGTTCTTTTTAGTGTTTATATATATTTGTTTTGAATTTAGTGCAGTAGTTACTATCTGGTCCTGAAGAAAGCCTTGATCGCAGTTAGATCGATGGTGGCTGAAACATGTAGACCTCTTCACTAGCGCGCTTGTATTTATAGTTTAGTTGCGCGCTCACTGCTTTTTAACCATTGACACCACGTGATCCTAATAAATTCATTGTCACTTGGTAGTCAATTTTAATTCACTTTTCCTTTTACACTGCATCGAACACCTACCATATTGCCTTATGCTTCAGTGATCTTAGGTGATCCAGTCTTGGATTATAGTTGAAAAAACATCCGCGAGCTCCTCCTATATACTAGTTAGGAGTTGTAGCTCCTTAGTTGCACTAGTGTGCAGCTGAGAGGAGATCCCCAAATGATGAAGCATGCCACTTCGGTGGGTGATGGGAATCCGTCCTCTTAATTGAGATCCCCTCGTTTTCACTTTTTCTTCTGTTGTGTGTACTGCTGTGTTGTCTGTTTCTTTATATAGATTTTTCCTTGAGACCCGTGGATTATTTTGTTGTTATTATAAGTGGTCTGACGTTGATCTTGGACTATGTTGGGCTTCCTTTTCTGTGCACATTTAGAAGTCTGTGTGCCCACCAATGTGTGTCGTGCAATGTGTTGTTTGAGAAGGGTGATATGTCCCTGTGCCACCATGGACAGGGGTATCTGGGACATGATCCACAGTAATTGTGGGTATGCACTTCAATTTATTTAAGTGTACATGAGTGCCACTGGGCCCATCCACCCCCATCCCCCCATCCCTGGTTGATGCTCACCCTGGTGTTGTTGTGTCTGATCACGTTCAGCAGTATCCTGGCCCGCAACTCCAACCAACGTCTCCTCACTGATGACTCTGGACACCTGCTCCTCCAACTCATCCAGCTCCTCCTGTGGCGCTGGACTCCCACCTCCAGTCTGCTTCGCTGTTCTCAGGTTGGGTGCTAGTTTCTCCTTGGTTTGGTGCTTGGTATCTTGCCAGCGTTTCTTGCAGTTGTCCACTGTCCTCCTCCTCTCTCCGACAGCATTCACCTTGGACACAATGTCCTGCCATATTTCTTTTTTTCTTGCCATTGTCACTGTGGAGGTGACAAACAGTTCTTGTTGGTGTTCAGTCACCTCCGCAATCAGGACCTGGTTTTCCTGCTTGCTGAACTTAGGATTCCTCTTCCTCTTGGCCTTCACATGTGTCTCTGGCTGGTCCTCCTGGGTGGGGTTGTTGGTGGCCTCTGCACTGGTCCCTGCATCATCCATTTCTCCTCTGGTATTTTCCATTTTTTTTTTTCTGCTTGGTGGGCCTTTTATAGTGCATTTTCCCGCTGAACGCTTAAAATGCAGGCCTGGTGCTAATTAGTGATAGGATTCTGTTGCTGATTGGCCCATCGCCACTTTTTTTACGTTAGCGTGAGGATTTTTATCGCCGTCACGCTAAATCTATCGCCATCCAATCCCGCCGGAAAGGTAGCTATCGCCTGTTAGCGGCGTGTTGCTAATACGCAGCTAATGCGGCGATGGATTCCGGCGTTCGGCGGCGATAAAAAAACTCACGCTAAACGCGGTTAGCGATAAATATCGCCATTTGTTGCTAATATCCCCCTGAGTTTTTTAATTTTGCTCGCACCTCAAAGACAATGGTCTGTGATTTATTTAAAGTGACACTGGTCAAAGATTTATTCCGAAACGGAGCTTGGTGCGGATCGCAGAAGTATTTTCACTATTGCAGTCTGATTGGACTCATGTGCAGACTACTTAAATCTATACAAACCGGCACTCTAAACTGTTGATAAAGGCTGCATGAGACAGCCGAAACGCGTCCTAAATTCAAGCTGCTGAGATTATAAATAATAAAGAAAAGATACCTTGCGCCCCGAGTGCAGACTTCTTCTTGCTGTTGGAGGAAACTTGTGTAATCTATATATTTATATCTATATCTATCTGTTGTACAAACATGCATGTGTTGACACACTAAAAACGAAATCCAAAATATACAAAACACACAATTCTCAATTTACAATAAACACAGTAATGCTACACAATACTGTGATGTACACAGAATACATCATTTGTGATTATTAAATTATCATGAACAACACAACATTTATAAGTATGCCACAAAGCCAACACGAGATAGTGTGAAACAGCAGAGTGGTTCATATACGGTTCACCAATGTGGGACATTCACAATTGCTACTCGAAAAGAAATACCTTCCTCTTAGTTGGATATTTCCATTCTTCAAAATGTTGAAGTTTGTCTTTGTGCAAATAGCTAATTGTAAGAAATTGGGTTGTTCGTTCGCTGGGTGTGAGCCATAGTCAAACAGCAACCACAATTAGGGTAAGACATAAGCAAACCCCCAAATTAACCTGTGCTCACCCCCTGGTAGCTTGGCACAGAGCAGTCAGGCTTAGCACAGAGGCAATGTGTAAAGTGTTTGGGCAACATTCCAAACAGTAAAACAGTGAAAATATCACACAAAATGAAATAGAGCTTAATTTAGTTAACAAAACATGACAAACACAACAAAAATCGAGTTAGTAGAACCAGAGAAAAGATTTTTTTTAAATTAAACTGTGATATAGTGCCTAAAATAATAAAGCACCAGTCGGGAATCTGGTCGCACTGGATCGGGTCAAATCCAAAAGATCAAACTGACCGTGATGGAGCACGGGTCGGATACAGTCCCAGATTAGTCCCTCTGAAGGTTTACCTTCTCAAGTTTTGTGCCAAGTTTCCCATTCGCGGGGAAGAAGTTCGCTGGGAGCAAAGAGAGCGTCGCTGGAGCCTCATGGTGGTGATCCACACAGGTGAACGATACTTGCTATGTGAAGTGACGAACTTGCGGCGGCAAATGCTGACTCTTTGTGTGAGGAGCATGGCTCCGGGGTGAACAGGCCTAACCACTGTTGCAAAGAGCCCAAAAGTTTGACTTAAATGGCTGAAGCACCATACCAAGGGCCTCGTACCTGAGAGGCACCTCTTGGGGGTTAAGGGCTTGTTGAAGACAAGTACAGGACCTGTAGGGAGCCTTTTGTCTCCTATTGGCTCAGATCAGGAGGCCAGCAGACTAGCATTTTGAGTCACTCTGGAGTCCTGGGTTCAGGATGGTGTCCAGGTCCAGTTCTTCCTTTCCAGGCAAGAGGGCAGCAGGCTGCAGGGCAGCACAGCAAGGCAGCAGTTCTTTCAGACCAGTATTACAGCAGAGTGACAGTCCTTCAGCAGGACAGCAGCCCTTCTTCTTTGCAGAGTATCTACAGGTCCAGAAGTGTACTGAAATGGTGGTGTAAGACGTCCAGTACTTATACCCAGTTGTGCCTTTTAAGTGGGGGAGACTTCAAAGACAAGTCTTTGAAGTGCACAGATGTCCCCCCTTCCTGACCAGGCTCCAGGCTCACTACAGGAGGGTATGCAGCCCTTTGTGAGATACAGAGCACAGCCTATTCAGGTGTAAGTGAGGCTGGGTCCAGTTCCTCCCTCCATCCTGCCAGGATTGACCAAGTCACACCTAAGCTCCCATTGTGTGTGGCTGTTTACGGGGAATGCACAAAGTCCAACGGTCACCCACCCAGACATGTGATCAGAGACAGGCAGCATGCACCAAATGGGTAAAGTAAGAAACTGCCAACTTTCTAAAAGGGGCATTTTCAGAACTGCAATTTAAAATCCGCTTCAGCATAAGCTGTGATTTTAAATTTTAATTCCTGAGACACCAAACTTGGAAAGTTTATCTCTTCACAATCGGGAATCATACTTAAAACATGTAATGCCCTATTACTTACCGGTAATCTTCATTACTCCTGGTCCAGTTGTCCTCGTCCCATTCATAAACAAGTGCGATAATCCTAATGCATCAACAGAAAAAAAGAACGAAGGAATGCTGGACCCCTACCCCACCCCCTCCGACCGGGAGTACATAAACATACTTACCTAGCATTCCCTCTGAACTACCAAGCCCCAGATGAAGGCTGGCACGTCTGGGATGGAGGGTAGAAATAAATGGGATGAGGACAATGGAACAAGGAGTAATGAAGATTACCGGTAAGTAATAGGGCATTACCCCTAGGTCCCTCCTGTCCTCGTCCCATTCATAAACAAGTGAGAATACCCAAGCAACATACCGGCATTCATTAATAATAAACCACAAGGAAATAAAGAAGACAGCAACACCCAGTGATTTGTTGGAACACAGAAGCAAAAGGTCAGGTGCTCACAGCCTGTAGCACTCCCAACCCAAAAGCAGCCTCATCACCCAGCAAGTTCTGGACCTCAATAATGCTGCACAAAAGTATTAGAGGACTCCCAAGTAGCAGTCCTACATATCTCAGATAGGGAAACCCTCCAAAACTCAGCCCAGGATGCCACCATCCCACAAGTAGAACTCCCTTGCACACCAGCCGGAGGAGGGGAGCCAGAAAGGGAGTAAGGCAACTCAATGACCTGCTTCAGCCAATGGCCAATGGAAGAAGAAAAAGCCTTCCCCCATGAGAGGAAACCCCAAAAGACACAAACAGGGAGTTCAACTTCCAGAAAGGGCGAGTCTGATCCAGATAGACACGCAAAGCATGATAAACATCCAGCAACCACCAAGGAATATCATCCCCAGACACCTGACCCTCGCTTAAAGTAGGCAGAACCACCTCCTTGGAATGATGGAACTATGTTGGCACTTACGGGACAAAAGAGGAATCCAAACGGAGGACCACCCCATCCTCAGAAAAAGACAGGAAGGGCTCCTGAGCCATCAGAGCCCCCAACTCACCAAGGCGCCTGGCCGAAGTGATCACCACAAACAAAACACCTTCAATGTGACAAACTTGACGTCCCCATCAGCCAAAGGCTCAAATGGAGCAGCCACTGGAGCACCTAATACCAGGGGAAGGTCCTACAAGGGGAACAGAGCCCGAACCAAAGGATGGGACAAAAAAAAACTCTGCCGCAATCTGGAGACCAAGTCATTCACATCTGGCAAATTCCCCCAAGGGGAATGAAACGCCTTAATCGTAACCCACTGAGCCCGCAAGGTAGAAATGGCCAAACGCTTCTTGAACCCCTCCCAGAGAAACTGCAGCACCCCCATCAGGGAACACACCAATGGGGACAAATAAAGAGCACAACACCAGCGCTGGACATTACCCCAATGGCGCCCATAGGACTTGAGGCTCGAAGGCTTCTGAAACACCTGGAGAGCCAAAGCTAAATGCTCTGGGATACCCCGATACTGCCACCCCTGCCTTTCAACCTCCACATTGACAGTTGTAGCCGTATGAAAGGCAACATCAGATCTGACCGCAGAGGGGACACGGAAAACAGGGAATCAACCATGGCCACTGAACAGCCAACAGCGCAAAGTGGCAAACCAAGACCGGTGAGGCCAAAAGAGCACCACAACCTCACAAGTCTCCTGCACCAGGTGAGCAAGAAACCGGGGGAATCAGAGCAATGGGCGGAAAGACATACAACAGGAGCCAGGGCCAAGGAATGGTCAGAACATCCACCCCCAAGGCCCCCACCTAATAAACCCACGAGCAAAACCAAGGAAGCCGAGCATTGTGCCGGGAAGCAAATAGGTTGAGGAAGGCAAGACCAAACCTCCCACACACTTGCCGAGAGACCTCTGGGAAGAGGGAAAAAATGACTGAGGACATCCGCTACCCCATTATCCACCCCCCGAATGTGAACAGCTGACAGAGACAACAGGTGCCCCTCCGCACAACAAATCAAGGGAACCACCACAGCATTCAGGGAAAGGGACCTGACTCCCCCCCTGATGGTTCAGGTAGGCCACCATCACCATGTTGTCGGACCCACAACCACATTCCACCCAAACAACAGCCTCTGGAACCCCATGACAGTCCGGAACACAGCTGTCAATTCCTTCCAATTGGAAGAGCTCCTCCCCTCCTGGAGAGACCAATGCCCCTGCAGCGAGCTGGACTCCAACATAGCCCCCCACCCAAAAGCACTGGCATCCGTCGTCAGGACCACCGCAGGAGAGGGCTGCAATGGCAGCCCCCTGGAAAGATTGGCTAACACAGTCCACCAGCACAGGGCAGGGAGGGGGACAGAGACACAGGAACCAGAGGGCAAAGATTTAGAGACAAAGGATCCCAACAGGCTAACAGATGCACCCACAGAGGACAGAGATGAAAATGCACCCAAGGCACCATGAACACAGCCTCCGCCATAAGCCCCAGAAGATGCAACCAGAGCCGAACTGGAAAGGACACCCCCCTCAAGAACCGAAGAGCAAGGTAACCCAAGGTCACAGCCCGGGAGTCCGGCAAGAATACCCTGTTCAGATCGGTGTGAAAGCGGGCCCCAATAAATGTCAAGTCCTGAGAGGGCACCAGTTGGGAAGTTTCAGCAGAAACCCATAGGTCCGCAAAGCCGAACACACCAACCCTTGATCGACCAGCAACAGATCCTGAGTTGGGGCATGGATCAGCTAATCATCGAGGCAAGGGTAGACGAGGACACCCCGGAGATGTAAGGAGGCCACCAATGGAGCCACCACCTTGGTGAACAACCTTGGAGCTGAGCGAAGGCCAAAGGGAAGGACATGAAACTGGTAATGGAGGCTGTGAAGTCAAAACCTCAGGAACTGGCGACAGCGGGGATGAACAGGGACATGATAGTAAGCATCCTGTAGATCCAGGGTGCACAAGAAATGTCCTGCAAGAACCAACGGTATCACCCTCTGAAAAGTCTCCATCTTGAAGGGCAGATGAACAACAAACTTGTTCAGAGCCTGCAAGTCCAGCACCAGACTGATCCCTCCTGTCAATTTGAGCACAAGAAAGATCAGAGAATAAAACCCCCTCCACATCTTCAGAGGGGGCACCACCTGAATCGCCCCTTTTCTCACTAGCAATGCTATCCCCAGCGACAACTCGGCCCTCTTGGCCGGACATGAACCCCAGCATCTGGAGGAGGCACCAAGAACTCTATGCGGTACCCCTGATGCACAATGTTCAACACCCACACATCTGAAGAAGACAGCAGCCAGGCTGGAAGAAAGTGCTGAATCCGTCCTCCTACCAACAATCCTGGATTGTTCATCATATAGTCAGGAACGAGGCTTAGGCTAGGGAGACTTTGCCTGTCTCTCCTGACCCCAGCCAGTAGCAAACCTCCCATGACCACTAGAAAACTGCCTCCTAGAGGGCTGACAAGGGGGGGATTTTAGTTTGGAAGACCTTGTAGCAGCAGAGGACTGCTTCAAAGAAGAGGAGTGCTTCTTCTCCTTAAAGTGTTTGTGCAACTTGCCCCCCAACTCTTCCCCAAACATCATAGTCCCCTGGACGGCAAACGCAGGGAGAGGCATTTTGAGGGGAGTCAGGCCAAGCCTTCAAAACCAGATTGCAGTGAGCTACTACACAGGCCCTCATCACATCAAAGGACACATCCGAAAGAAGCTCCACTTGTCACTAGATATGCTCCAAAAGTCCAGAACAGTCCGACGTATTATCCAGGGAATGATACAGAGCTTTGACATCGGAAATGAGGGGTTGAGCAACATAAGTCTCATAAATCCCAGCACGCAGAGCCAGATGGGAACCTGAGTAAACTTTCCTGAGGGAAGTATCAACTTTCTTATCCACAGGATCTCTGTCAACAGCACCCTCAGCCAATGAGGTACGACCCACCAGACTAGCAACAAAGAAATCTATCAGAATAGAGTCAGGCAAGTACTTTGACATTTCCTGGAGAGGATACTGTTTGGCCATGAAACAGGCAAGCATAATCCGATCAGGGTCCTCCTACTCCAGCTTCAACACCTCTTGAATGTAGGGGTGGACAGGCACATCAACAGCTGCCGCATTCTGAAACTGGTGCAGCAACGAACCGCCAGACGTGCTGGGAGCCTCGTCATCAGGAAAACCCATGTTTGACTTGACATTCTAGAGCAACTTAAGCAACATGTCCTTATCAATATACTTCCCTTTGTGCTCCTCCCCCCATCCAATCCTCCTCAAAACTCGAACAATGAGAAGGCAGAACTGGGACAGAGTTCCTGGGCTGGACACCCCTGCCCATCTCCTGCAAAGTTTCCTTTATCACTCTCTTGATCCTAGCACCATCCCCCTCCCTGCGGCTCTTGGACCGCACTGGAGAAGGAGAAGAAGAAGAGGACCCCGAAGAGGGAGAGGAAGAGCGCTCCACATGCTTGCGCTTCCTAGATTGTTTGCCCATTCCAACAAACACCAGCACCCAGGAGATGCACAGCTCAGCAAATGAAGACCAGAAACAGGTGCACACCGCAATCCAAGTAACAGCCCCACGGAAAAGCGCAGCACAGAAAACACCAAAAGACGCTATGCGGTACTCACCCAATTGGCTGCCAGGTAAATGACTTCAAACAACTCTGGGCAGCCGACTGGCATCGTCACGCCTGACTTCCTTCCTGGAATGCCATAACCCCGGAAGTCAGGCAACTCGACCCAGACGTGCCCCACACTCCCCGAGTCCATTCCATATTGTCAACACTCCTAGGAAATGCTGCACCTCTCGACGTGCCCATCAACTCGCGAGGCACGGCCTGGAAAATTGAAAATTCCTGCAATACACCAGCGTCCCGTAAAGGGAACCACGCATGTCTCCCTCCAAGCCCGGCAGGGAGAGAGACACGCAAGCCAGCAATGCCCCTGCTGCCCGGCAGCGGAGACGCAATCCCGTCAGAAGCCCCGGCTCCTGACTAGTCCCATTTTGCCATAAGACAGAAAAAAGAACAGAGGGAATTCTGGGTAACTACACCTATGTATTCCTGGTGGGAGGGGATGGGATAATGGTCCAGCATTCCTTTGTTCTTTTTTTCTGTTGGTCAGATAGGATTATCTCACTTGTTTATGAATGGAACGAAGACAGGAGGGACCTAGGGGGAATAAGGTAATTCCAAGTTTTTCCTATCGGGGAGATATTCCTTGCAGTAGTGAAAAACGAACATGAGAGTTGTTCACTACTAGGTCATGTAAAACTAAAAGTACACTGCCTTTATAATACATTGCACCCTGCCCTGGGGGTTGTCAAGGGCCTAGTTTAGGGGTGGCATATATACACAAAGGGAATGTTTGAGCCTGGCAAGAGGTTTATCTTGCCAGGTCGAAATGGCAGTGCAAACTGCACACACAGGCTCTGAAATGGCAGACCTGAGCCATGGTTAGAGGGCTACTTAAGTGGGAGGCACAAAAAGTGTTGCAGACCCTCTAGTAGTATTTAATTTACAGGCCCTCAGCACAGGTAGAGAACTTTACTAGGGACTTATAAGTAAATTAAATATGCCAATTGGGGATGAGCTAATGTTACCATGTTTTAGGGAGAGACCACATGCACTTTATCTAACTAGTTAGAAGTGGTAAAGTGCTCAGAGCCCTAAGGCCAGTGAAAACAAGGTCAGAGTAAGTGGAGGAGGAAGGCAAAAAGTGTGGGGGTGACCCTGCAGAGAGGGACAGTTTCCAACTCATACTAAGATATTGTTCTTTATATTCACACTCTCAATGATGAATGAAGTTCTCAATATATTTGGTTGTTTGTTATTCTGAGTTATTTGACTTTACGATTCACCTGGTAAAGCTGAAAGTGTGAACAATATACTTCTCTCTGCCTCATACAAACGCAGATCATTTGCTTAAAATAACTGGATTTCTCTTCCTCTCCTTTGTATTGCCATGCGTGCAGTCCCATCGGTAGGCTGCAGGCTAGGGGCTGTTTTCATGGCAGAATGTGCTGCCATGGCCCCATTATGCCCCCCTGTAAATGCTTCACCCTGAGGTGTTGATAAACACGTCATTCCCCTCTGCCTCGCTTGTAATTGGGGCTTGGATCCAGAATAGTGATTAAGTGCTCTTTGAGCCAAAAGATGTTATAATTCCTGATTTTTTTGAAGTGTGTGTGGGAGAGAAAAGACAACTCAGCCAAATGTTTCACTGATCAACATTGAAATGAAAAAGAAAGCTTACTGCTCAGGAAACATTGACTGTAAAAACATATACTTTCCAAATCGTGTAGGGACTATTACTACTGATTCTGCTACTACTACTAATAATGATAATGATAAAAATAATAGTAATAATAGCAACATAAAACAACAATAACAATACTCAGAAATAATTAAATTAATTATAAAAATACATGTGTGCTTATGAACAATATCAATACAAATATACATATTGTTGTGAGTAGGAAGAGGAATATGAAAAAATCTACTTATCATTATTATTATTATAATCATTATTGTTATTGCTACTACTATTAACCCCTTGAGTGCTTATGACAGCACCACGCCGTCATGAGCACACGCCGCCCGTGACTCATGACGGCGTGATGCCGTCATGAGCACCGAAGCGCCGCGCTCACCCCCTAGCCCCCCCGTGCCACAGCGGAATTCGCGCCGCGGCGAAGGGGTTAATAACAATCTGTTATTAATATTATTGTTATTAGTATTATTATTATTAGTATTATTGTTATTATTACTGCTGTTGTTGCTGCTCCTACTGCTATGAGTACTATTACTACTTATACTACTACTAACAATAATACTAAATACTTTGTATTATTATTATTATTATTATTATCAGCAGTAATATTATTATTATTTTTTTTGTTATTGTTGTTGTTTTTATCCAGCTCTGAAAGAACAGATTGTTCCTATACCTTTCGACATGCAGGCAGTTTAGGTTGTATCTGCATTCTGAGGCACATGCAATGAATCCAGCAGAGCCGGTGTGAACAGAAAGAGCCCCGGATGCAGCCCAGCGCTGGAACTCTCCAAGCCCTACTTCGAAAGCGCATTATTACCATAGTGAGTGATGTTCCTATTTACTGCCTTGCAGGATTCCCTTCGGGAAGTCGTGTCAAAGCACTGAAAAGTGGATTTGAGTGCTAATGGCACATTAAAGAGTCAGAGAGCGGAGAGGAGAGCAGGCCGCATCCAGGAAACTAATGAACTGCTAAAATCCTGCGACCTGACTGGAGAGCTAATGACCTATTGGAGATCGAGGGATCTGACACACGAGCTGCACACAAAGGTCAGCACCCCGGATATTTAACGCTGCGGTGATATGCGAACGCCCTGATAGCTATTAGTCACTTCCGTCAAAGTGATAGCCGTACTGGGGCCCGGTGAGCATTATGCCGTAGACTGCACGCTGTGAAAGACGTGCCTTCAAAAAGGTCCCGCTTCCCCGGACACGGAATGGAATACTGCACGGTTAAGTGCACAGAGAAGGTACCGAGAAAACTGTACGAGAGTGAACAAAGGTGCTTAAGTACAACAACAACTGTTGATTACATATTCTTAATAATGATCATTGCTCAACATGCTACCTTTTTTCCCAATTCAGCGATCCCTCGCCCTTTCTGGGCCCTTGAGCACTAAATGGACAACTTTCAAGCACGTTTAGGAAAATAAGATTTGGAATGGCGCCACCGAGTCCTTACTAGAGGCCTTGTTAGTGAGGTGCGGTGCAAGGTGTGTAGTGGCACAAAATGCAGTGTGTGGTGGTAGCACTTATCCTCCTTGAATCATTCAAAGAATGGTTTCTGACCAGAGCCTAAAGTTTGATTGGCCCAGTGTGAGCCATGTTGTTTGTGCACACATGTGACAGGCATGTTTAATTATGCTTACAAAGCCTTTGTGTAAGCATAATTAAACATCGTCTTTAATTTGCACAAAATAATGTATCATGTAAAACTGCATATTCAGGTGCCTATTAACCCAGTGGTTTAGTATAAAGCCATACAAGAGTAATTATATAAATCACTATATACATTGAAATATCAAAGCATACATACATAAATATTGGCTTAAAGGTATAATGTTATTTAGTTCCGAGGGCACCTGGTTGAAATAAAGGATATTCTGTGCGTAAAAATAGAGGTTCATCCTCCTCTAACATACCATCACATTCCATATATCAGAATATGTGAATGTTTGAGAGTCTGAGCAGTGCTTCCTTTGCCTTTTAGCTAGGGTGTGTTTGTGTGTGTGTGTGTGTGTGTGTTTGCGTACACTCACTGTGAGTGCTTGTGTGCGTGTGCTCACTGTTCCCATCCCTGATCTCTCTCAACTCTGTTCTGCTGGTGATATTTCTCTTTAATTTACATCTCTGTGCCTTGGCTAAACCACGTGTACCTCTACCACGCAGCCCGAACCACAAATGCTTCCTAACCATGCATCCCTTTACCACACATCCCTTTACCACGCATCCCTTTACCACGCATGCCTTTACCATGCAATTTTGTGGTAAAGGCATGAATGGTAAGGGGTATGCGTGGCAAAGGTCGCAACCCCCTCCCTCTGCCCCAAGCTACAAACCCCTATCTGCCCGCCCGACCCCTCCCACCGCCCAAGCTGTCCCTAATCCTTAATATACACTACCCCGACCCCCTCCCACCCCCAGCGCTGTCCCTAAAACTACCTTCCACTGCCGTTAGGCCTAAAACCCTAACCCCTATTTTGAAAAAACTACCCCGACCCCCACCCCCCTGAGCCTTAAAAAAAACTACCCGCCCTCCCCTTAGCCCTAAAAACTACCCCAACTACCCAGTCCCCTCCCCTGCCTGAGGCCTAAAACCTTATCCCTTAACATACACTACCCCAACCCCTCCCACCCGCGCTGTCCCTTATACTACCACAATCCCTTCCACTGCCCTTTGGCCTAATACCCTAACCTCTAATTAAAAAAACTACCCGACCCGCCTCCAGCCCTGAAAACGACCCGACCCTCCCCAGCCCTGAAAACGACCCCGACTCCCCATCCCTAAAAACGACCCTCAGCCCCCAGCCCTGAAAACAACCCTGACCTCCCAGCCCTGAAAACGACTCCCAGCCCAGAAAACGACCTGCGACCCACCCAGCCCTGAAAATGACCCGACCCTCCAGCACTGAAAACAACCCCGACCCCCTCAATCCTGAAAATGACTCGACCCCCCCAACTCTGAAAACTACCCCCAAACCATACAAACTACCCCCACCAAACCTGGCCACAGCCCTACTTACCTCACTGCGTCCTCTCTTCCTGGCGTCTTCCTGCTTCCGCCGAGCTGCAGCCAGCATATGCGTGGTTAAGGCATATGCGTGGTTAAGGCAAGCGTGGTAGTGCATGCGTAGTTGGAACACGTGTGACTCTGCCCGCGTTGTTCCGACTGTTTCCCATATTTCCCACTATACTTGATGTGTTTCATCTATTCCTTTGAATGAAAACCACTCTCACATTTGTGACTCAGATCCCACTCTCTCATATGTAGGTAGCCCTAGATCTCTTCCTCACGTTTTTAAATATACGTTCTGTCACCAATGGCACTGTTGCTTTGTTCCTTCTCAGCTTAGCGCCTTTCGTCTTTCTCCCTTTCTCTCTTGCCTTCACTTCATTAAATATTCTATCCAACCATTGTTCTTCTGTCGCTCTCGTTCTCCAAGAGCAGCCCAGATTGGAGGTGAAAGGGGGAAAGTATTGAGAGAAACCATCATTTCTCCCACCCCAAAAAAAACCTAGGGCCTCATTTATAAGGTTTTACCGTAGGGCAGCGCCACAGGCCTTCCTGCTGTGCTGCCCTACGGTAAGAGAAAAGGGCAGGAATACGCCGTATCTATAATATATGGCACATTCCTGTCCTTTTCCCCTGCACCAGCGCACAATGGGCTGCCGTGCGCCAACGCAGGCACCTTTGCACCATGGTGCAAGGGTGCCTGCGTTGCGGGTTGATTATTTCTGTGCAGGAAGGGAAACCTTCCTGCATAGAAACAATCAGAGGAGGCTTTTTCCTCTTTCTATGTGTGCTGCATAGAAAAAAGGAAAAACGAGCATAAATAAAGATATTTCTACTCGTTGTGCCTCCCTTACGCCTCCCCTGGGGAGGCATAAGTTTATGGCGCTGCCTCAGATTTACGATTTCTCGTAAATCTGGGGCAGTGTCAAAAAAGCCATGGATGTTGCTGGGAATGCCCCCAGCAACACCCATTGCACGCCCCTTTAATGCAGAAAACTGCGTTAGAGGGAGCCGTGTTAACCAGGCAGCATTAAGCCAAAGTAAGTGACTAAGGGGCAGATTTACAAGCCCCTTGAGCCACTTTTGCGTCACTTTTCCCATGTTAAAAGTGACGCAAAAGTGGCGCAAGGGGCTTGTAAATCTGCCCCTTAGTGCTGCCACGTAAAAATGGAGCAGGCTCCTGCGCCACAGTATGTCACAAAAAGTGACGTTCCGGCGGCGCAAGTTTTGCATCTCACAATATGCGCTTTCTCTCTGAGGTGGAAGCTGATGGTGTGAGAGGATATTGAAGAGTATCTTCCCCTCGTACATCTCAACCAAACCCTACTCTCACTTGTCGGAAATAACGGAAATGGTTGGAGGTGTATAAATAAAGATTAAAGCTGGGAGCAATAGCTCCTGAAGAATTCGATTCCTGATCTGCTGCACTAGACTTTCAGTGGGGAGAGTAGATGAGAAGAGACAGTGTGATAGACGAGCAACCCACTTCCCTTCTTGCACATTCTGTTCTCTCTCCAGGAACAATACTTGACGACTGCATTTGTTGGCCGGAAACGTATCCCTCACTCTGTCATAGCCCTCCTTTCCGGCCATCAACACATGATTCTCTATTTCTTATAATGAAATAATGGCCAGCCCCTCCCATCGTCGCTCTCTCTTCCAATCAGGAAAAGCCTGCTGACATCAATCAGCACACGGCTCACCTAAGCATGGCTATGAAATGGTGCCCGATTCTTGCTCCAATAATTCGGGAACATTTTTCCCTGCTACCCAAGTCCAGAACATATTTTATTTAAAAACACTTGCATTTTCGAATTTCAGTCTCTGAACTAACCATCCGCAAAAAGGAACTATTAAAAGGTTCACACTTTACCAAACATTCACAAAATGAAAGTCTTGTTACTGGCCTACGTTCTTTTCCTAATCATAATGTTGGTTTTCTGAAATGAAGATTTTCACACAAAAGTCCACATCATTCAAAGCACAAATTTACCATATACCTTAAAGAACCTGTCGCTTCTTTAAATATTTATCAGAAAGGCGAAATATTCCATTCAATCCTTCTCCTCAAACACGTCAGTTAAAGAGATCGTTTTATTAGTATTTCAGCTTTGCGGTGAAGTTCAGCGAACAGACTTTAGAGGGCTTTTAGAATCGCTTGGCATCCCAAATGAAATGCCATCCAGAAAGCATTATTCAACCATCTGTATCTTTTGAAGGCTGCATCATGGTGTGTGCGCAATCAAGTCACGGATATCAAAACAAGCTGTCAGATCAAATGTTTTTAGTCTGTCTATGCATCTTTTTTATTTTCACCCAGGAAAAAGAGAGTGATGATGAGACCTAGCACTCCAAAAAGAATTTTCATTAAAATACATCGGTTTTTAGGTTCAAGCTCATAATTGATTAGTGTGTGCTCTCACCTGTGCCAAAACAGGGACGACTGGAGTGCAGTGAAACGACACGCTGAAGCTTTATTACTTTTTCGCTGGGAAAAGCTGGAGGCTCAAGAAGCTGAATTAAAGCGTATTTTTATTATTTTTCCCAAGGGTTTACTTTTTCAGAATGCACTTTTCTCCAAGAAGCGTCAAAGAGTAAACGGTTTGTTTTACTAAGGCTTCAGGCTATGAAATCTACCACAAGATGGCTGTGTGATGTGTGTTTTAATATCATAAGCTTGGAATGTTAGGTTTGCAGTAAGGATTTTGCATGTATTCATTGGTTTCCTAGTAGATAAAAAAAACTACATTTTAAGACATTTATGGAACTTCAGGGCCTGATTCACAAAAATGTTGCAGTGACTTACTCTTGAAGTACTCCTGACTTACTCCTGCAATTCACGAGTAAGACAGGAGTACTACAGGAGTAAATTACACAATACTTTGTGCCTCGAGGCCTCCGAGTTCCAACTAAAGTTTTCATAACAATTCAGCCTTACTAACACTGATTTCCATTCTTTTTATTTTTTAGAGATTCTCCTCTAGGTTGTTATCTATAACTCTGTTTTATGGTTATGAGCTCATATATATAGTTTTTATTCTCAGAAATGCACATCAGTCTAACATCCATAAGTCAAAGATGGTTTATATAACCACTTTTGATAGAAGAAAAATGCAGGATTTTCAAATTCCACATACTTCTAACCATTTTAAGGATGGCTTTATTAATCTACTCTATCATATTTCGCAGCACACTTTAAATCTTCTCATAAAAGGCACTCCACAATTCCGCCAACCTCTTCCCCCTAGTAGTTTTCAAATAATATTCTTCTTTTAACCTCGTGACCCAATTTAGCTTCTGCTATCACGTATTGTTTGATTGCCGTGTACTTCAATTCTAATATTCAACATGGCGCGTGCAGGCGATCTGAATCGAGATGAATTAATGATGAGCTTTCATCCGGTGGACAAATGTGTATGGGTTGCTAAGGAATATAATGACACCTTCAAATGCAAATTCCAGCCTCGGTTATCCAAGATCAGTCTTGGCACTGCGTGACAGTCAGCGATCCCATCTGTGAGCGTGCATACATTTTAACAATAAAGTAATACAAGGCCCACGGGCTTAGAAAGCAGACAGGCCGCCTACGTAGGCAGTAATGCTGAGTTTGGCGAAAAAAGAAGCAAACGAGAGTGCAGAAAGGCAAATATATCTTTCCCTGGAGCTCTGGAGAAAGCAGCGGAAGTGGGAATCGCATTGACCACTGCAGCACTACTGTTCCATTTCTTTGAATAACGTCTCATTTAAAAAATTAGAATACCAGTGATTACAGGACCTAGGGGTTACTTATAATTCCCAAGCATGCTTTACAGGGTGGCTAACCATCAAATGCTTATTGTTTTAATTAACCACACACTTCTGATGTTAGCTATTGTGTTATGATTAGGGCTCCCGGTTTTATGGTATTTATTTTTTTAACATTTCCGTCTGTATTTATCCATATTTATTTTTATGTCATTTTATCTGTATATATCTGCATTTATTTTTGTTGCAAACAAAAAAAGGCGTTACAACTAGTATTTTTCCACATTTATTTAAATACAGTGCACACGGTTGTTATAGGTTTAGCTATATGTATATATGCGCCAAATAGGTTTCATGCAACATCCACAAAAAAATGTTTGTTAGATCAAAACAGGAACTCACATATGAGAAATGGGAGTGGTGTCACAGAGATTACTTGTAGTAATATTAGTGATCTGCTGCTGTGTTACAATATTAAAAACACTCACTAGCCATGATTATTAAATGTAAACACATTTAGAATTTGGACGAGTGCACCTGTGCACTTTCAGTGACCTGGCCAAAGACGGCAGCAAGCTCTCAATTCAGAAATAAATTAAAGGCCCTTGCATTATTTCACTTTGTACTGCCTCGACTGTAATGCTGTAATCCCACACAGTGTAGCTGCAGCCACAGTTCTTCCTCGCACAGTGGAGGAAAAAAACGATTTAACTTAAAAGGGGCTTACAGATATGCCCCGGCTGTCTCTGTCTCTCAGGAATGTTTTGTTTCTTCATGCTGCACCAAGTCACAGGAAAGTTTCAATTTAAGGCCTGAAAGTTTCTGAAAGCGAATGCGACCTAATTTCCCTAATGTGTTTTATACAGCCGGTCTTTGACCTTTTTGGGTCACACATTTCTGCCGGTCTTACATTAGCGCCAAGTACTCGCGCTACTAACAACGTCCCCGCCTCCTCAAATTTGAACAGCTGTAGTGGTGCAAATAGTGAAATACAAGTCCACCCCCACCCTTTCACTTACCTGTGACCTAAAAGTGACTGGGGTGCTGGCGCAGCGCTCACTAGATAGCCAGAGCTCCGGAGATCTGGAAGGAACAGCTGATTGCTGGGCAGGCGGCAAGTCCGAGGGCTGAAAGCAAGTGCCGTCAAGCAGAGTGAACCGATGGTGGTCGTAGGGAAGGCAAAAAGGAGAAAGTAGGGGGATGAGGCCCAGAAATAAAGGGCAAAAACGTAAGGGCTGACTAGAGAAGTGTAGACACACCCACGTTGTGACGCATGGATCTAAACGTGATTGGCTCAAAGAATGTAACAGGCATGTCATCAGGGCTATGGTGGGCAGGTCAGAGGTCAATGCAAGACACTCCATGGAAGGAATTTCCCGCGCCTAGCAGAGATTAATGGCCCAGCAGGTGCTAATGTGGGCAGGCATTCACCGCAATCAGGAAGAGTGGCGTGGCAGGCTCCTGGGCTGGAGCACGGATTGCCAAACAATTCTCGGAATCCGAGAATCCGATTTGGTTGTATTTTTCCGCTTCTATTTATAAATACAGACGGAAGAAAAATATTTTTCCGTCTGTATTTATGTGTAAAAATCCGTTTAAACGGAAAACCGGGAGCCTTAGTTATGATATGCAGGGCCGGTTCTAGGATTTGCGGGGCACTGGGCCAAAAGGGAATGTGGGAGGCCCCTCTAATTTACATAATTGACCCCTTGCAAGGAGACCATTCAGAGACACTGCGGGAGGCCCATTGTCCAGCATTTTAGCACCCCCACAGTTTTAACTTTCAGCCCACAAGCAATTCTCACACCTTCAGCCCGAAAGGTGTGAGAATTGCGTGTGGGCTAAAAGTTAAAACTGTGGGGGCGTTAAAATGCTGGACAATGGGCGTCCCGCAGTGTCTCTGAATGGTCTCCATGCAATTGGGACAAGAGGAAGCATCTCCCTCCCCTAGGCCTCCAGACACCATCCCTGAGAGGCCCGGGGAGGGGACCCCTCCCATGGCCCCTTTTTGCAAGGTGACACCTTTCTTTTAGTTGGATGGGCAGGGAAACAACAGGACACAGGATCGGTGCGGAGCCCCATGCTGGTAGGCTGAGTGCAAGGCCCAGGGCAGCTGCCCACACTGCCCATGCCTAGCGCCAGCCCTGGATATGTGTATTTGTAAAGCATGCTAACACCCACAAGGGTATCCTGTTGCTGAGCAGGTGTGAGAACATAGCCTTGAAGGTGGGAGGGGGTGGGGTTACTGGAAGAGCCAAGTCTTTAGCCTCTTGCAGAATTCAAGAAGAGGGGAGGGGACTCTGATGTGTAGAGGGTGGTGTTTGGCTACGTTTGGTTGGTGGTTGACAGAACTTTTTAATTTACTTCATTTTAAAGCTGTAAAACTAGCTGGGAAATGATAGAAGGGCTTTGATGCTGTTCTTTGACATAGAGACTGTTCGCAGATATTATAATGCAAAAGTCAAGGTGTTGCTTGCATATTAACTACTTGATCCATCCAAACATGAATTGGCAGGAAGCAGCAAACCTATTCATTTGACAAAATAATTTGGCTGAATCAATATCTCCACTTCTTTCAGAATTTATAGACGAATCTACCAAACAGTTTACATAAAGCTTTAGCGACTTTTCCGGCACTCGTCTAATTAATTGAATTTGACATTTATAATGTTTCCTCTAGTGGTAATTATAATTTCCCAAAACTTCCCTGTGGTGCTGATTAGAAGCGCTCTAATTTCATACGATCCCTATGCAAAACCTATGTGCACAGCGATCGGAACTATACGTAATGCAAAGTTTATCGCACCCAGTATTTACCTGGTGAATTTAACTCTGCACCCCTGCACCTTTCCTCAGGTATGATTCGGCAATTCAAACCTGCTTAAATATACTGTAGTGAAAATAGCCCGGTAAATGTGGGGATGCATGCATTTTTTGGTTCAATAAACACCAAAAACAGAATGTTATACCCATTTTTGTGTTTTATATTGAATTGGGCAGAGTATGGGAAGAAAAAAGAAAACTGACAAGCAAACTACAATTACATCACATTATAAATTGCCAGTATTACGGCGACTACAATTGATTCCAGCAATACATGTTAATATTTAGCAAGAAATCACCTATATCACTCTTGTCTTTGTTACAGTGCAACAGGAATAATAACCCATTTTTAGAGCAGAGCTTGTAATAGGTGAAATTTAATGCACCGGATAAATTCCAAAACCCTGGGTTTGATATTTCACTCATGTGCAATAAATATTTTGTACCCTTCTACGGCACTTGTAGTCACAGAATTTGTATCTCTTCACTTTGATGGGCAATCATGTTTAAGTGTGTTTCTGGGGGTGTGGTTTGATGGTTGACAAGATGGTGGCGTCCCATTAGAGATCAGAGGCTCAGTGCATGGAGAGGCAGTACTGAGGTGGTTTCCCCTCTTGAAAATGCTTCTCCTTGCTCACAGAAGTTCATGAATGGGAGCAGCTGCCATTTTTATCTTCAGCAAGGCTCGTGAGTGCATGTGAGTTTTGCTATACTCTGACGCTTCGGCCCCTCACACGCGTCCACCATTTTGTGTATTAGAGACACACAAAGAGTGTGAATGAAGGCTTTCTGACCAGGGAACCTTCCAATCCCCTCAAAACATCCACATTGAAGGAAGTGGCCCGGTTAGGGTCACCCGGGTCACTAATGACCACCTCTCAGCCTTCCATACCAAATGAAGAGTCGGTCAGACAGTAGAGAATACGAACCAATATTTGTTTTTTCAGGTAAACTCAGAGTGGAGCCCAGTCTGCCCAGTCGTTAAGAGTGCTGCTGTGGGACTGAAATTGACAAGCATAAAGATACATTATGTACATTTTGTAACTGGGCTAGAACACGCCCATAATGGAATTTTCCAGACATGTGCTGCAAAGCAAAGAAATACAGGAAATAAGTTTTGATTCTGAGGCTGGGCACACACTATCTACTACTCAAGGTCGCCCTGCCTGTGCCTGCCACTAGACTAGTGGGAGAAGGCCTTATCTAGTGGGAAAGGTATGCGCTAATAAAGGCAGTGTATTCATTAGTGAAGCAAAACTTGGCCTTGGAGAAACACAACTCAGCAGAGGCCTTTTCTCAGAAATAGCAAAGGATCAGTTTCAATTGTGATTCAAAATGGCGCCCAAATAGAAAATTGTGCCACGAATGCTAACTTACATATGATAATACATGAACAAAATCATTTCTATTCTAACAGACCCTCCTTTTAGCATGAGCTAAAACATTTTCTTATTAATAGCAAAGAACAGACAAATCAAGAAAACAGAAAATCATGAGTACATTACTTATGAACACTCCATATTTTCAGCATCAGGAAGGGAGACTGTAAGGAGGGAAGAAGTCTCAAAAATACCCTCATCTATCTGCATCATGTCATCTATCTCTTTCTAGACCATAATCGCTGCATTGGTATCATGAATTGATATTTTTCTCTTAGGAGTGAGAAAGGTGATACAGTAAGAGCAACAGAAGGGGAAGCACTGAATAAGGGCACAACAAAGCACTAATACCACAATAAGGTAAATCACCTTTTCAAGAATCCAACCCCAACCACCAAAAAGAGACCAACTCCAGTTTCCGCTTTCCATCCCCTTGTCATTTTTTAGAATATCCATAATATGTTTGGTAATATTCTTTTCCATATTTGTTATCCTGACTATGCACTGGTCGCCAACTACTGCACACACACCACCATTCTTAGCCAAAATAAAGTCCACTGCATATTGAGTCTGTTCAGAATAAATCTGCATGCTTTCTAACTGAGTGGTGATATTGCGCAGAGCCGCCACAGTCGTGTTGGATAAAACTTGTAACTTACACCCAAAATATTCTCGAGCCTTTTCACCTCTTGCCATGGCTGTTCCACCTAATGTAAAGATAGAAGACATAATATATCCGAAGGTAATACCATTACTGTAATTATTTATCTCAATATCTGTGACTCCCTCACAAAACTCCTTCGTCAACGTTCTTTTCACCCATTTTACCTTAGGTCTTGCACTTTTACAGGGCACATCCAAGGGCAACACCATTCCAAGGGCCACATCATTTGTCCCATTATGAATATTAGACTATGTCCCGTTAGACAAGAAGAAAAACCCTGGGTGTGCATAAATGGGCCTATCATAATCCACTGCAGAATATCGAGTATTCATTCCGACAGTACACAGATCATCTGCCCTTACCACAGGGATTGTCTCTTTATACATCACCAATCCAGAACAATTGATGTACAATGACGTGTCCGTACTTTTGATAATAGTACAACAAGCAGGATAGTAACCGGCTTGTCGTGGGATCGTCAATTCTTTGTAATGCCAACCTACCAACGTTATGTTCTGTTCCTCCATATAGAAATTATCACAATAGGTGTTGTTATCACAGCCAGGATAACCCTCCCCCAGAGGTTTTCGATGGTACAACCATGGTCCTGAATAACCAGATCCAAACACTCCTTTTATCTCTATAAAGTCAGGGGGTTCAGTATATGTATAATTTACTAAAGATAATTGATATGCAGTCTATAAACTAGTGACAGAATCAGTGGGGTAACATGCTGTTCATTTCCGAAGAATCTCTTATGTGTCTTCAAGAATATATTACTCTAAACTACTCTCTTATTTCTTTTTGGGGAAAGACCTTTACCTCCACTGCGTGAAGGTACGCTATAAGAATTTTCCAAAACCCACAATACCCCACACAAGATTGTCATCAACAAAATTGCGGAAAACACATAAATCAATTTTCTTTTACGGGTGCACAACACATTATGTTGAGCAACAAGAACCATCAGCTGCTCTTCCTCAGCAATCAACCTACCAAAAGGATGCATAACGAATGATAGAATGGGGCGACAAAATGCAACGGAAATATATAAGTTCCCAGTGTCCTTCCGAGCCTCACTGGTACAGGCTCCTATTGTCCATAAATACGTTGGCACTCTTGAGCACCGGCGGTGGAGCTTGCTCTGTCCTAAGCTCGTATCCCACGTCGATCACGGTGGTATACCTTCACGGTATACTTCGATTTGCCCTATCTAATGTTCAAACAACTAACTAAAGTAAGCAGAAATTCTTCACCAAGCTCAATAGATCTCCGTTTATACTATAACTCAGTACAACCTATCTTACTCAGTCCATCCCTAATCTCTTTTCTCATTGGATGCACTTTCCTTCAGCCAAGGGCGCAAATTGTACCTGGTAGCTCCAGGCACAGAATAATCAACAAATAAGGGCTCCTGGATAGCCCGTATTTCCGGAGGAACAGCCGCATTCATCACATTTTCATTCTCCTTATCCGTTTGCATCCAAATCAGTTGAGCACCGATGAGCGGGACAAACCGAGGCACCGTCTCGCACTCAGAGTCCACCATGCCGTCTGATTCCCACTGGTTGTAAGGCAAAGGCAGAGGGACCCTGCGACAATGGGTTGCATGGATCCAGTTCTTACGGCCAGCGACTTTCACTGCGGTGCGCGTTACTAAAAGGACTTGCTCTGGCCCCTTCCACCGCGGCTCCAAACTCTTCTTCCCTGAAAATTCTTAATCAATATGAAGTCTCAAGGCTGAATATCATGGTCGGGTCCCTCTGGCATGGAAGGCAGGGAATCCCGGACCTGTTGGTAAATAGAACGTAAACTTTCTGTTAACTGGCCAAGATAATCCAACAATACAGGGTACTAAATATCAGAGAACCGACGAGGTCGTGGGACTCCCCAGACATTTTCCGGGCATCCAAACACGACCTCATACGGCGACAATCCTGTTCTAGAATGAGCTGTAGTTCTTGTTGACAAAAGTGCTAACGGCAAAGCATCTGGCCACTGTAACCCTGTCATCTCCTGAATTGTTGCTAATTTCAGTTTGCGAGTACCATTGTACTTCTCAACCAAACCCACTGACTGTGGATGATTGGCAGAATGAAATTTTTACTTTATGTGCAGACCTTCACAAATAGCCGAAACGAGGAAAGAACTCCTTCAGGAGTACCTTTGCAGTCGTAATGGCCGTATTGTCTTTAGTGGGGTAAGCCTCAACCCATTTACTGAATGCACATACAACCACCAAAACATACTTCGGATTATTGCATCTCTCTAATTCGATATAATCCATTTGAAGGACCTCAAAAGGGAAAGTGGGTGGTGCAAAGTTTCCAGGGATTGTAGGGGTACCTTTCCCAGGATTATGCATCATGCATACCATGCAGTATTTCACTAAATGTGGCGCTGTGTTAGAGATATTACATTGTTGCCATACAGGATCTAACAATTTACAAATGCCTTTAGCGCTAATAAGAGCTGGACCGTGAGCCATGGTGACTACAGGAAGAACATATGCATCTGGCAACATCCATCTCTGTTTCCCTGATTTATCAATCCAACATCCTTCATCATTCAAATGTGCTGTACTTTCCTGCCACACCGCTAATTTCTCTGTCGTAGCTTCACTCTGTATTTCTTTTACACTTTCAAGAGCATCTTCAAACATGAAGACCTCAGGAACCCATCTAGCTGGACCTGCTACAAACATTCTTTTCATCCTTGTCTGGGACACTTCCTTAGCTGTCTGATCTGCAAAAGCATTTCCTCTATCCACATCGTCAGTAATCTTCCAGTGGGTGCTACACTTCACAATTGCCAATTGCTTGGGGAGTGTCAAAGCAGACAAAACCCTCAATATTAGGAGTAGGCATAATTTGCAGAGTACTCCCAATTAATAAAACAGAAGCCTCATATACTTTTGGCAAAATAACAAGTATCTCTGTCTTTACATGCTAAAATGCATATAGTCATTTCACAAAAGTGAAAATGAAAATTTAGCAAGCAGTGAGAGAGGTGATGATTTTGGGATCCTCCTAACCTAGGGAGAGAACCAAGCAGATGCCTTGAAAACAAAGAGCACATCTTGCTGAACGATTCGGTGGTGGTCCCATCCTCTTAGGACCACCCCAAGCACAGTTATGGGCAAAAATACAATCCAACCAAAGGCCCTGCAAAGCATTATGGGACGAGATTAGCAGTGGGCAGTGAATATTATAGTATCAATATCAAAATAATTCTACAAAGAGCTGCAGTTCAACTAGTCGTTACTAGGTGTCCCTCACGAGTCAAATGCAAAAGCATTGAAATTATTATATCAAGCTGCAGTTCCACTAGTCGTTACTAGGTGTCCTCATGAGTCAAATGCAAAAGCATTTGACTTAAGGGACACCTAGCAACGACTAGTTGAACTGCAGCTTGATGTAATAATTTCAATGCTTTTGCATTTGACTCGTGAGGGACACCTAGTAACGACTAGTTGAACTGCAGCTCTTTGTAGAATTATTTTGATATTGGATACTATAATATTCACTGCCCACTGCTAATCTCGTCCCATAATGCTTTGCAGGGCCTTTGATTGGGATTGTATTTTTGCCCATAACTGTGCTTGGGGTGGTCCTAAGAGGATGGGACCACCACTGAATCGTTCAGCACGATATGCTCTTTGTCTTCAAGGCATCTGCTTGGTCCTCCCCCTAGGTTAGGTGGGACCCCAAAATCATCACCTCTCTCATTGTCTGATATTTTTCATTTTCAAAGTTCACTTTTGTGAATTGGTTATATGCTTTTTACCATGTAAAGTTGCTTTATCAAAGCATTGGTGGGTGCATGTTTAGTAGCTGACTCTGCTTTCACGGAATGTGTAATTAACAAACCTTTGCAAATTCTGCTAGCGGAACGGAGTTCATTGCCTAGGTCTACTCAATATAAAGTGTCCATGTTGAATTTTTGTGCCATGGTAAGTAAGGGACCCTCTCTCAGCCTAGAGTCGCCCAAAATTATGCGCGACCCCAAAGGCATACTGACTGTCAGTATAGATATTGACAACCCTTCCCTCACTCAATTCACAAGCTCGGATAGGGGCAGCTAGCTCGGCAGCTTGAGCTGACTGATAAGGGACCTGTGATTTCTATACTACAGTGAGCAGTGTGGTAATAGCGTAGGCTGCAGTCGTAGTGCCATCTGGTAACTTAAAACAAGAGCCATCGACATAGAGTTCCCATTGTGGGTCAGATAAGGGAGCATCAGTCAGGTCTACCCGTCCTTTCGTCTCTTCTTCCGTCCGGAAGATACAGTCATGTTTGTTGACTTCATCACTGTCGGAAGGGAGGGGTAGCAATGTGGCTGGATTCAGAGTGGCACATCTTTTGATCGTGATGTGTTTAGCAAACAATGTCAATACATAGCCGGTAAGACATGCACTGAAGAGGTGCTGTGTCTTTGTCTTATTCAAAAGCGTGTCCACAGCATGGGGTACCATAACTGTGAGATCAGTATCAAGTACGAGTCCAGCCGATTGTCTGATTGAAGTGGCCACAGTCGCGATCGCTCTTAGACAACTTGGGAGGGCTCTCGCGACAGGATTGAGCACAGCAGAGAAATAAGCACACAGCCTTTGATTATCCCCAAATTTTTGTGTTAGGACTGAAAGCGCACAGCCAGCCATCTCATGTACGTATAACACAAATGGCTTGCTGTAATTAGGTGTACCAAGCATGGGAGCCGAACAAAGCGCAGCTTTCAATTGCTCAAAAGACTGCTGACATTCGGTGTCCAAGGCAAAAGCTCACGCACTTCTTTATTTGTTAGTGCAAGCAAAGGTTTAATTAGTAGGGAGTAGCTAGGTATCCACTGGCGACAGTAGGAAGTGATACCTATAAAAGCGCGCACATCTTTCTGAGTCTGTGGAATGGGCATTTTAACAATCGTACTGATACGCTCAGGGGTCAACCGCCTACCCTCTTTCGACAGTAGGTGACCTAAATAGGTGACCTCCTGTCGACAATACTGAAATTTAGAAAAGGAAACCTTATGTCCATGATGAGCTAAATGCAGCAATAACTTAACTGTACTATCTTTACAACCTTGTTCAGTATCAGAAGCAATGAGGAGGTCATCGACATACTGCACCAATACATTACCTGCAGGAAGCGACAAGGAATCCAACTGACCTTTCAATGCCTGGCTTCAAGGCATCTGCTTGGTCCTCCCCCCTAGGTTAGGTGGGAGCCCAAAATCATCACCTCTCTCATTGCCTGATATTTTTCATTTTCAAAGTTCACTTTTGTGAATTGGTTATACGCTCGGACTCTCTGTATAGCCCTGAGGAGCATGACAGAACCTGAAGCTCCTACCAGCTAGAGTGAACCCAAACAGATATCTGCTATCTGGATGGATAGGAATACTGAAGAACGCGTTTTTCAAATCAATGCCAGAAAAGAATTTGGCAGTGGAAGGAATCACTGTCAAAAGTGTGGTAATATCTGAAACCACTGGAAACTGGGGAACCACTATTTTATTAGTCAATCACAAAACGGTAAACATCCCCATGATCATCAGAGGAACCTGAGGGTGTTCGTTTAAGAATCGGAAGAATGGGACTATTACAAATATTGGCAGATGTCTCTTCAACTACTCCTTTGCATATCAAATCCTGAATAATTTGTAGAAGGGCCCGTTCTCCCACCTGGGGTATTTTATGCTGAGGAATAGGAGGCAAAACAGCATTATCTTTAACCTGAATCGAAACCGGTGGTATATGCAGCAACCCCACATCTGTATCACCCATCTCCCACAGAGTGGATGGTATATCAGCAAATTCAACGGGCAGAGGATGAGACAGACACTGTTTAGTACTCACATTTGGGCCCATCATCATATAAACACCTTCCGGAGAACAATAAATAGTTGCCTGTAATTTTTTCAACAAATCTAAACCCATCAAATTCTCACCACAATTGGATGTCAACAAAAATGGAGAATCCACGGTAAAAGGACCAATAGTCAATTCAAGGGGTCATGAAATGGGGTTTACCACCGGTACACCTGAAAAACCTACCAAAACATTATTATGGCCAGACAGAGTCGCCCCAGGAACCAAAGAACGAGAAACAGAACTCTTCGTTGCACCTGTATCCACCAAAATTTCCTTAGTCGAACCATGCAAATCTGCGGTGACATAAGGACCACGTTGATCTACAGATATCGGAACTGATCCCTCACTCTGTCCCTGGCTGTCCTAGCTGTAAGACATCCATGTCACCTCATCCGTATCCTAATCATCATGATAATACTGTCCATCGCGAGGGTCATCAAAGTAATTGTTATCAGAACGACCATGTGAAATTGCAGCACCTTGAGCTCTATCATTCCCACGACTCATCCACAAGGACCTCGTACTCTAGGGACCACCACCTTTTGCAAAAGAACTGGACACTCGCTACGCCAATGGCCCTCCTCCTTACAATATGCACATTGATTCGGCCCCAAAGGTGTCATGGTCGACTGTCTGTTAGTGCGAGGAAGCTGCCTGGCAGGACCCCCCGTCCTCTACCATTACCTCTAAACGCTTGCTGCAACAGTACCTTCGTCTTTAAATCCTTATTCTTTTTATCTATCTTTTCTTTCTCCTCCTGATCACGATGCTCATAGTATTGAGCCATATTCAGAATAACAGAGGGGGAAGAGGTGGTCCAGGTACTCTCAGATGCCTTCAAATGAGTCGCAATTTCAGAAAGTAAGTAAGAAACAAATCTATCAACAAACAACCGAACAGCTCCCTCAATAGATATATCCTGCCCACTATAATCCAAAAACGTATCTTCAAATCGAGTGAAAAAATCATCTTCTTTCATCCTTCTTCTGTCAACAAGCCGTCAACTTGTCCCAATTTATCACCAGGCTTTCGTTCCTGATCCCATCCTTTAATCACATCCCATGTACCACCCAGCTCCGCAACATGGTCTTGAGTATGAACCTGTCTCCAAATATCAACCAGAACAAGAAGACCAAAGAACAGTTAAATGTCAGCAAGAGTCATTACAGTAGAAGAGGCAGCCTCAGTCAGTTCTTTATAATAAGCAGTAGGATTTTTCCTAGGGTCAGGCAAATGAGCTTTAAGGGATAAAACCTCACTCCTCTTCCACGGAGTATACACCCATTGTTCCTGAAAACGGGCCGCTACATCTGGTCTGGTAACATTTCCGCGCTGGTCCGTTAACTCTGCTATTTCTGGGTGATATATAGGGTGAACCTTCCGCATCGGAAACTGAGATACCGGGGTGGGACTCTTCTCATGCAACCTACCCCTATAGGCAATTAATGTCGTGATACTCCCAAAACCTTGGTCCGGCTCCACACCACTAGCATCGACGTGATCTTTAATATCAAATAGAATTTGTGGTGCATCATCCCCAAAATGTTGCTGCCAGAGATTAAGTAACATTGCAGACATATGCTTAAGGGCGTGCTGCTGTACAAAGGGCTCATAATCTTTCATCACACTCTAAACATCCTCCACACTGTAAATGGAATTACGACCCCATTGCGCAGCCTGATTGGCTACTACCTTCTTCTCCTCATCCCCCACCTCAGATCGAACAAATGGACCCAAGCGCTCCTTAAATTTCGTCAAATCTCTATCCTCAAATCCACGAACTGGCGGTTCACTATTTAAAGATTTCGGGGGATGGAAAACCAGGGAAGGAGAAGTGACAGAAGTAACAGGTACAATCATTGCTGGCGCTTGTACTGGAGGGGAGAGAGCAGAAGAGGATACAGGAGTCGAAACAGCAGGTGTGCTAATAATCACAGTTGCCAAAGAAGGCGAGGACAAAGAAGAAGCAGGAGGTGCTGTGGCCAAAGCCGCCGAAGCAACAACTGTAGATACAGGAGCAGTTGGAACAGATGTGGCAGGTTGTGGTGACTGTGAGGGAACAGCGGGATATATCCTCTGTGGGGCATATGGAGGTGGGGGTCAAGTATCTAGCAATTCTTCAGCAAAAGTATCATTTTCGTCTTGGGCCAAATAAGATCTGTCAATTTGCAACCGAAACCTCCTATCTGCACATTCAACCCCTGTCTCCTGTTTTTCTTTATGATATGCTACAGATTTCTGAGTCAATGTCTGCATCCTCCCTTTCCGTGCATCTTTTTCCATCTTCAACCGCCTCTGTCTAGCTACTTTCTGCCATGTTCTGAGGAAATCAAACATAGACTGTCTACTTCGTCTCTTAAATAATGGTTCCTGTAAGAACCCAATCTTTTGTTCATCAAATGTGCCTTTCAGCGGCCACTGTAACTCGGCATTGTCCCTCGTATAATTGTGCCATAATGTACTAAATATAATAGGGCCAAGGCCATGCTTCACATACATATCAAAATTCGGAGTGCCTTCTGGAGGCGCCGGCTGTGCTTCTTCTAATCAAGCATCTGTAGAACAACAGCGACAACACAACGAGAAAATCTTACTGATGACAGGCATTTTCAAAAAGAAAACAAATTCACTATTTATGCCTGACAAAGCAATTGCAATTGCTTTTCACCCAAAAACGGTCTTCAGACCGTACCAAATTCAAACCACAATCGTACCATATCCACCAAGAACCAAAACAAACTCACCTGATATGAGTAGATCAAACAAACCAATTCTCCACTGCCGACAATGAGACCAAACGGTAAGATCCAAGGGTTTCGCCGTTCAGGACTCCAGTCGGGATGACCACAAGGCGAGGCCTTGTCCGGTGGGACAGAAGGGGCAGCTGCGAGTATCAGGAACTCTTCGTGCAGGGATCCCTGGTCCGTCAGTCTGACCCGACGATAGCCTCAACCTCCCCCCCGTCCGTGGGAAGGGGATGGGTCACTCACCCAAAGGAGTCCCTGTTCAGGCGCCAACTGAAGGAAGTGGCCCGATTAGGGTCACCCGGGTCACTAATGACCACCTCTCAGCCTTCCATACCAAATGAAGAGTCGGTCAGACAGTAGAGAATACAAACCAATATTTGTTTAATCAGGTACACTCAGAGTGGAGTCCAGTCTGCCCAGTCGCTAAGATTGCTGCAGAGGTACTGAAATCGACAAGCATAAAGATACATTATGTACATTTCGTAACTGGGCTAGACCACACGCCCATAATGAAATTTTCCAGGCAGGTGCTGCAAAGCAAAGAAATACAGGAAATAAGTTTCGATTCTGAGGCTGGGCACACACTATCTACTACTCAAGGTCGCCTGCCCGTGCCTGCCACTAGACTAGTGGGAGAAGGCCTAATCTTGTGGGAAAGGTATGCGCTAATAAAGACAGTGGGGCAGATTTACAAGTCCCTTGCGCCACTTTTGCGTCACTTTCAACATGGGAAAAGTGACGCAAAAGTGGCGCAAGGGGCTTGTAAATCTGCCCCAGTGTATTCATTAGTGGAGCAAAACTCGGCCTTGGAGAAACGCAACTCAGAAGAGGCCTTTTCTCAGAAATAGCAAAGGATCAGTGATTCAAAATGGCGCCCAAATAGAAAAGGGTGCCGCAAATGCTATCTTACATATGATGATACATGAACAAAATCATTTATATTCTCACAACATGCAACCTCATAGATGGAGGTACATTTCAACCATTTTGTTTTTGGAGGACATGCTCTTTCTTTATTTTTTCCTTCACTGAAGTGTGCTCCTACTTGCCTCAGTGGACTGAATTCATACTCCGCTCCTGACTCCTTGCATGTGTACTGTATTGGCGATGAATTTAACTCTAATTTGTAGTGTCTTTGACTTCAATATATGAGCAGACTGAAGGATTCTAAAACAACACCTCAAAACTCCTCCAGGCAATTTTTCCCATCCGGTCTCCGATATGACAATAGGATTTTGTCATATCTTGCAATGGAGTAATCTTCAACTAATAAAAGCTCTGCTTCTTCTTCTTCCTCTGTGCATTTAAATGCTGACAATGTGTCAATTAAAAGACTAAAGAAGGATCCTCCATTACCCACAAAATCTCCTTCTAATGTCTCATTAGAATTATTACTAGAGGAAATAAGAGCCCTCCGTCCTTTAATGGAGGACACTAATGTCAAATTGCAGAACCTCAGTGACAGATGGTCTAATATAGAAGAGCATGTCACTAATGCAGAGCAGCAAATGTCCAAGCTTCACAAGTGTTCTTTTAAAGTGAATTTTCTTCAGGAGCAAGTAGTCACTCTGCATAAACAGGTTGAGGACTTTGAAAATCACAACATAAGGAACAACCTTTGCACTTATGGTCTTCCTGAAGGCATAGGAGGGTTGAATCCCCTTTCATTCTTCAAACATTTTTTGCCTCAGGTATTGAAGCTACCTGAAGGTTTGACACTTAACATTCAGCAAGCACACAGACTAGGCCATTCTTCTAAGGCTCCAACCACTTCTAAAAAACCTAGAGGAGTCAGTCTGTATATTCTGGAGTACACCGAGCTAATGCAGGTCATCTCAGCTGCCAGGCAACTTAAATGCATCTCCTGGTCGGATCACAATATTTTTTTCTCCCAGGAATATTCTAAAAGGACTGCAGACAGGTAGAGATACTTCTTAAGCACTGGCTCTCTTGGAGCATGCTTTGGGCTTTTCCTCCCTTGTTTCTTTAAAGTCGTATAATAACAAGGCAACATCCTATGAGGATGCAGCTCGACTTCGAGCTTTTCTTGCAACATGTAGAACAGAGAGTATGGATTTCACCACGTCACCTCATTCAACTGAATGGCTCATGGTTTTATTTTTTCTTTATATTACACAGAATCAATATGACGTTATTAATGTTTTCTTCTTTGAATTTCTAATGTAGTAATGCTGAATGAGGTTACATACTGTTCAACTTAACTTACATTAATGTTTTTTCTTATTGCAGGAGTGTTTATTTGTAATTTCATGTTTTAGTCTGCCGTTTAATGTGAATACTGCCCTTTGTGTAATCCCTTCCTCTTCGAGGTCTGGGCGTTCCATCTTTTCACATGGTCTCCCCCCCCCCACCCCCCCTGTCTTTCATCAAAAAAATTCTTAAGAATGTTTTCCTTTTTTGTTACCCTGTCTGTTCTACTTTTTTTCATTCAACCATTCATACATTACCTCTGTCCTTTTACCTTATTTCTTTAACTATATCTATTTTCTCCCTATCTCTTCCTCCCACTGTGCTGAACTTATCGCTGTATCAACCTTTTCTTGTCCTGATATTGTCCTTACAACTTAGCAGATTCATTATTATTATTATTCATACTTTTTCAGGTACATCCCTGATTGTATTTTTCACTTTGCTTGTTTTAAATAGTTTTAACAACGGGATCATGGAATGTCAGGGTTTTTAATTCCCCTATCAAAAGACAGAGAAACTTTACACATCTGTCAAATCTTAATACCCACATTGCCTTTTTTACAAGAATCTCATCTCATGGAGAATGAATCTATGAAACTCTGCAAAGGATGGGTAGGTGAAGTGTTTTTCTCACCTGGTAATGGTAAAAAGAATGGAGTTAAGATCCTTTGCCATAAATCTTTAAAAGTTCAACAGATATCACTAGAAACAGATGCTGATGGGAGATGGTTATCACTTAAATTGTGTATTAATAAGGATCCGATTGTTCTTTTCAATGTTTATGGTCCCAATGCCCCTGATTGTCAGCTTTGAACTAATATTTCCCACAAACTCTTACAACATCCTGATGATAACCTAGTTTTAGCGTGGTGATTGTAATCAGTTTGTTGATCCTTTTCTAAATCAACGCTCATCCTCTTACTACATCCCAAACAAATCACCAAAAACATTTGTGCATGCTATTCATCAACAACACTTAACAGATGCTTGGTGATTGTGTAACCCCACCCTCAGGGAATATACATATTTCTTACTGGTACACCACACACGATCTCGTACTGACCATATTCTTATCTCACATCATCTCACTCAATCTTCACACGCAGAAGATATTGGCACCATCCTAATATCTGATAACACTCCGGTCCTAGTTCAGCTAGATCTTCTACCTAAAAACATTTCTTCTAAATGGTGGAGATTTACCAACTAACAATTCAATACTACTTTTACCTCTTCTTGTACTTATTTCTTTCATGAATCATTTAATTTTAATCTCACAGATAATACCCCCTTCCACATTATATGGGATGCTTTCAAGACTTTGCTCAGGACTTTGCCATTATTTCATGTCCAAATTAAGGAAACACTTACAGACCTATTCTAAAAAATATTTGAGGAGATCAAGTGCCTCATATTATACCTCACGTACACAACATTAACTGCAACAACGTATCAACGCCAAGTTACAATTCAATAAAGTATACACCAAGTCAGCTTCATCTTACCTCCAGGGCCAAATATTATGGAGGTCAAAATAAATCTGGGAAATTATTAGCAAATTACCTCAAAATAAAACAAAACAACTTACTTATTGAATCAATCACTGATAATGATGACATAACCCACTATAAAGACTTGGACATCCTAAATCAATTCAAGAACTTTTACAACAGTGTCTATACACTAGAGTATTCACCATCAGAGCCTGATATCATAAATTACTTGTCCTCTACCCAAAAACGAGACTCACATAGATTTCTCATCCTTAGAAATAAACGTCTCACACACAGAGCTACATTTGGCAATGCTTTATTTGAAAAAGTATAAAGCCCCAGGCCCAGATGGTTTTACTGCAGATTTCTATATAACCTTTTCCCAGCTTATGCTTCCCAAATTGTGCACTCTTATCCACTCCTTCATTGATTCTTCCACCTCAGCTGGCTCTGTCCTCAAAGCACTAATCTGCCTTAGCCCAAAAGATGGGAAAGATCCACATTGTTGCACAAATTACAGATCTATTTCTTTGGTTAACTTAGACTATAAGATCTTTTCTAAAGCGCTAGCCTCCAGACTGGAATAATTTCATCCAGACCTTCTAGGAAAGGAGCAATCTGGCTTTGTAACTGACAGGTTTCTTTCAGACAATACTCAATTACTCTTCAATATTATTTCTAAGTCTGCTGGTTTCACTGAACCCTATTGCAGCCTTTGCCCTTGATGTCAAGAAGGTTTTTGATATGGTAAATTGGTCATTCCTATTTCATACCCTCAAATGGTTTGGTTTTGGTCCTAAAATTATCAATTTAATTTCTCTCTTATACTCTTCCTCCCAAGCTGCCATCTGTGCTAATGTGTTGACCTCCTCATAATTTACTCTTGGTAGGGGAGTACTTCATGGTGTCCCCTTTCTCCATTTCTCTTCAGCCTTGCTCTTGAAACATTCCTGTCTAGGATCAGACAAAATACACATATAGATAACTTCTTACATACTACACAACATGTTAAAGTAGCTTCATATTTGCATGATATATTCTTAGTTATATCAAAACCTCATGCTTCAATTTCTGCTTTTTCATCAAAAGTTAATTCTTATGCTTTGGTTTCTGATTATACATTGAGCCATGGTAAATGTGGAATCTTACCCTTGAATAAGTTTACTTTTAAACAGGATTTTTCCTCTTCTAATTTCAAGTGGCAGCCCAAGCAACTTAAATATCTGAGACTTTATTACCCCTCAATACCTCTATTTCCATAATTACTTCATTAACCAATAGATGTAATTCTTTACACTTGTCCTGGCGGGGCCGTCTGGACACCATAAAAATGATGTTGGTTCCTATTATTCTTTTCACAATCTCTAACATTCCTTTAAATGCAACCCTTAAATCTTACAAGGAAATGTAATCAATATTATCTTCCTTTCTCTGGAATAATAAAAGACCCCACATGTCTTTGCTCAAATTAAAGTGCTCCAAGGCTGAAGGTGGAGTACATTTTCCTGACTTTGCCAATTACCACAAAGAATGTCTATTAAATCAATCTGTGCATTGGATTACACCTTCACCATCATACACTCCACTTTGGGTAGATCTAGAGACTGCACTGTTATCACCCTTTTCATTTTGTGAATTCTTAACTTTTATGTGAAAGCCTCAAAAACTATTCACCCCAATTATTAGAACCACATGGAAATTACTGTTTTCTGTTAATTCATACTCTCCCATATGTTTACCAACCTTTTTAGACTCTACCACTTGACTTAACCACTATATACAAATAATAAATATGCCTATTTACTGGTCAGCAGGGAGAACTAAAGGACTAATTTAGGTAAATGAATTGTGTAATAAAGACTCTTTTATATCCTTTTCACAGGCCCTGATACTCTTTGGATTACGGTCCACTTTCCACAACAGATTTATGATTCTACAGAACATCTTTACTCAAGCATACTCCCACTTTCAAAATCTATTTACACCTAGTTCAGTATCACACATTAGTCTTACTACCCTCTCACTCAAATCCGAAAGCCTCTTGCATTTCCTCAGTCTTGCAATGTACCTCTAATGACAGACCTAAATCCAGTATCGAACTCGCATAGGAAAATGATCTCTCTGTTGCCTTATCTACTGCTTCCTGGAAACAGATTTGGATCAAAATTAGGAAATCATCCCAGACAGCAAATACAACCCAAACACTTTTCTTCATATGCAACAGACTATTTCTAAAACCCACATTCCTACATAAAATTAACTCAGACATTCCGGATACTTGTTGCACATGCTCTGCACAGCAGGCTGACTTGAAATATTTGATATTTACCTGTCCTTTTGTTTTCCCTTTCTGGATACAAGTCTGGCATCAAATTAACTCTATATTTTGCTCCAACCTATCTTATTCTATTTCCAATGTGTTTCTAGGGAGCTGATCTGATGCATGGGCAAATGTCTCATTTAATGTGAAAATACTGCACCTCTTGTTAGCAATTGCGTTCCAGCAGATAACTCGAAAGTGGAAAGATTTTACTCAGTTGTCAGCTGAAGCATGGTGGTACGCAGTTTGTTACAATCATTGATTAGATACTGCTTATATGCATCCTATGTCCCTTGTTTTAAAACGGCAACAACTCTGGTCCCCAATTACACAGTTCTTGATAAATCTGCCAAACTCTCAGTTACCACTCCACCTAATCCTCAAGAAGTGCTTCAACCCCCTGACTTATATTGGTTTTTCTATATATTATATACAATTTGATATAAATTTTACTGTTTGTCCTTTGTTTGCAATCAGACATCTGTTTGCTTTTATTAATCATGTATATGCTTTCCCTTCCCACATTACTTAATTGCTTTTTGTTATTCAAATGTTTTGCTTTTTGAGTTTCTTACAATAAACTTATTCTTTAAAACTTTAAAACAAAAGTGTGTTTCTGAACTTCTTAGCCACAACACTCATCCATTTCCTTTTGTTGGAAGGTGGTTTATTAGTAGGTGCAGGTAGATACTTACAGCTAGTAACAACACAATCACAAATAAGGTCCAGTCAAGTCTCAATAAATTAATCCTTGCTCAACCCTTGGTAGATTGGCAGACGAGCAGTCAGGCTTAACTTAGGAGACAGATGTGTAAAGCAGTTAATATCACCGAAACAGTAAGTAAGTAATAGACACAACACAATAAAAATCCAACACCAATTTGTAAAAATAGAGAATATTTTTATCTTCCAAATGACACCAAATCAACAAACATCCAATGTAGAGAAACGGAGATATGAATTTTGAAACTTTAAATAAAAGGATGTGCTTTCTAGCGTCAAAACGTTTAAAGCACAAACCGTTGCGATCTGCTCGTGCTGTACCGGGACATGGAGTGCAGGTCGGATGCGATGAGTGGTTTGGCTCTATTAAGTTTTTGCCTTCTGACTTAGCCACTTTTTTGGAGCTTTTTCTCTCAAAGTCAAGCAGTCAGATCCTCGGATCCGGTTTTTGAGTTGAAGATGGCAGCCTGCTGCAGCGGAATGCCTCAGTGAGTCCTGGAGGTCTTAGTCTTCGCCATTGACAGGAGATCCAGAACTTTCAGCAGGGCAAACTTGTGTGGTTAGGCCAAGTCAAGGTTCAAACTCGCCGGCTGAATTCTCATCATCGCTGCCAGTTTTCCTCTTAAGCCTTTTCATAAAACTTAGTCAATAGTTCCCAAACTTTCAGGAGCTCTTCTCTGAAAGTTCCCTGATGCTTGAAAGGTTCCAACAGCACTAGCCAAGGGTTCAGGGGCTCTGTGTTGCCTCGTGCGGTCTGGGTCTCCAACTCCCACAATGCACCTGGTCAGTCCTGTAAAATCTGGGAGAACCTGGTCAGCTGGAGTTTTCTTGTAGTGGATGCTGAAGGTGGCTTCTTCCAGCACTTTTCTACCTGTTGCTGTTCAGGGAGTCCACTTCTTATCCTAAAAGACAGGCAAAGTCCTTCTTGTGTGAAGCCTATATAGTACAGAAGATGCAGTCCTTCTGAGCAGTTCTCTGTTGTGTAGTCCACGGGTCCAGCAGGGCAGTCTGTCTTCTCAAGATGTTTCAGTCAGGTATCTGAGATGCTCCTGCAGTTCTCTCACATTTATTCCCCATTTTGGGCTGGAAAGTGGGAGGATACCCCAACCAATAGGGTTCAAGTTGCCACCCTCTGTGATGACAACTTCCTGGGAAGTCTGGCATATTTTTGTCCCAGAATCCACACCTCAGCAAAAATCTAAATGAAGAAAATCTCAGGTCTGGCTAACCCAACCCACAGGTGTAGCTAACATTTCCCTACACTCCCCTTCCAATTCTTCTCCAAATCTAATTAGAGGGGCTACCGTCTAGCTGGGGATCAAGGAAGTGCGGGCTAACCTAGGTCCTGTGACATCTGTGCTTCTCCCTTTGAAGACCAGTTTATCTCCACAGACCCCTTTCTGTCCCAGGCTTATCCAGAAACCAAATCTCCTCCCAACAAATCTCTGTATTGTTTCATCCCCAGGTCTCTTCACACCTAATCAGGGAGCAGCTTGGCTTTTATAAGCATTCGGCTGCATGCAACAGTAGCCATGTTCACCATGGAGAAATCCCATACAGCTGCAAACATCTTGGAAGACTTTAACAGTAAGATGTTTGAATTGCTGCAACCCAGAGGTCTCTCAATTGGATATGTTGCCACGGACAATGGTGATATATAGTTAAGGCCATGGCAGATGGTGGCTATTTCAGGGTCCTCTGTTTGGTGCATTGCATCAATTTCATTGTGCAGGACTTTCTCAAAGAGGAAGACCCAGTCAGCAACTTACTGACCACCCGCAGAAGAATCTGCACTCATTTCAGCCATTCTTTTAAAGCTCAGAAGCAGTTGAGGATCATTCAGCATGCTACTAGAGTACAAGTTAAAGCCCTCATACAGGAGGTTCCAACATGTTGGAACTTAACCTATTACATGTTGCAAAATCTGTTTGAGTAGTACAAACTGATCATTAAGTATGTCATGCAAAGAGGATTCTGTGCAACAGGGAAAGCATGACCATTGGGATGGGCAAATGGGGCCTAGTCAAATGCCTGACAGAGATGCTATTTCCTTTTGAGGTTTTCACACGGGAAGTCAGCAAGGAGGACAGTACGATGGGCCAAGCTAACCCATTGTTGCATCTGCTATAGGACCAGTTAAAAAAGGTTTCTGAAAAGTTTGCTGGTGTGAATGAAAACAAAGATGTGCATTACTTGGTTCAGAGCTTAATCCTTCGCTTGGCCAGTACTCAAGTACTGCAAAGAGACTTTGTGTCATCCAAAGAGTGCATCTGTGCCACAATACTTGATACACAGTAAGAAAAAAATACTGGCCACTTTAATTCCTTTTTCAGCAGGGGATGTTTCACATTACAAGACATGGATTGTTGAGCGAGCCTGTGACCTGGAAGAAGAATGGCTGGACATTAGAGTCCCACTCCTGGGCCGAAGTTCTGGGGTGCTGCCTTCAACTTCCAGAGAGGGCGGTCCTGTTGTCTCACAGCAGCCAACACAAGCAGCAAGAACATCGGTGGCAACAACAGGAACAGAAGAATCGTTCTCAACCTCTGCATTGGCTTGGTTTCAAGTGGCAGGTCTCAAGTCCAATACAGAGGCGAAGGTAAAGGAGGTTGAGAAAGTGACAGCACCAATGGCCATTCAGAGAAGGTTCCAGAACTATCTTGATGACCCAAGAGAGGTCTATGTGGATCAAAACCCATTGGTGGATTGGTATGGGAAGATAAACCAAAGGACAGAGCTCAGCAGGCTTGTAAAAAAGTAGCTGGCTTGTCCCGTACTCAGTGCGTCTGCTGAGCATGTGTTCAGTGCAGCTGGTGCAGTTGTCACAGTGAGAAGGATCAGTCTCTCACCTCAAAATGTGGAGAGATTGACCATGACCAAAATTAACCAACACTTCATTCCACACAATTACAATGTTCCTGAAATACAACGGGAGGAGTAGAAGGGTGATTGGTCAGAGTCAAGTGTGTTAGCTGACCAACTTCTGGGAGCACCACCTGGGTTTGAGGATGAACCTTTCTTCTTTGACTGAGTAGGCCACTATGGAATTTTATAATTATTTATTGTCCACCTGCTTTGCCAAAAAAGCAAAGAAAAAGAAGGATACAGTTAGTGGAACATTATGTTTGTTTCTGACTTATGTAGCCCCACAATGTTTAGGCACATGTATGGCCGGATTGGAGTTGGACCAGTGTGCAGTGAAGAAGCCTCCCCATTCCCTTAAAGGACATTGAATGCCTGCCTGCCTTCTTCCCATGCCTATTCTTTTATTTTCATCCCCTAGTAGGGCTGCCCCAGTAAAGATCATTTGATTTACAAGACTGCCAAATTCTAATGTGTTGCTTGCATCAAAGAGGGGATAAAATAGTGTACCTACCTACCACTGTGCTTGGATTGGAACAGGTAACTAACTATTGCACCAACGGGTGTTATATTATTTATTGATTGTGAGTGATGATTGATGATCCAAGTTATGTGGTAGCAGACAGTGAGGGAGAATGTTTAATGAATTTGTAAACTTGATTTAGATGATTTGCAATGTTTGGGGTCTGATGGGTGATCGTTTTTCCTGAAGGTAATTGGCCCTTTCACACTTAGTGAGATTTACTTGCAGGGTTTGCTCTTTTTTTCTGGTTCTTCTGAGACCAGATATGACTTTAGTTAACATTTCCAGTGCCACGGACCGATCTAATCGGCCCTATGTAGAAACTGAAAGTGCTTGGGCCAATCTGATCGGCCCTGAGGACTGCCCTCTAGTGGCAATTGTTTTTCTTAACCCCCCTTTTCCACTTAGAGTTTCCCCTGTCCTGCATAACAATTCATCTCTCTTTCTGCAATAATCAGGGGTTATTATTGCTTACAGGATTGCAACCTGATGACAAGAAATGTGTCGCTACTTTGAGCTCAGCTCTGCTGATGCATTTTTGTTGTGCTCTCTGTTAGCGCATGTGATGAACTGGAAGTTTCGTATTGCAATTTACTAATCTGTAGGGTTGCATCATAATCACGTGTATAGTGCACCCACATATAATCCTGTCTTGTGTAAATGCGAGTGTTAGAATTGTGAACCACATTTATGTATCTACGTGACATATTTTAGTTCACTGACAAGTAATATGAGGAGTTAATGTAGGAAATAAATGTAACTAGCAGAAAGCGCTAACTTGAGGAAACCGTGCTGTGAAGTTTGACACTCCTCATGTACTAGATGTGTTTAATAATTATACTTTCCATAGTTAGGTAAAGGTGTTAGTCGAAACGTAAAATAGTTATGCACACTAGTAATGCTTTAGTGATACATTCTTATGTTAGCCAAAGCTGTAGGCCTGCAATGCAAACCCCTGACAAACTCTCGCTTTAGAATTAAATTAATGTTCTGAACTTCATGTGCACTGTGGAAGTTGTTTTTTCTCACGTTTTACATTGCAGGTGGAGAAGCATTCTCTTAGGCAAATTAATGTATTTGTTTTAGCAGCTAGTCAAGGAGAGAAGAAGTTACAATTACATGCTTGTAGGCGATAAGGGAAAAAGGTGGTTTCAAATGGGAGAAGGCACGGTAACCAAGGACGAATTGTTGCAAAGGATGTACACGGAGAACACCGTGGTAAAGTACGCTCATGACTGTACCCATTGGGGAGTATGTGCACAGAGTGCATCATGGGAATTCTACCTGTGGATAACTGGTTGTTGGAATTGTGTATAGGGGTCCACATCTTCCTTGCCATAGGAGAGGGAGGATCTCAGTACAAGCTCTTCCTCTTGTGATGGTGGCTTTATGTTTCTTGACCCATCTCAACGGTGGAGAGTCTTCTAAGAAAGACTCCACAACTGACACATTTCCTCCTGACTCGAAAAGATTACTCATTAACGTAGGGATGTCACCTTAGCGGTAGAGTAGGGATAGATTCAAATGCTCTTCATTCACCAACCCTCAATGCAGAGCAATTTGGACACTCACTTCTTGATTGTCTGTATCCTCCTTCTCGAGCTAATAGTCCTGCTCATGTTGCACTGTCTGAATTGGGTGCGTAGGTTTGGCTTTATGCTGTTTCCTTTGTATTTCTATATCTTCGTGTTGAGGTGAGTCTATGTTCAGTTACTTTTCGTTTTGTCGTGAACCTAACTAACCTTCCTCAATCGTCCTTTGGTTATTATGTATCAGGAAGTGGTATTTCTGAATTGACTGTGCATTAATGATTTTCCCCTTCACACTTTCATGCTGCTTAAAATACCCATCTGAGTGTGTTTCTAGAAAAATTCCAGAACAAATTGAAACGGACATTTCAGTTAGTAGCAGAGTAGGGTGGTTCGCACATGAATTTAGGGGAGAATCTAGAACAGTTTTAGCATAAGTCAAACCTAGAACCCAAAAAGCCCCGAATTAGAGCCCAAAGATTGAGAATAGAAAGTGACGGAATCCAGCAGTGACCGACGGAGTTTGATGGTGCGGCAAGATCAGCGGTGGAAGGAGGAGTGAATATTAACATGATGTGTGTGGAATATCAGGTTGTGGGAATGGTTTGATTGTGTGATGTCTTCCAGAGTTAGAGTGAGAGTCGAGTGAATGTGGTTTTTGGTCTGACATGGCCCAAGGATGGAGATTTGAGTTGCGGGTCCAGAAGTGGCCTAAGATCCTGGGATATTGAAGGGTGCAGAAGACACCGCAATTGTGATTGTCCAACCAGAGATTTGAGGATTTGTCGGCAGATGTCTTCGGCAGTTCCACCTGAGACAGGGAACTTTGTGTGAATGGGACATATGGGAATCGTCTAGTCTACCTTATGTACAGGGGTTAACTATACGGATTCGAGTGATCCATGCTCGTCAAGGGTTACAGTGTGCGAATGCTCTTGAGTGGTTGAGTTCTATCGATGTTTTAGAATGGCAGAAAATTATGGACTTAAGATGATTGTGTGAGTGAATGTGTACAGAGAAATTGTGAAGGAGGGTGAGCTGCTGAGAGGAGTGAGAGTGGCATCAGATTGTGCTGCGCTGTGGTAGGTCGGTTGGTGTATCACTGTACTGGGACTGGTTGGTGGTCATCTGGATTACTCTTTGTCTGATAAAGATCATTTTGCCGTATTACTTGAACAAATATTGCCATTTTGTTTGGGAAAGTTCTGAAAAGTGGGCGAAGAGGCTCCACCCGAGGATACTCCAACTCACTATATGGCAACAAAGGTTGGGCTCCATACTATAAACTGGCTCCAAAATTGGCCCAAAATCACTGAAAAGGTGGGTGAATTGTCATTTCCACGCTTAGCACATTCAGGCTAGAGGTATTGAACCAACTTAGGGGGACAATTTTTGCAATGCGACCTTTGCCCAGGCCCACACAGTTTGAAGCACTAGATGCGTGGATGCATGCAGCTCATGCTAGGCAGAGAGAGAAATATCAGGGGAGGATGAAGAAAACCATGAAGGTGTATCAGGATGCACAGTGATATGCTAAGCTTAAGAGGTGGAGTGCGGATACCATTGAGGGAGAAAGAAAATACCCAGTATTGGTGGGGGATGGAGAATTTCAGGACAAGGACAAGGGGAGAAGGGTGAATGGGATTGATAGTAGTGATACTTAAGACAGCTTGTTGGATGGGATGTTAGCTGAGGGTCCACCACCTTACAGTTTAAAAGCAGCAGAAGTGGGAAGAAGTGCTGATGGCACTGATAATGTGGGAGGTGGATCAGCCCCAGTGTATCCTAACCCAGGGGTTGTGGTAATGATATCAGCAGGAACAAGGGGGGCAAAAATGTCTGTCTTGGGAGGTATGGAACAGAATGGTGCCAACACTACTTCATGGTTGCCAGAAGCTCTTACAGTACCGGTTATCATTGGTCCTGTCGTTCCTGTTTATGACTCAGGCCCAACAGGAATCCTTAGCCCAAAACAATCCTTGCACGTTGAAGGGACTCTTTTAGGAAGAACAGGGAGTGTGAATGGGTGTTTCTGGCCTTTAGCGCCCATGGAATCCAGTACCCCTCTAGTGGCTACTGCTGACCCTTCCAAAGTACTGATTGGTTCCAGCACTTTAAGATCTATACCTATGGTAAGCGCCAGTTCCGATCTGCAAACATGGGAAACTCCTGTGAGAGGACCGAGTGGTAGTTCTCAAGAAGCAAGTACAAGTCCGAGAATGCCTGAGAACCTGCACGTCTTAGATGTCACGGACTTGGAGTCCTGGTTGAGGGACCGTAATAACAGCATAGAGAGCCAGAATATTAAGCCAAGTCAGGATACCATCAAAGCTGTAATGAAGGTGAAGCTAGTGGAGGTGGTGAGAATGAAATCGGAACTAGATCAGATCATCAGTGGAAGTCTAGCTATAGGCAGAATAGAGATTTATGAGCCAGACGAATTGTTGTTTATGGCTAAGGACATCACCCGGAGGGCAAGACAAGCACATGGGAAGTTGTTGGATCTGGCTCACAGGTATGGGGTAGATTTATCCCGAAAGGTGACATTGCAATGGAACCACAGATTTACTTACAGTGATCAAGAGATAGAGGAAAAGAGAGTGCCTGGATTGAAGATGCATATCGGGGAACTGGTAAAAAGAATAAGGGCTTGGAGTATGCTGGATAAGTGGGAAGAGAGGTGGTCGAGGAAGAAAAGAGCAAGAAAGGTGACAGGAGAGATGCCTCTTCCAGGAGGGGAAACACAGGGCATAGAGGCATACCCATTGCGGGAAGTGCCTAGTGGAGGGTATGGGCATGTTCCTTGGAGTCGGGGTGATCTTGCTGCGTTCACGAATAATTTTCCAAGATTAAGAGAGAAATCTGCTAGGTGGTATAAGCAAGTTGATCGCTTTTTAAGATCTTGAAAGTGTCGATTTAAACACCTTGTTCGAAATTGTAGTGCCTAATGATCTATGGTCTACTTGTAAGATAGCTGTCGAGTGGCGTAGTGCTGAGCCAGAAAGGGACTCAGTAACTCATGGCCCTTTGCCGCTAGTCATGAAAAAGTTCAAATAGATGATAATGCGGTTGCAGTTCAAAATAGCCCCACAGGACATTGATTGGGTCAAGTTAGATCGAAAGACCCAGGAGCCTAAAGAGTCGGTACATGCCTATTATGAAAGGCTGTTACAAGCCTTCAAGCAGTACAGTGGGTTAGATCTCATTGACCCCAAAGACATGGGACAATTTGTGTCCAGGTTTGTGAATAGAATGAGGCCGGATGTCAGCCTCATGATCCAACAGCATCTGATCTCCTGACAAAACAAATCTGTGAACGAAATCCTATGGTATGCCACGTACTGCAGTGATGAGGTGGACTCCAAATATAGGAGGATAAAGGAGAAATTGATGTTAGTTTAAATGTGTAATGCCCAGAAGTGAGAGCAGGGGCAAGAGGAAGATGGGAGCTGTAACTTGTGGTCAGGGGAAAGGCCCAGGAGGCGTACAAGTACAACAAGTTGGAGGGTCAACGGGTCAGGGAAGAGGGAGAGGGAGAGGTATCCCTGTAGATCCGAAGACAGGGATAGAGGTTTCCATTCTGAAGAAGTCCACTGCATGTCATTTTTGTAACAATATTGGGCATTGGAAGCGCGAGTATCGCCTCAATCCTGCGAACCAAGAACAGGGAGGAGAACTCACCCAGATGGCAGATGGTGTGAACCAGTTAAGGGCGATGAGGTCAAGATCATTTAATGCGGGAGGGCATCAGAACCAATTAGTGCAAGTGCCTCAGCCTCCGAGAATTCCACAGGGCAATTGAACATACCACCAGATGCCCTTGATGGAGTCTCTGGATGGATTTGATCTGGACCCGTCCTTATGCCGGTACCTCTGAGGGGAAGAAGACTGTACACTTGCCACAGTGTTAGAGGTAGACCAGAATGGACCCTACGTAGAAGCAGACGTGGATGGTCATCCCATTACATTCTTGATTGATACTGGTTCTACCCATTCTACTGTCAGATCTGCAGTAGTCCCAAATATGCCCCTCTCGGGTAAATCGATCCAAGTTGCAGGAGTCACTGATAAAAGGATGAAGAACCCTTTGACTGAAGAGGTGCCTGTGAAAATCAGATCCTTCCAGGATCACCATCAGTTCGTGGTGTGTGATTCAAGCCCAGTGTGTCTGTTAGGGCGTGATCTGTTGTGCAAACTGAATTGTACCATCTACTGCACAACAAAGAGAATTGAGTTGCAAATCAATGATGAGGACATTGCTTTCAAATTGGCGAACCAGAACCTTTGTACTACCATGTTTCCTTTACTGACAAAGGAAAACATGCCACTAGATCTCAGAGACACTGTCTCGGCAGTGCTGGGGGATTTCTCAGGAGAGGAAATCGGACTGATTCGAGGAGTTTAGCCAGTCCGCATACAGGTCAAGCCAAATGCAGAATTTCAGAGAAAACATCAGTACAATCTGACCACAGAAATGGTGGCAGGGAATTCACCCATAACTGAGTCCATAATTGTGCAGGGCATCCTAAAAGAGATCATGGGAGGTCCATGCAACTCTCCTATTATGGGTTTGCAGAAACCTAGTGGAAAATATTGCATTGTCCAGGACCTCAGGAAAGTTAACAGTATAGTGATTCCACGTTGTCCCGTGGTACCAAATCGATCCGTGATCCTATTCCATATTCCCTGTGAAGATGAATGGTTTATGGTGAATGACCTCAGCCAGGAGTTTTTCTCTGTTCCGTTGCATGAGGAGAGCCAATTTTTATTTACTGGTCCAATGCATCGATGACCTTCTCATTGAGTTCGATATGCATGATGATGGCAGGGACGATATCATTGCCTTACTGAACCACTTGGCTGTGAATGGGCATAAGGTGTCTCAGAGTAAGCTTCAGTACTGTCTAAATGAAGTACAGTACTTGGGTCATTGGATTGAAAAGGGCAAGAGGAACGTGTCACTGGAAAGAGTGAAGGCGATCATCAAGATGAATCCGCCTTGTACCCAAAAAGAGGCCAAAATGTTTTTGGGAATGATTGGCTACTGTTGACAGTGGATTCCCAACTTTTCCCTGATGGCAAAACCTTTGAAGATGCTGACTCACAAGAATGTGTGCCATCTTGTGTCTTGGGACAACGATTGCCTACTTGCTTTCCTGGAGTTGAGAGAGGGCCTGTGTTGCTCTCCGGCTTTATGAATGCCTGATTACAACAAAGCGTTTTCACTGTACTATAATGAAAGGGAAGGTTGTGCTCTATCTGTACTAACACAGACACATGGGAGTGCCCGTAGACCAGTGGCCTATTTCTCAGCTAGTCAAGATCCTGTAGCTTCAGCATTGCTCGGATAACTCAAATCCGTTGCTGCAACAGGTGTCAGTATTGAACGTTGTGAGAGCATTGTGATGTGTCATCCGCTTACAGTATATGTACCCCACTCAGTTGAGCTTCTGATGATGAGAACCAACACACAGCATTTGACCAATAACAGATTGACAAGGTACGAGCAGGTGCTTCTTGCCGCAGAGAATATAACCCTGAAGCGGTGTTCTGTGTTAAATCCTGCTACCTTGTTACCCAATTCAAGTGCTGATGGGGAAGAATGTGAAGACCATGACTGTCTGGATGTCACTGAACTATGTACGAAACCAAGGCCTGACAGTGTCGATGAACCACTGTCTGATCCTGATCAAGTCTTCTTTGTTGATGGCACATGCTTAAGAGACAATGAAGGAAATCTGAGAGCAGCGTTTGCTGTCTGTACCATTTCTGGAGTGTTGGAAGCAGCTTGGTTACAGGAAGTATACTTCGCACAAGTGGCCGAAATCATTGCCTTGACACTTGCATGTCTAGTCTCTGAACAAATCCGAGTCACTATCTTTACTGACAGCCAATATGGTTTTGGTGTGGATCATGATTTCGGACAGCTATGGTCGCAGAAATTATTCCTAACGTCATCTGGTTCTCCTATAAGAAATAGGGAGTATGTGAGACAACTGTTGGAAGCATTACAATTGCCAAGGGGACTGGCTGTTGTCAAGTGCGCAGCCCATGGAAAGGGGAAGGATTTTGTAACTCCTGGAAATCAGTATGCTGATGAAGTCGCACGCTACTGTGCCTTTAATGCATGTGTCTTTAATGGAGAATATACTGGTGAGAGTAGAGAGAAGACCAAACTTAATATGATGCTAGCAGCTGCTGACACATGGGATGAAGTGAGGCATTTGCAAGTGGAAGTTACAGAGGAAGAACAAGCAGGCTGGGTTAGAGCAGGCTGTGAGAAGGGGAAGGATGACATTTGGGTATCAGCTGATGGCAGGGCAGTATTACCAGATTGTTTGTTTCACCCAATGTTGAGGCAAGTTCATGGAGCAGCTCACATAGGAAGGGATGGGATGGGATGGTGAGATTGTTCAGGCAGACTTGATTCAATTTAAAGTTTCGAGTGATTGTATAAGCTGTATATCATCGGTGTGTCACGTTCCAACAAATGAATGCTGGGAAAAAGACTTTTGTTGCCTCGAGCCACATTGGCAGGTCAGGAGGTCACTTTAATCGGATCAAACTGGAATTTGTTGAGATGCCTGTGTGTAATGGTTGCAGGTACATTTTGGTTGTCATGTGCATTTTTTCCCAATGGGTCGAGACTTACCCAACTAGGAGATTTGATAGCTGCACGGTTGGTAAGTTATTGCTAAGAGAGCTCATTCCTAAGTTCGGATTTACAATTACATTGGAGTCAGATAGAGGCATGCATTTCCATAACGAAGTCATGAAGTTACTGTGTACAGTTCTGAATATGGATCAGAAACTACATTGTAGCTACAGGACAGAGACATCTAGAATGGAGGAGCAGATCAATTTTGCCCTGAAATCGAGGTTGGCTAAAGTATGTGCTTCAACATCTTCTAAGTGGCGTGATGCTCTACCACTAGTGCTAATGAGTCTGCAGAGCATCCCTGACAGGAGAACTGGGTTGTCGCCCAATGAAATACTCATGGGGAGTGCGATGCATTTGCCTGCCATGCCTGCCAATGCTCTTGTGATCATTTCAAATGATTTGATCCTTGACTACTGTAAAGGATTGGCTGATGTGGTTAGTTCTGTGTCTCATAATGTTGAAGCAGCGACTGCCTCGACATCATGTCGAGATATTGCTGAGAGTTCCTGGGCTTGAAGTAAATGCACCTCCATCGCTGACTGTTTCTTTCCCATCAAGGCTAAGTGGCTTATCGACTTCGATTTTGGAAGCCGTGGAAATCCCAAGCTTCGGAGCACCACAGTCTTCTCAAGAGATTGCAGCATTGAGAGCTAAACTGCTACAATGAGCTATTGAGAAGATTGGCTCTGACCTGATAAGGGATGTGAATTGAAATATGAACTGTAAATAATTTTGTGTGGAGAAGATAACCTAGGCCCGAATGGAAGAAGAATAAATGTAGGGATTCCATCTAGAAGAATAAGAAGAAAGAGGGATAGGGAGGTCTTCTGAGCTGTGTAAATACTGTAAAGAAGGACTGATGAAAAGAACTTTCCACAGCTTCATGAGTTGCTCAAGAACTTTGTCATACGTGGAGATTGGAAGAGAAAAGAGACTCTGGGGCATATGTACAAGCCCCTATCGCCACCACAACGTCACTTTTACCGACGTTGTGGTGACGATAGGGGCTGCGCCTTATGTACAAGGCAGAGTTAAGCCACTTAACATAGCTTAACGTTGCTTTGTACATAAGGCCCCCTTTCACGTTATGGTTAGCGTGAAAGGGGTGGGCCGTGGGTGTTGCGGTGGGCGTTCCACTGCAACACCCATTCATTTTGATGCTGCCCCCTATGTACAAGGGTGGCGTACATAGGAGGCAGTGCCCAAATTAAGATCAGGTAAATCCTGGTCTTAAGTGGCGAAACTAGGAGAAATGCATTATTTCGCCTCGTTTTTGCTTTTTCCATGTGTGCTGCCTTGTGCAGCACACATCGAAAAAGCAAAATGCCATGGTTTGTTTATGTACAGGAAGGTGTCCCTTCCTGTGCATAAACAAACCTTTAAAAAAATGCCATTTTGTAACTTTCATGTGTGCTGCATGAAGCAGCACACATGAAAGTGACAGAATGGCATTTTAGGATTGTTTATGTGCAGGAAGGGACACCTTCCTTCTCATAAACAATCCTCCCCTGCATGCAGACACCCTTGCACTATGGTGCAAGGGTGCCTGCGTAGGCGCTAGGTTGCTAAACTTAGCGCCATCGCAGGGGGAAATGCAAGGCTGCACCACATTCTTGTAAATATGGTGCAGCCTTGCGTTTCAGAAGTGGCAGAGCACAGCGTTAAGCCAAGGAGGCTAACGCCGCGCTCCGCCACTTCCTTATACATGTCCCTCTCTGTGTGCTATTTCTCTCCTTGAACAGTGATCCGAGCTACTTTAAAATGAAGTCTGGAAATTCTAATTGTAGGCACAAATGTATTGTAGGTGCACTCATTATTGTGGTGATTGTAGTAATAGCTGTAGTCAATATAGAATCATTTTTAAGTTCACCCGAAAGTGAGGCGCATGGGGTGGGGGTACACGGGACATCCACACATACTCCTGCTATCTCAAGGAAAGGTACATTAGAATCTAAGAAAGGCTTAATAGAGCAAACTAGTCCCTTCCTTCATGTAGACTTATCTAAGGGAGATTATACATTAAACGCTTATGCTAGGTTGCTAAGCAAGTATGTAGACACTATTTAAGTTAGAGATTGTTATGTGTGCATGCAATTACTCCCATCACTTGAAGAGGGAATCACTTAACATCACTTGCCCTTGACTTACGGAATTAGTTGTAGCTTACTCCTTAGTCTGTTCTATTGAAAGAGTCATTATGAGTACTTCTTCTCCAATTATGAAGTGGTACTTTCAGAAATACCTGTATATATTTACATTTGAATAAGTACGATGCCCAAAAGCGAAGTAGAAAGAATGGAGAATTATATTGTAGCATTAGATACTTCTTATTCGCATAGACATAATTTAATTTGCATATTAACAGATATAGAAAATAAATTTATAGACCAGGTAGAAGTTAACAGCATTGATAACAAGGATAAGGATTCTGATTGGACCAAGGAGGAGTTGGCTCACAAGGCTAAAGGAAGTTCTGGTCCGATAGCTCTAGATTGCCAACAGTGAGGAAAGCTTAGCATACGACAGGCTGAGAGTAGTAACAATTCCCTATTTCTAGGACAGAGTGTATGCGATCATATATTTTTGGTCAATGGCCCTTGGAAGACATTTTTGCAAGAGTCAGTTTGCATGGTACTGGGAGAATACCTTGTGTGCGGGAAGAATGCATGTATGCATTTGCCGAGCAAATGGTATGGTACGTGTTATTTGACCGTCGTGTTTCCGAAAATATGCTATGTGAATGATTTGGAGAGTCCTGAAGGAATGTCAGAAAGCAGGGAAAAACGTGGCTTCAGTGCTGGAGAGGTTGTGGGAGACATCTTTGGAGCAATAATATCTAGTTTGGGAGTAGTGCTTAATGATATCAAGATTATAAGACCGTCTACCATAGTGGATAAATTGTCTGTTAACACATCTAAGTCTTTGCTACTCATTGATGGGGGGGTGATCTCGAGAAGGGTGATGGTGATGTAGAATCGTCTTGCACTAGATGTTCTACTTGCAAAAGAGGGCGGAGTCTGTCAGATGCCATGGGCCTAACAGTGTTGTACTTATATCTCTGATAATAGTAAAGATTTGAGGGGATATATTAGTAATATCACCGATATACATCATGAAATACAGGACTTGGCAGCCAAAGGAGTTTGGGATGAGATTTGAAAGGATTTGGTGCAGCTGGAAGGTGGTTTACAAATTTGGGAAGTGTAATCTTTGGGTACATCTGAAAACCGAAACTGATTATTATAATCTGTATCATTGTTTTAGTTGGAATGATGAGGACGTATAAATGGCATATAGCAAGGCAGTTGGAGAATTCCTTCAGGGAAAGAGAAAGAAGGATGGAAAGACTGCAGGACAGTTACTATGGGAATTTGAAATGAATGGAGGAGTTTAGGCAGAGAAGGTTGGCTACTACATCTGTTTAGATCGGTCTACTCTACTAGGCGTTTTGAAGGTTATTGTGATGACTCAATGTCATCAGAGGGGAAAACTAATGGAGTGGAATTTTCATATTGCATTTTACTCATCTGTAGGGGTGGATCATAATCACGTGTAGAGCACACCCGCATATAAACCTCTCTTGTGTAAATTCGAGTGTTAGAATTGTGAACCACGTTAATGTATCTATGTGACATATTTTACTTTACTGACAAGTAGTATGAGGAGTTAATGTAGGAAATAAATGTAACCAGCAGAAAGTGCTAATCTGAAGAAACCATGTTGTGAAGTTTGACACTCCTCATGTACTAGATGTGTTTAATAATGATTCTTTCAATAATTAGGTAAAGGTGTTAGTCGAAATGTAAAATAGTTATGCAAACTCATAATGCTTAAGTGATATGTTCTTATGTTAGCCAAAGCTGTAAGCCTGAAATGCAAACCCCTGACAAACTCTTGCTTTAGGATTAATGTCCTGAACTTCATGTGCACTGTGGATGCTGTTCTTTCTCACGTTTTGCATTGCAGGTGGAGAAGCATTCTCTTAGGCAAATTAATGTATTTGTTTTAGCAGCTAGACAAGGAGAGAAAAGTTACAATTACATGGCTTGGAGGCGATAAGAGAAAAAGTCGGTTTCACATGAGAGAAGGCATGGGAACCAAGGACGAATTGTTGTGAAAGATGTACATGGAGAACACTGTGGAAAAGAACGCTCATGACTGTACCCATCGTGGAGTATGTGCGAGAAGTGCATCATGGTAATTCTACCTGTAGATAACTGGTTGTTGGAATTAGGGATAGGGGCCCACATCTTCCTTGCCTTTGGAGAGGGAGCATCTCAGATCGAGCTCTTCCTCTTGTGATGGTGGCTGTATGCTGCTTGACCCATCTCAGCGGTGGAGAGACTTCTTCGGAAGACTCCACGACTGACACCTTTCCTCCTGATTCTAAATGCATACTTATTAATGTAGTGATTTCACCTTAGCGATAGAGTAGGGATAGACTTAAATGCTCTTCATTCACCAACCCTCGATGCAGGGAAATTTGAACTCCTGCTTCTTGATTGTCTGTATCCTCCTTCTTGAGCTAATAGTCCTTTTAATGTTGCACCGTCTGAATTGGGTGCGTAGGTTTGGCTTTATGCTGTTTCTTTTGTATTTCTATACCCTTGTGTTGAGGTGTGACTATGTTCAGTTATTTTTGGTTTTGTAATAAACCTAACTAACCTTCCTCTACTGTACTTTGGTTGTCATGTATCAGGAAGCGGTACTTCTAAATTGAATGTCCATTAATGATTTTCTCCCCTTCACACTTACATGCTGCTTAAAAGACCCATTGGAGTGTGTCTATAGAAAAATTCCAGAACAAATCGAAACAGCCCTACAGCTGAGGCAACGGGAGCGGCAGCTTTTTCAAACTTGCCACATTTGCTCTGTATTTACATCCAGCTCACCTTTGAATTGCTGGCACTGGATGGCACGATGGGCCAAGTTCCACCCCTGACTGAGCAGCAGACAAACATGAAGGCAGTTGCAGACTATTGTGCTTTTATTCCAGCGATACCTGGCGATTGTAGGCAGGGGCCTGCAAGAACTAAATGTGACACATTTGAGGTATTGAAATGTGCTCTCACATCTCTGACAACTTTTGACTGAATTTTTAAGATAACACCTTTAGAGCGCCATAAAAAGAAGATAACATCACGGAAGGGCAGAGTCTTGGCACGGAAGAGACTGACTAACATGACACTGTGTTACACGTTTTTCGTTCAGAATTTAAAGAAGAGACAACACGTAGGTTGTTTGTAGTGTCTCGTTTACACTGTTGAGATTGTTAATTTTGAATTTTTCATTTGTCCCTCTAGGTTGGGAATGGGCACGACAGTGCAATAATGTGTGCTTGCTGAAATGGAACAGTGCCATTTATTTTATGCCTTTTCTTTCACTACGATGCGCTTACACGTTGCCCTTTTTTGTGTTCAGGGACCCGAGCTTGCTTCATAAAGTAACAGTTTTTGTTTTTGCAGGAGAAGGTAGACTGAACCCCTGAAACTCAGGGGTGGGCATTTTTCTTTTTAGCAAATTTCATTGCAGAAACCTGGCTATTTGACCGTAGCATACTGAGGGACTACTCCATATGTACATGAGTGCTGTGATTTTTACCATCCTATATCGTTCTTGATGTTTAGGTTGGTCTTTTCCGTTTCAGAGAGAGGGATATGCCTGCTTTCAACAAGTATCTTTACAAGGCTCAGGCATACGATCTCCCTCCTCCAAACTTTGGATGCGAAGAAGACCTGGTCCCTCTCATTCTAGGGGTGCCTCACACTTTGGGTGCCAGGTGCTGTTATCACCCTTTGCCAAATGAACCATGCAACAGGCTGCAAGGAAGATGTTGATGACCAGGAGGTGAGGAACTATTCCAACAGGTATGTTTTGAAAGGCTCCACTAACCAGTTAATTTACTTTTTTTTATTGTGAAGGTTAGAGTCCTACATCCAGTGCTCTCCCCAGGTGTCTTATGAAGCTAAATGTTTTACTGTGCCATAGACATAATTCTTTGCAGTTATTTTTTTTTTCATGCGTATGTGATTTGTACATTTCTTGTGCATATGCAGATCGCCAATATTAGCTATTAGTCAAAGTCATTGATTTTCCAAGTTCTCCTCCGCTTGTTGTACCTGGTACTTGGCTGTTGTTTTGCCCTGTGCTTTGTAAAACCTAAGGTTTAAGCTCTGGCACATGAAATATTTTCTACATTTTTCCAGCCTTCTGCCTCCAGCCTCCGAAACTGATTGCTAGAGTTCTATGCTGCCTCGAGGCTGGAAAACATCATAAGTATTTCGTAACATATTTTGCAAGTGCTGCAGACTATGCCACAATATATAAAGCATGCATTTGCAATACTATTCAAATTACAATGCTAAGCCGTATTGGCTAGGGAGCATGGGTGACAAGTATTATGCTTGCATTTGCACAGGGACAGATTACTGAGCATGCAGATCACAAGTTTCAGAAAGTCGACTTTTGTGTCTGACTTTTGCATTTCACTTATGAGTCTCATACATTCACAGCTGCAGAGGATACATAAGGTGCTCGGCCGGCTATTGGTGGATGAGATCTGCTGTCAGCACCAGAAACAGTGCAGCACACCTCCCCCAGTCAAGCCTGAACTCTGCTAGTGAGCCCCTCCCATAATCAGACCAGGAGCTCAAGGGAGAGCAATAACGGGGCCCGGACAGTTTCAGCTAGCCATCATGAGTAAGCGTGATGTGTCTCACTTTTGTAATAAATCAACAAATGCATTTGTGACATTTCTGTCACTAGTTGTTCAGTGAGTCCACTACACTACTGAGTCCGAACTCACTACTCATACACTCTTCCATCTTCTTTTACCATCTAATATTCCTTTGCACTGCTCCTGTACTTTTTACTTAGTGCAAGCTTGAAACTTGGAATGCATTCGTGTGGAATGATGTTTATGCTCCATTTTTTTTAATGGACCCCTGGGTGAGTTATGTTTTTGCTGAGGAAAGGCTTCAGGCTGCGCCCAGCGCTTTATCCAAGATCTGAGGATGTATTCAGTGGCATGTATTTTGTAAAGGGGAACGTAGTAAACTCCTGCCTCACAAAGCATTTGTCTTGCGCTACAACTCCCACTTGCAGTGTAGGACTGGCCTTTTGATTAGTCTGGTACTGCCAGGTGGGCCAACTAAAAATTGCTAGTGTGTGGGCTTCTTTTATGCTGGCATAACCCACATGACCATAAAACTCCGTCCAGAAACTGGCCCTCTCAAGTTGCTCATTTGCTGGTGCCAGACTGCTGGAAAGGCTAGTCCAACACTGAACTCCTGTGGATATTTGTGACCTGCTACTCCTGTGTTCCATGTCACTTTGTGTGGCTTCTTTTTCAGGCAGTCTGGCACTGCGAACATGGTCAGATTGAAAGGGCCAGCGTGTGAAATCTTTTTTAGCTCTGTCATGGCACACAGGATACACTGACCTTTCATGCTGGCCAGTCTGGCATTGCCACATATTATACTGGAATTATCTAAATGTGTCCAATTTTTCTTATTTGTTTTGAATGTGTTGAACGTTGTTGTTTGACTGAAAGAATAGGTGATATACACTATGAAAAGTTGTCTTATCTAATATCATGTTTTGTGTCATTACAGATGATTCCCAGCTGAAACTGCTTCACTTTGCATATTTTGGCTTCTGATGCAGTGTTTCTTCTGTAGGATCAGCTCTGCCATCATGCATCTAACTCTGGAAGGTTCTGTGTTAGTAAATATGCATGGTTCATATGTGTTTGTGAATGTGAAAAGGTGCATGTTGCATAGGTACCTATTGTAAGTAATATTGTGCATGGGTGTCTGATGGCCTGGAAGATGTGTCTGATGACCTGCAAGATTGTTAGTTGGCATGCTTGGGTGTTTGAAAGTATGTTTTTTGGGTTGAGTAAGGATCAGACTGTGTCACTGGTTGTCTGTGGGCTATGTGATGGGACAATCATGAATACTGATAACTGGTGTGCATGGGTGTCCAATCAGATTTGATGATGTTTGAACAGAGATACAGAACTTATTAATCATGTGTGTGGATATTTAATGATGTGTGAGAGTGTATTTGTTATATTTCTTTTTCTCATGCATGTATGGGAGCGATTATGGGCTATCTGGCATGCCTTGAGGCCTGATTATTGTGAGTGTGGGTGTCTGTTGGTATGCGTGTGTGTCCGTGTGTGTCTATTTATGTCTACATATATATGTGTATACAGGGCTCTAAGTGGAATGAAAAAACTGGGAGGTCTCTCAAAGGGGCATGGCCAGTGTAATTAAGGGTGTGGCTTAAAACATGTAAGCGAAAAATCTGTGCTTAGTGTGAGAAGTTGGCCTGGCATATGCTGTCCACTAATTATAGTGGGCACCTTGCACCAGTCCAAATCGACTCTTATGGTAGGTAGGTTAAAGACAACCTTATTGAAAGCTATCCTAGTGGTAGCTATGGAGAGCAGCCTTCAGGCTAAGTCTTGAAGGAATGTAAAGCAGCTTGTTTTACCAGTCTATAATCTCTTGAGTGACCAAATGAAAGAGCACCACACCAGGTATATATTCAAAATATATGTATTTATTACTAAACACACCCCTCTAGTCTCTTTATGAGGCTAGAGTTCGAAGTACATAGGTTATAAGATCTTAAATCACAGTAATAGCACAAATACACGTTTGGGCCCTAGGGGCGTACCAAACCATATACCAATAAAGTGGTATGCGAACCACGACTGAACTAGACACTAGGCCTAGAGCCTCTAGAAGTGCTTGGACCACAAGGAACCACCCAAGGTAGTGACACAGGGGACCCACGGGAGACGCGTGCAGTGTAAATACACAACCGCGATACGCCGTTAACTTCTATGGAGAAAGTCGGGATCGGGAAAATAGAGGAAAGGGACACTTAAAATAGGACTAGGACAAAACCCTTTGAGATCTAGGACTTTGAAGAGTCTCTACCCACGGGAGCACCGGAGTACTCGTGTTACCTCACCCAGGGAAGCCGGGTGCATAGGTGCCTTTCGGGGTCGGGTTTCGTCGTCGTTTCGTATGGCGATCTGCTGCAAAGTGCTGCTGGCGACCAGGAGAAAAGTGTCCGGGTGGATCCAAGAGTGGATCGGAGTTCTGAAGAACCTGAAAGCAGAGGGGACAGAGTCTGGGTCACTAGCCAGTGACCAGGAAGGCGATGGACAGATGCCCACCGATGTCGAGTGCTTCAGGTGCGGTGACGGTCGTCTTGACTCTTCAGCCACGAGGTCCGGGAGGCGTTGTCGGCAACCAGGAGCAGGATTCGGGCTGGTGCTCGATGTCTGTCGAGTGCTGAGGTGTCGGCGACCGGATTGGACCCAACAAGCCTTGGCAACGGCAAGTCTCGAGTAAGATGTAGATCGTCGATGATGCAGACCAGCAAGGTCTGGGGAACTCACCCAGCGAGGGTAAGTGAGGGCAGGCCTGGAGCAACCAGGATGCCAAGTAAAGAAAAGATTGGCCTTCGTCAAGGGCTACTAGCCAACGGGCTAGCGACCGCGAAGGAGCCTCGTGACGCCGCACGTGGAGCTGGCTTACAGGACACTCGTGGAGTGGGGGCCAGTGATCTTCGGTGCAGGTGGTGCTGGAGGCTAGGGCTACTCGGAGCCCAAAGCACGACTTCTTGGGAGACCCAGAAGATGGTGCACTTGCAAGTGTGCTCGGTGTCCAGGGGTCACGGTCTCAAGTCACCCACGATAGCCACGGGCCTCAGCTTTGCTGGGGACTCAGGGTAGCCTCGGGGAAGTCTGAGAATCCACCTCTGGTGATGCGATGACTTCGGCGTCCGACGGGAGCTTCAGTGATGCGAACCGGACAGATGCTTCTTTGGTGCCTGCCAAGCAGGGGAGTCACTCCTTGACCCCAAGGGAGATTCTTCAGTCCTCTAATCTTGTCGTAGAGCGTCGAAGGTCCAGGATTCAGTGTCAGAGTTTCGTCCAGGTATAATCTAAAGTCCTAAGGACTGGGTTCCTACCTTTATTCTAAAAATAGGGGATGGACTACTCTGTGGCCCCACCTATGGGTGGGTCAGGGCAGAGGGGTGGCTACACCCCTTTCCCTTTGTCCAGTTCGCGCCAAAGCAGGGGCTGCGAGCCCCTGATCCGGTTTGAACTGGGGTATGCACAGGGACACCAAATGTGCCCCCAGTGCAGGACTTCAAAGCACCCGAAAGTGCTCCCGCCCAGCCCCAATACACATTGTCCTGTCTGGGGAGGTGGTCACACCTCCCTGGGACAGGAAACCTATTGTCCAGGCCTCCCCTGCCGGAGTTTCGTCCAGCAGCAGGAGGCCAGACTCGTGTCTGTGGCAGCAGCATCCATTTTGTGATGCCAGGGCTCTGGAAAGAAGTTACCGGACTCGTCAGAGTTAACATGCCTTTCCCTCTAGAAGGGTGGAATGCTACCCCCGCCGCCAGGATTGGCGGGGGGTAGTATTCCAAGATGTTTGACACCAAACACGACATGTTTAGGTGCAGCCATTCCAAAGTTAGCATTTTACCGCGAGGATATAATGCGCTTAAGAGTATATGGTCAGGCTGCACTACAAACAGCATCAGAGATGGTCTCCGAACGCTGCAGAGGGGCCCTGCTCATGCAGGGGCACCCTCTCACATAGGAACCATGCACTCTGCCTTTAGGATTGATAAGGCCTGCCTTAGGAGTGACTTATAGGTTTATATGTGTGTATGCTTTTAGTGATATAGGTAACCTATACCACAGTAAGGGGTGCATGCACCACCTTACCCAGGCTGCAGTAGCAGACCTGTGGTGTCAGTTTGGATGGCCTCCCAGGGGTGGCATAATATATGCTGCAGCCCCTGGCAGGCCTCTGAGGTACCTATGCCCTTGGTACATAGTATACCATATACTAGGGACTTATAAGGGCACTCCAGATCCCAATCAGTGATGTGCCTAAGGCACATGGAGACCCTTTTAAAGAGGAAACAGCTAGGCTGGGGTTCTGAATAGCAGGGCCCCAGCCAGACTAATGTCGAAAACCAGTGAAGCATCAGCAAAAAGTGGGGGTACCCATGTGAAGCAGATCCTACTCTCCTACACAACCCCCCCCAAACGTAGGGACATTAAACTAACCTTGCCCAGTTAAGTCTTCATGTTCTAAGTGGAAATACCTAGAGAGTCCATCTGCATTCGCATGGTTACTCCCAGGCCTATGTTCCACTGTAAAGTCCATCCCCTGTAGGGAAATGGACCACCTAAGCAGTTTGGGGTTTTCACCCTTCATTTGTTTTAGCCATAAGAGGGGCTTATGGTCTGTCTGAACCAGGAAGTGTGTACCAAACAAGTATGGCCTCAACTTCTTCAGAGCCCAGACCACAGCAAAGGCCTCCCTCTCTATGGCTGACCAACGTTTCTCTCTAGGGGTCAGCCTTCTGCTAATAAAAGCTACTGGCTGATCCTGACCTTCTTCATTCAATTGTGACAGTACAGCCCCTACCCCCAATTCAGATGCATCTGTTTGAACAATGAACTTCTTGGAGTAATCAGGACTCTGCAGAATTGGAGCAGTGCACATGGCCTGCTTGAGGTCATCAAATGCCTTTTGACAGCTAACTGTCCACTGAACCTTTTTGGGCATTTTCTTAGAAGTTAAGTCATTCAAGGGTGTCACTATTGATCCATACCCCTTGACAAATCTCCTATAGTACCCAGTCAGGCCTAAGAAGGCTCTCACCTGAGTCTGGGTAGTGGGAGCAGTCCAGTCCATGATGGTCTGGATCTTGCTCTGCAAAGGTTGAACCTGGCCTCCACCCACAAGGTGGCCCAGGTACACAACCTGACTCTGCCCTATCTGGCACTTAGTGGCCTTGATAGTCAGGCCTGCCTTTTGCAGGGCCTGTAAAACATTCCTGAGGTGGACCAGGTGATCCTCCCAGGTGGAGCTAAAGACAGCAATATCATCTAGATAAGCTGCACTATAGGCTTCCAGTCCTGTGAGAACTGTGTTCACCAACCTCTGGAAAGTGGCAGGTGCATTTTCAGACCAAAGGGCATTACCACAAATTGATAATGCCCACTAGGGGTTGAAAATGCTGTTTTGGGCTTTGCAGTATCAGCTAGTCTGATCTGCCAGTAGCCAGCTGTTAGGTCAAATGTGCTGAGATATTTGGCAGAGGCCAAAGTATCTATGAGCTCATCTGCCCTGGGTATGGGATGGGCATCAGTCCTAGTGACTGCATTGAGACCCCTGTAGTCTACACAAAACCTCATCTCTCTTTTCCCACCACTGGTGTGAGGTTTCGGTACCAGGACTACTGGACTAGCCCAAGGGCTATCTGAGGGTTCAATTACTCCCAACTCCAACATTTTCTGGACTTCAGTCCTGATACAGTCCCTGACATGGTCAGGTTGCCTATAAATCTTGTTTTTAATAGGCAGACTGTCCCCAGTGTCCACTTCATGAGTGCACCAGGTGGTCTGACTGGGTGTCAGTGAAAACATATGTCTAAACTGATTGAGGACTTGCCTGCAATCAGTTTGTTGCTGGGTAGTGAGGCTGCCTGCCAAGGCTGCACCATCAACTGACCCATCGTCAGGGTTCTGTGAGAGCAGGTCAGGGAGTGGGTCACTCTCTTCCTCCTGCCCTTCATCAGTAGCCATGAGCAAGCCCATGTCTGCCCTGTCCACATATGGCTTTAGTCTGTTGACATGGAGAACCCTTTGGGGACTCCTGGGTGTTCCCAGGTCCACTAAGTAAGTGACCTCACCCTTCTGCTCAACAATAGTGTGGGGTCCACTCCATTTGTCTTGGAGAGCTGCTGGGGCCACTGGCTCCAACACCCACACCTTCTGTCCTGGCTGGTACACAGTCAGAACAGCCTTTGGTCATGCCAGGCCTTCTGAAGTTCCTGGCTAGCCTCAAGGTTTTTGGTTGCCTTTTTCATGTACTCAGCCATCCTGGAGCGGAGACCAAGTACATAGTCCACTATATCTTGCTTTGGGGGCTTGAGAGGTAACTCCCATCCTTCCTTCACCAAGCACAGTGGACCCCTCACAGGGTGGCCAAACAGAAGTTCAAAAGGGCTGTAACCAACCCCCTTCTGAGGCACCTCCCTATATGCGAATAAAAGGCAGGGCAAGAGTATGTCCCATCTACGCCTAAGCTTTTCTGGGAGCCCTTTAATCATGCCCTTCAAGGTTTTGTTGAATCTCTCAACTAAACCATTGCATTGTGGGTGATAGGGTGTGGTGAACTTATAAGTCACTCCACACTCCTTCCACATTGCTTTTAAGTACCCAGACATGAAGTTAGCACCCCTGTCTGATACTACCTCCTTAGGAAAGCCCACTCTTGAGAAGATTCCCAGGAGGGCCCTTGCCACCACAGGTGCTGTAGTGGTCCTGAGGGGAATAGCTTCTGGGTACCTGGTGGCATGATCCACTACCACCAGGATAAACCTGTGCCCAGAGGCTGTTTGGGGATCCATGGGACCAACAATGTCAATCCCTACCCTCTCAAAGGGCACCCCCACCACAGGTAGTGGTATCAGGGGGCCTTTGTAGTGCCACCTGCTTTGCCACTGGCTTGGCAGGTTACACAGGAGCGACAAAACTCCTTACTGTCTTCAGACATGTGGGGCCAGTGAAAGTGAGGGACAATTCTGTCCCAAGTCTTGTTCTGGCCCAGGTGTCCTGCTAAGGGAATATCATGGGCTAGGGTCAATAGGAAGCCCCTGAACTTCAAAGGTATTACCAACCTCCTGGTAGCACCAGGCTTGGGGTCTCTACTCTCTGAGTACAGGAGTCCATCATCCCAATACACTGTATGGGGACCACTAGCTTTCCCAGCAGCCTCAGCAGCAGCTTGCTGTCTGAGGGGTTCAAGGGAGGGGCAGCTCTGCTGCTCCTGGCTCAGATCTGCCCTAGAAGGTCCCCCTGTCCCCAAGAACTCAACCTGGTCAGGTTCAAGTTCCTCTGGGACAGTTCCTTCTTCAGGGCTGAGATCATCCCCCTCAAGGGACTGATCTTCCTCCTGAGCCAAGGGGAAGGCACTGCCTTAACCCTACTACTCCTCCTCTTGGAAGGCACTTGGTCCATTCTTCCAGAATCCAAGGCCTGTTCAGTGCTAGACATTTTGGCTTGTGACCTGGTCACAGCAAACACATCTGCAGGGATCCCCAGCATTTCTGCATGGGTCCTGAGCTCCACTTCTGCCCAAGCAGAAGTCTCTAAGTCATTGCCAAGCAAGCATTCGACTGGTAGGTTTGCACTTACCACAACCTTCTTAAGGCCAGTTACCCCTCCCCAGGAGAAGTTAACAACTGCCAGAGTATGGTCTGTTCTGACATTGCTAGCATTGGTCACTTGGTACATTTCACCAAGCATAACTTGCCCAGGTAGCACAAGGTCTTGTGTCACCATTGTGACACTTGCCCCTGTGTCCCTAAATGCCAAAGCCTCTCGTCCATTGATTAAAGGCTGTTGTCTGTACTTGCCCAGATTACTGGGACTCATAGAGGAGGGCACATCCATGCCTCCATCACAGACTAACACAGCCTGAGTCAGTTCTCTAACTAGGTCAGAGCCCAACTCAGTTCCCAGGGTGAACCCTACTAAACCCTTTGCTGGAGCACTTCCACCAACTGTACTAGGGGGAACAGGTGCCTTAGGGGCATTGGTGGGTGCTGGACTGGAGTCTTTGGACTTGGTGCAATCACTGGTCCAGTGGGTCTTTTGCTTACAGACCTTGCACCATGGTTTTCTTTGGCCTTTACCCTTGGTAGACTGGGAATCCCCACCAGAAGAAGATTTTTGGGGGCCTGATGAAGACTTTTGATCTTTACCCTTCTCCCCACCCTTGTCAGAGTTCTTAGCATCTTGCTTCTTGGTTTCCCCACCTTGGTTCTGTACCTTCTGCTTCACCCTGGTTCTGACCCATTTGTCTGCCTTCTTTCCCAATTCTTGGGGAGAGGTCAGATCAGAGTCAACCAGGTACTGATGCAACAGCTGATTTTGACAGTTATTAAGAATCTGCTCCCTCATTATCAGATTATACAATCCTGAGAAGTCACACACCTTACTGCCCATCAACCAGCCTTCCAGAGCCTTGGCAGAACAATCCACATAGTCTACCCAGTCTTGAGTCTGTGCTTTTTGGGTGTCTCTGAACTTCAACCTGTACTGTTCAGTGGTTAGGCCAAACCCATCAATAAGAGCACTCTTCAAGACCTTGTAATTGTCAGCATCCTCCTCTCTAACAGTGAGGAGCTTGTCTCTACCTTTGTCAGCAAAGGAGAGCCACAAGATTGCTGCCCACTGCTCCTGAGGGACCTTCTGTACTTTACAGGCCCTCTCTAAAGCAGTTATCCATTTGTGGATATCATCCCCACTCTGGTAGGGAGGGACAATCTTGCTCAGGTTCCTATGGTCATAGGACCTTTCCCTATCTCTAGGGACATGGCTGCCACCATGGGACTCTAGTCCCAACTTTCTTCTCTCTCTAAGGAGATCTAGGGATTCTCTATCTAAAGCCAATTGCTTCTTCCTGATCTCTAGTTGAGTTTCCTCATACTGGACCAGTCTCTTTCTTCTCTCATGAGAGGATTCCCTCCTGTGAGAAGAAACAGAGCTCCCTATGGAGGTGCCAGAGTGGTTAGACTCCTGAGAAGGAGACCTAGACTTTCTGAGCACACTCATAATCCTTCCTGGGGGGACAAAGGTGTGGTTCTCTAGATCCTCATCTTCATCTTCCCCAGAAGGGATTGGGTTTTCCAGGTCAGGGTCATTGTCACCCTCCTGGTCAGTTTCAGAGGGGGGCTGGGGGTTGTGGTACCCCTGGCCCCTTCCTCATCTGCTGGCCCACCCTCTGCTCCTACCCCTTCAGTCTCTGAGGACTTACTAAGATCATAAGCCACCAACAACTCCTGGAGGTGTTGGGTGGTGGGACTTTGGCCTGTCCTTAATTTCCTCACGTTACACAAAGCTCTCAATTCCAAGAATGGGAGTGTGTCATACTTGGAGGGTGGAAGCTCCATGGCTTCCTGCAAGGCATCTTTGGATCCTGCTTTTAAAGACATTACTAGTGTGGTGTGGTGTATGCACTACCTACTCTAGTGTGGCCTACTAAACTCTCTTGAGTTGTAGAAAGGGTTGTGCTATCCCTTAACACACAACTCTAAGTTCAGTAGAACTTACTGTTATTCTAAGCTTAAATTATATGTACCTTAGGTACCTTTAGTGGTTTTCAGTTGATCAATTCAATTGAGATTATCTGGTAAAACAATAGCAAGCTGGAATCCCACACGCTGCACACCAATGTGAGAAGTTGGCCTGGCATATGCTGTCCACTAATTATAGTGGGCACCTTGCACCAGTCCAAATCGACTCTTATGGTAGGTAGGTTAAAGACAACCTTATTGAAAGCTATCCTAGTGGTAGCTATGGAGAGCAGCCTTCAGGCTAAGTCTTGAAGGAATGTAAAGCAGCTTGTTTTACCAGTCTATAATCTCTTGAGTGACCAAATGAAAGAGCACCACACCAGGTATATATTCAAAATATATGTATTTATTACTAAACACACCCCTCTAGTCTCTTTATGAGGCTAGAGTTCGAAATACATAGGTTATAAGATCTTAAATCACAGTAATAGCACAAATACACGTTTGGGCCCTAGGGGCGTACCAAACCATATACCAATAAAGTGGTATGCGAACCACGACTGAACTAGACACTAGGCCTAGAGCCTCTAGAAGTGCTTGGACCACAAGGAACCACCCAAGGTAGTGACACAGGGGACCCACGGGAGACGCGTGCAGTGTAAATACACAACCGCGATACGCCGTTAACTTCTATGGAGAAAGTCGGGATCGGGAAAATAGAGGAAAGGGACACTTAAAATAGGACTAGGACAAAACCCTTTGAGATCTAGGACTTTGAAGAGTCTCTACCCACGGGAGCACCGGAGTACTCGTGTTACCTCACCCAGGGAAGCCGGGTGCATAGGTGCCTTTCGGGGTCGGGTTTCGTCGTCGTTTCGTATGGCGATCTGCTGCAAAGTGCTGCTGGCGACCAGGAGAAAAGTGTCCGGGTGGATCCAAGAGTGGATCGGAGTTCTGAAGAACCTGAAAGCAGAGGGGACAGAGTCTGGGTCACTAGCCAGTGACCAGGAAGGCGATGGACAGATGCCCACCGATGTCGAGTGCTTCAGGTGCGGTGACGGTCGTCTTGACTCTTCAGCCACGAGGTCCGGGAGGCGTTGTCGGCGACCAGGAGCAGGATTCGGGCTGGTGCTCGATGTCTGTCGAGTGCTGAGGTGTCGGCGACCGGATTGGACCCAACAAGCCTTGGCAACGGCAAGTCTCGAGTAAGATGTAGATCGTCGATGATGCAGACCAGCAAGGTCTGGGGAACTCACCCAGCGAGGGTAAGTGAGGGCAGGCCTGGAGCAACCAGGATGCCAAGTAAAGAAAAGATTGGCCTTCGTCAAGGGCTACTAGCCAACGGGCTAGCGACCGCGAAGGAGCCTCGTGACGCCGCACGTGGAGCTGGCTTACAGGACACTCGTGGAGTGGGGGCCAGTGATCTTCGGTGCAGGTGGTGCTGGAGGCTAGGGCTACTCGGAGCCCAAAGCACGACTTCTTGGGAGACCCAGAAGATGGTGCACTTGCAAGTGTGCTCGGTGTCCAGGGGTCACGGTCTCAAGTCACCCACGATAGCCACGGGCCTCAGCTTTGCTGGGGACTCAGGGTAGCCTCGGGGAAGTCTGAGAATCCACCTCTGGTGATGCGATGACTTCGGCGTCCGACGGGAGCTTCAGTGATGCGAACCGGACAGATGCTTCTTTGGTGCCTGCCAAGCAGGGGAGTCACTCCTTGACCCCAAGGGAGATTCTTCAGTCCTCTAATCTTGTCGTAGAGCGTCGAAGGTCCAGGATTCAGTGTCAGAGTTTCGTCCAGGTATAATCTAAAGTCCTAAGGACTGGGTTCCTACCTTTATTCTAAAAATAGGGGATGGACTACTCTGTGGCCCCACCTATGGGTGGGTCAGGGCAGAGGGGTGGCTACACCCCTTTCCCTTTGTCCAGTTCGCGCCAAAGCAGGGGCTGCGAGCCCCTGATCCGGTTTGAACTGGGGTATGCACAGGGACACCAAATGTGCCCCCAGTGCAGGACTTCAAAGCACCCGAAAGTGCTCCCGCCCAGCCCCAATACACATTGTCCTGTCTGGGGAGGTGGTCACACCTCCCTGGGACAGGAAACCTATTGTCCAGGCCTCCCCTGCCGGAGTTTCGTCCAGCAGCAGGAGGCCAGACTCGTGTCTGTGGCAGCAGCATCCATTTTGTGATGCCAGGGCTCTGGAAAGAAGTTACCGGACTCGTCAGAGTTAACATGCCTTTCCCTCTAGAAGGGTGGAATGCTACCCCCGCCGCCAGGATTGGCGGGGGGTAGTATTCCAAGATGTTTGACACCAAACACGACATGTTTAGGTGCAGCCATTCCAAAGTTAGCATTTTACCGCGAGGATATAATGCGCTTAAGAGTATATGGTCAGGCTGCACTACAAACAGCATCAGAGATGGTCTCCGAACGCTGCAGAGGGGCCCTGCTCATGCAGGGGCACCCTCTCACATAGGAACCATGCACTCTGCCTTTAGGATTGATAAGGCCTGCCTTAGGAGTGACTTATAGGTTTATATGTGTGTATGCTTTTAGTGATATAGGTAACCTATACCACAGTAAGGGGTGCATGCACCACCTTACCCAGGCTGCAGTAGCAGACCTGTGGTGTCAGTTTGGATGGCCTCCCAGGGGTGGCATAATATATGCTGCAGCCCCTGGCAGGCCTCTGAGGTACCTATGCCCTTGGTACATAGTATACCATATACTAGGGACTTATAAGGGCACTCCAGATCCCAATCAGTGATGTGCCTAAGGCACATGGAGACCCTTTTAAAGAGGAAACAGCTAGGCTGGGGTTCTGAATAGCAGGGCCCCAGCCAGACTAATGTCGAAAACCAGTGAAGCATCAGCAAAAAGTGGGGGTACCCATGTGAAGCAGATCCTACTCTCCTAC